>OU618548.1:20945368-21545368 GCA_914829495.1 Eilema sororculum
GAAAGTTGCCAACTCGCGGTTTCCCGCAAGTTTATTGCCCGCGAGTTGATGAATGACTCGCTAGACAGATAGTCTGCGAGCTACAAGGCTAACGACTTCTATTTAAATGTCAGTGTTAAAATACCTAGTCTAGGAGCTGTATAGATGTGGCCACAGATTTAGAACACGCTAGATACAGCAGGGTACCAAACTAGGTACAATGAATAAGCCTTCTTTTTTATATAATACTAGCTTTTGCCCGCGACTTCGTTCGGATTAGAAAGGTTTAAGACCACTACTCCTGTTCCCGCAACCCAGATAAAGTTCCCTAAAATTTCTGAGAGCATTGGTACATTTGCATGAAGTATCAGTCATGCAAATGTACCAATGTCACAGAAATACAGAAATATGAGACCCGGGATATCTTTCGCAGTGATATCTGCGTATTTTTGCGTTATTGGCCTCTTACGAGAGAGAGATGATATTTTTATATTTGGTGCGTCAATTGACTGCTCCCCACTAGATGGCAATAAAGCTGAGGTGCAATTCAGAAGATACAGACCACCATTCTCGGTGCCATTGGACGTAAAATGCTGGTCCCTGACTTGACGGCCTTGATAGATTAATTCTTACGTAACGTAGAATATAGTACACGTCAATTTGACTTCTGCGCCTTCTTGTGTTCCTATTTCAGTCTACTTTTAACTTCGGCGATCGATAGTCAACATGAAAATGCCGAATTACAAGGGAATCTGAATAGCTCACGCAAGTCATCGGTCATCATTATCTTCCTGCCTTCGTATCGGCTCGCGAAAGTCTTGATCCCATGGGTATATTGGGATGAAAAGTAGCTTTTGTTGCTTAAGGATAATGTAGCATTATGGTGAAAGAATTTAATATCGGTCCATTGGTTTTGGGTTTATACGGTACCAAAATATAAATCTTTCCTTTTTATAATATTAATGTAGATTTCTTTGTAGTACACTCAACGTTTGTACTTTTTTCTATTCTTTTGTTTAAGGACACCATTAAACATAGCCTTTCTCAAGGTCTAATCTACCCCTATACCAAATTTCATCAAAATCGGTCCAATGGTTTAGTTGTGCAAGCTTAACATACAGATAGACAGACAGAGTCACTATCGCATTTATAATATTAGTATGGTTTTCATACAATTCATTCATTAGCCCTTTAGGAAAACTTCCTCTCCCCTTATAAATATCCATTTTTAATCCCTTCTCTACGTTTTTTTTTTCGATACCACTAGCATAATGTGAGGTTTACGATTTGACAGAATAGTTAAGTGTATTACGAGTAGATCGTTTGCTTTGATGAAAGAATGGCACTTCCCGATTTCATACTATGCTCACAAAATGTGGTATCTAGAGTCCTCTAAGTCTGTGGCTGTGACAATGTCCTAGACACCCGGAGATACATACGTTTAGAAAGGTTGACACATTTTAGAATCCGTGTTCAGACTACTTCTAAGCAGAGGCGAAGCGTCCATTACATTTGGCAGTAGAGCAACAATCTTGGAAAGATAAAGAATGCCAATTCTATCTTATACTACTTTTAAGTAGATGAGAAGAAAGCCAACATAATTCTAAACCTACGTCATAGGTCCTGTTAGTTAGTAGGTTATAGATAAATAATTCAAGTCTTACAGTTGTGAAAATTAGTATAGAGGTATCGTAGGTAAATTTTGTATATCTGTTGTTCACAATTTAATAAAAAAATAGGTACTAAGCGACAAATAACCTTCGCTAATGCATTAAATCAACGACTCATCACTTCGCAAATACAAAATAAAAGCAATTTAAAACGCATTACAGGATACACAGAGGTCAAAAAGTCCCAAACGTCTTCGAACAAAAAATATAATTAACTAGACAATTATTACTATCTAAGCGACACCAAAAACATCACCCTCAAAATGAATGCTTGATAAAAACTTGAAATTGCTTTACAATCAAAAAGCAACCTTAGAATAAGACTTTAAAGCTGAAATTACAATAAGTGATGTATTTTCTGATGGGACAAATATCGACGTTTCCCTAATCTTGGCTTTCGGTATTTGTTTAAGCAAATACGGCGTGTTTGATCATTATGTGCCCAATGTGTGTCTTTCAAGTGTTGTTTCTAATGTGTGCCAAGAGTTTGTATTAAAGTCGTTATTTATACAAATAACAGGTAGGTACATTCGTTGTGTGTATTTTTGATAATTTTAAATTTACGTTATCATGAACACGGGAATTGCGCAAGACAGGAATCGAACCCAACTGAATTTTGAAAGGAATAGATACTTTGGAACTAAAATTCTTTTTCTTCTTCATCTTAGCGTTAATCCCAGTCGGATCCGAAGCCCGGTAACCAGCCGGAAGGGGAGGTTATGTCGGACTCGAACCGACTGAAACCGCACGCCGACTGAGGGTCGTAGTGCTAGGCCGGAGGTGAGGTTGTCTTCGACATATCACTTGCACCCCGGCTGATCCAGGACTATTCCTTACGGTACGTACACTGATCCCAACTCCTAACGTTTGAATTGCTATTTAGCCGATTTCGCGGAGACAGAGTTGGTCTTGCCTGTCTCATGGTGTTGTTTCTAAACTCCATTTGGTTAGGTACCCACCTAATCAAAAGTGAAAAATCTTGGTGTCTTTTCTTCACAAACATATTTTACACAAGCGTTGGTAGCTTAGTGGTTAAGGAGTCGGCCTTACAGTCGAGAGGTCCCCGATTCTAATCCTGGCCATTACACTACCGACGCACGTGAACCTACTCCTAACACAAGCAATTTAGCTTAGCTGGCGGGGTTAGAGGGAATATTAGTAATTTCGGTTCTAATATTCCTTAAATAAAAAATAATATTAAACAAATAAACTACTGTTTATACCAGTTCTACGCTTTCAATCGCTGAGTGTATAATCGACGAAGAATTGAATTCAAACTGCTGTTATTGTATTTCTGTTTAATAAATGGGTAATTTAAAAGTATAAATTGGCAACACAACATGAACGAAAATAACTTTCACATACTCACACGTAATGAACAGTATTGCAATTATCATAAAAAATATTGAAGTGTTTGTAAGAATTAAATGAATTGGTCGTGATGAAGTGCTATATTTCTTTTTATTTACTTAGCTATACTTATAAAAGTTATAATTAATGAACAAAAAATGAATAATCTAAGTATTTGAAATGCAAAATGATGTATACGACAATGACTATTATTTTCATCACTTGCTTGCTACTCCTACTATTTTTCTTCATAATACACGGAAACAATTGACATTAGATTCATCAACCCCGACAGGCAAGCTTGCACTAGAGCCTTGTCCGTTAATCAGTAGGTGTAAAGGCCAGCAAATGAGGTTAGTTCAGGCCCTAAAGATGGTGACAATGGCCTTTCACAAAATAAACCGGAACCTATTCAACATACACCCATAAATTCTATCTGCTAATAACCTCGTTTTCGCCAAATATTTCTTAGAAGACCTCACAATTTTGCACCAGGAAAAAACTACTCAACCGCATTTGGCACCCAGTAATGACATTTTGCCATTTCTGACGTAAGCGCCCGCGCAATCGCCATTTTTGTTTTATTAATGAGGTTCGTGTCATGTTTCTTATTTTGAAAACATACTAAACGAATCGTTTTAAGCGTTCGAACGGGACTTGAAAACACGGTAGTCTGAATTATAGGAATTATTTAACCGTGTGGGTAGAATAGGGTGACCCCTGCTCTTACTGTGGGTGACGTAGAAGTGGACTAAGCGATAGAGCTGTCCTCCATCCGACATTAAACATACAGCCCATGAATAAGTGCCCGTCTGACAGCAATTGGCTTGCGCCCTATCACGTGGGACTGAAAATCATAGTTGGCGAAATGTGGGTACTAAGACACCTCTGCCTACCCCTTCGGGAATTTACAGGCGTGAGTGTATGGATGGATGGATGGAATTATTTAATTAAATAAGGCCAGAGGGACTCCCATTTAGTAAAATTGAAAGCGAACGGACTAAAACCAGACGCTGCTGGATCTCAACTGCCAGCGTAAGGTAATCCTACAAATTAAGTCCTCGCACCCCGGCTAACCTTGTACCATCTGATGACAGCATCTGATCTATGGCCTGGCGGTAGTGAATGCGACTGCTGCGCAGGAGGCGCGGGTTCGATCCCCGCTCAGTGCAAATATTTGTATGCATGAATATGGTTATTTGCATTGGTCTGGATGTATAATATGCATATAAGTATGTTTATCCGCATTCTAGATTCCATAACACAAGCTATAAAAGCTTTACATGGGTCTAGATAGCGTTGTGCAGAATGTTGTGAAACATTTATTTATTTATTTAGGCTTTGCGATGGCCCCACAACGAAAAAGTCAACATTATCGAAAATACAGAATATTTAAGTTTTTTTTTCTAAAGAGAGCGAACCATGGGCTCCAAACTGCACTCGAATGTAACGAGGATCAGTGCTCGTTGAAGACCAATTTAATAAATAAAAAATCTTTCATTATTTACGCCTTAATTAATGATCAAAATCAAAATACAAAATTACCTATCTCTTCAGAGATAGGCTACTTATTTCAAAAAATAATTAGACCTATAAATCACCTGTTGACTAAAAAAGCTCCGAACAGGTGTCCTTGTAACCTTCACTGGTACAAAAAAGCCCCACCTGGCCGACAACCGGTCCAGTCCATACGTAATGTGACTCGTGGACGAAAGCGGGATTAAGGGAGCAATTATACGTTCAGGATAATAAGATATTGTGCCTTTTATGGGTAGCGTTGACACGTGGCGATGAAAATGTCACCAAAAGAACAACGTCATACGCATACTACGAGTAAAATCAGAGTGTCTGACAGTTTTTTTTTTTGTATAGTTGATAGGCTCACGTTTGGCCACGTGGAAGCTAAGTGATGATATTTGCTACTAGCTTTTGCCCGCGGCTCCGCCCGCTTGGCTGTCGGTTATCGCGACCAAACATAGCCTATGTCCTTTCTCATTGTCTTATCTACCCCAATACCAAATTTCATCAAAATCGGTTCAGTGGTTTAGGCGTGAAAGCGTAACATACAGACAGATAGACAGAGTTACTTTCGCATTTATAATATTAGTATGGAGTATGGATTCTCACGCTCTAAAGGTCGAATGGATGTGACTGAAATTTGGATATAGGACAGAATTTGATTTATCCTAGAATAACACAATGGGAACGAAGGCACGTGATAAGAATAAAACGCGAACAGAGCCGGGGGCGAGAGCTAGTTTACCTATAAATTAAAATCTGTAAAGTCAACATCTGCGATGGCGCTTGAATCCGTGACCAGTCAGTCCATTATTAAGTACTTGCGAAAATTCCCTCGGATTCCTCACCCGCCGGAGTCGGAAGGGGAGGTTATGTCGAAGTGACTAAAACCGCACGCCGACTGAGGGTTGAGGTGAGGTTGTCTTCGACATATCCCTCGCACCCCGGCTGACCCAGGCCATCCCTTACGGTCTGGCCCTCCTCGGAAAGGGGACAACGGTGTCCCCGACCCTTTTTTCAAGTACCTAACTACTTTGAATGTTAATCTGTGATACGGAATCACGTCTTAGTCATTTAGGGCCAATTTCACCAATAATTATAATGAAGAATTGCGATCAAGGTTCAAGGCAAGCGACGGTTCGGTAGCATAGTGGTTAAGGAGTCGGTCTTACGAAAGGTCCCGGGTTCGAATCCAGGCCATTACACTACCGACGCAAACAAAATCCGAACACAAGCAATTTAGTTTAGCTAGAGGGGTTTGAGAGAATATTAGTATTTCGATTCTAATATCACTGCATAGTATAAAACAAAGTCGCTGTCGCTGTCTGTCCGTCCCTATGTATGCTTAAATCTTTAAAACTACGCAATGGATTTCGAAGCGGATGTATAATACATGCTTAATATAGTAGAGGGACTGACGCCACGCGAGCGCATAATAATTGGCGGTACGAACTTCGCCGGGTCAACTAGTTCTTTATAGAAATAACATGTCGAATACATAGGGAATTTTCTCGGGCGGGACTCGAACCCGCGATCTTTCCCTTACAGGGGGAATGCCTTGACCAACTCGGCTACCGAGACACGCCCGATGTGATTCAAATTTCCCTTCCTACGTCTTTAAGGCGTATAGTTAGCATACTTAATGCTGTAAATCTGCGGTAGCCTAGTGGTATGGGTAATGGACTGCTGAGACGAGGTCTCGGGTTCGATCCCAGGTTTACCATGGCACACACCAATGACTTCTCGATGCTTTTCGAAGTTAAGTGTGTATTTATCGCAGGTTTATAGGTGCCCGGTTAATGGCAATAGGCTCTATCAATACATTGGGACCTAAACATAAACTGGCGAAATGTGGGTGCTAGCACCTCTGCCTACCCCTTCGGGGAATACAGGCGTGAGTTTATGTTATGTTATGTTATGTAAAATTCATTCGAACATAACATGAATCCGAACTAATTTCTCACGTGCTCAATGAATTTAAACACAGTTTGATCTAATCGCAATTATTTTCACTAGTGAAATCCGAGCTCAGAGGTCAATCGTAACTTTGTATTAACCATAGTAGTATCATCTGTTTAACAATCACACAAACGTTTTGTATCACGACTCACGAGCGCAATATGGCGCAAATGTAGTTCATGTCGTATCACGTCATGTTATTTTATTACATGTAAGTATTACTAATAATAACATTACGTAAGCTAATTCTTTTAGTAATAGCTTAATGTCTCATTCATAAAATAATGAAGTGTTATTTGGCTTAAATTAATTTTGTTATATGGTTTCTTTCATAATACACTAGGAAATAGTGACTACATCTAATCTCTCCCCTGTAAAGTATGTAAAGCATCAGAAAGATGTTGACGAACAGAGTGCTCAAAATGATCTTCAATTTACTTAGTTTTTTAATAAAAAATAAAAAATAAAAATACACTTTCACTCCATCCCATGGTTGCCTGGAAGAGATTGCCCTGTGCGATAAGGCCGCCAATTGTATGCCACTATGAATTTGTAATTTATTATGTTTATAGAAGTTGTAATATGTTTCATCTGTGTACCATACTATACAGAGTTTAAAAAAAAAATGACTCCCTTCCAGTTGACCGGTTGTTCTGGTATTTGGTACACACCTTTAGTTTAGACAATAATACCATGTAAATCAATAAAACAGTTTGAATTCCTCTTAATATGAGAGATTTAAGATCATTTTGAGACCTCGTCGTCAAGATATTTATGACGCTGACTGTACCTCTCGTAGAGAACACTACTCTCTTGAGTTATGAACAAGTCTGCAATAATCTGAATTCAAGAATCTTCTTTCTCTTCGCTCCGACCGACACCCGCTCACTCACTGACGCTGTGCCCTACCATACCCTGGACGCTTCGCCACGATACACCTCCTGGTATGCTCTGCAGGTCTATTGCGTATCTCTATTGACAGCTCAAGTGCTTAGCACTTTGTCAAAGTGCTCACAGACTATCAAACAATGATTTTCGTATTGTCTATCTAACATAGCCAAAGAGTGGACTTTTTTTTATCGTGCGAAAAATCCCCACGGATACCACCCCCAGGGAGCCGGTGGAGGCGGACTCGAACCGACCAAAACGCACGTCGTCTTGGGTCCTTGGTTGCCGGAGGTGAGATTGCCGAAAGCATATCTTTTGCTCTCTTTCGAGATGGTCCCCTTCGGGTTGTGGGGACCTCGGTGTAGCCAAAGAGTGACTTGGTCGTTAAAACACACACTGAACTTTGACTGTGACATTTGAGTGTACACCTTGCAACATGGACAAATTAACGGATTACCTACCTTTTTAGAAGCGGTTCCCTGGAACGTATTGAGTGTCATTACTCTATGCGTTTGTGGGTCACTATTGTTGTTCTTGGTGTATCAACAGCTGTTTCAGTAAAGAGAATGCGGACGAGTTAGCTCCGTATAAAAAAAACATATTCACTGCATTAATCGTCATCACTAAATTGTAAAAGCAAAGTCGCTTTCAGCGTTGATCTATCCCTATGCATGCTTAAATCTTTAAAACTAAGCAAAGTTTTTTGATGCTGTTTTTTTCAATAGATAAAGTTATTCAAAAGGGATGTACAGTACCCAAGGAGGGCCTGACGTAAGGGATGGCTCTGGGTCAACCGGGGTGCGAGGGATATGTCGAAGACAACCTCACCTCCGGCCTAGCACCACGAGACCACGACCCTCAGTCGGCGTGCGGTTTTAGTCGGTTCGAGTCCGACATAACCTCCCCCTGCCGGCTCCGGCGGAGTAGGTATCCGTGGGGATTTCCGCACAAGAAAAAAGTATAATAGAGGGTGCAGTGGGAACGGGATCTGACGTCACGCGGGCGGGAAAAAATTGGCGGGTACGAGGTTCCCTGGGTCAGCTAGTTTTATATAAAAAATAAAATCCACTAAAACACACAACAATTACAGACTTGATATTACCATTGACCTCATAACCGACTCACAGAGTATACGATTCATCTCTACATTTTATTCACTCTATGGTTTCACGGTTCACCCCTAACCACAGTTGCCTATTAAGCTTTATTTTTTTTTAAATAACCCCCGTTCTGTTACAGTCACTGTATGAGGGTAAAGAGTAGCCCCCGGCATCGTATCAAACAGTACCTCAGAATTATATACAATCAGTAAAATATAAGGGGCAAAGTAAAGGCCTAAGGCTTAGATCAATACCGCTTGGGAATTAATAGGGAGGGTTGGTGAAAGTGAAGACTCTTCTGTGTTGAATCAGGGTTGGGAGAACCCATGGATAATGATCCATAAGAGGATGATAATTATATCCAAGGTGTAAAGGTTGATAGTATAACTACGAGTTAAAACAATAAATATTCCACAACATTCCACACAACGCTATCTAGTCCCATGGTAAGCATAACTAGCTTGTGTTATGGAATCTAGAATGCAGATAAACATACTTAGATACTTTTTTTTTGTTAATACATACATTCTATACATAGAAACACCCAGACCAATACAAATAGCCGTATTCATGCATACAAATATTTGCACTGAGCGGGAATCGATCCCGCGCCTCGCGTTCACTACCGCCACGCCACGGAGGCTATATGTATGTATTTTTAATGAAGAGTAGAAGAGAAATCCCTCAGTTAAGTTAAATTGCTTGTATTAGGAGTGGGTTCACGTCAGTAGTATAGTGGCTAGGAATCTCGAGACCTTTTTTTTTTCCGTGCGGAAATCCCCTCGGATACCCCCCTGCCGGAGCCGGAAGGGGAGGTTATGTCGGACTCGAACCGACTAAAACCGCACGCCGACTGTGGGTCGTGGTGCTAGGCCGGAGGTGAGGTTGTCATCGACATATCCCTCGCACCCCGGCGGACCCAGGGCCATCACTTATGGTTTAGCCCTCCTCGGGAGGGGGGACAACGGTGTCCCCGACTGGGGAGGCGCGCTTCACAGCGCGCCGTCGCCGTGGCCTGCTTCTGCTGGGGTGACAGGCGGCTTCACCCGTCACCCCCAGGCCCGCGCTCAGGAATCTCGAGACCTCTCGATCGTAAGGCCGACTCCTTAACCACTGAGCTACCGAACTATTTTAAAGGCAATGATTGGTTTAATCTAAATAACTCAAAGACTGACTGACTGACATAGTGATCTATCAACGCACAGTCCAAACCACTGGACAGATCGGGCTGAAATTTGGCATGCAGGTAGATGTTATGACGTAGGCATCCGCTGAGAAAGGATTTTGATTAATTCTACCCCCAAAGGGATAAATAGGAGATGAAAGTTTGGTGAAACTGTCAATTTTAAGCCGATCGGGCTGAGACTTTACATGCATAAATCTACTATGACGTAGGCATCCCCTAAGAAAGGATTTTGAGATAGGTAGGTATAAATAACCGACATCCACGCGGGCGGACCCGCGGGCAAGTATAATCTATGATACGTTATTTCGCGCTCTAGCCTTTGGGCCCGTGCGCATGTCTAGATTGAACCCTACTGTGTTGCCCATACACAATCGCTTCATAAACGTATATTCCGTGTCCGAACCATCTAAGTCACTACACCCTCAACCACACCACAGCGTTCAACGTAAATACTATGCAGAATAAACACATCTGCATTTAGACAACTTGATTATTTAATTCCGGTTTCCAAACGCAAAAATTCAATGCCATCCGTTGTCAATGTTAATTCGTGAACTAAACTTATAAACTAGTTTCTGCAATATTCTTCTAAACTGGTTTTGGTTCGATCCGTGCAACGAATTTCATTAAAAATGTTCTTTTGCTTTTGAACGACAAACGACTTATTGATAACATCTTTCAAAATGTCGTCGGTTTTTCATATGACATGCGCTCATTCATACATACCTTTCTCTCTTTTTTTTTTACAGAAACATTAAGTAAGGTCTTTATGATTTCTCATCATAATCTTCTTCATGTTTGCGCTGGTTCCGGTCTTCTATCCTAGGGAGTCCAGGGTTCGCTTTCCGGCATTTACTTCTCCACTTCGAACTGTCTTAGTCATCCCTGGCACTGAGACCATTAGAACAAATGTGCGTAAATTTTTCTGATATTTATAAAAATAAATAATATACTAGGTCACCTATACATAGTATAAAACAAACTCCCTATGTATGCTTAAATTTTTAAAACTACGCAACGGATTTTGAAGCGATTTTTGTAATAGATAGAGTGATGATAATACATGCTTAATAATATAGCCTAGTGGTATGGGTAATGGACTGCTGAGACGAGGTCTCGGGTTCGATCCCAGATTTACCATGGCACACATCAATGACTTCGATGCTTTTCGAAGTTATGTGTGTATTTATCGCAGGTTTATAAGTGCCCGGTTAATGGCAATAGGCTCGCCACATAGGATTACATTGGGACCTAAACATACACTGGCGAAATGTGGGTGCTAGCACCTCTGCCTACCCCTTCGGGGAATACAGGCGTGAGTTTATGTTATGTAATAATATAATTATGTGTATGATCCCTGTACTTTTTGTGTGCAATAAAGAATTAAGAATTAATATAGAAGAGGGTGCAGCAGGAACGGGATCTGACGTCACGCAGGCGGGAAAATTACCGGTACGAAGTTCGCCGGGTCAGCAAAAAATATAATCCTTAATATAAATTAAGGTCACCTAATTCCAGAAATCTTAACAGTCAAAAATTTTACCAAACGTCTAATCTTTCATCGAAAATACAAAATGGAAAGAACATAGATAAACGTATTAACTCTTAATCCTAAATACTAATTACTTAACACAATTCTTAACAAAATCGTGGCTCAATTCAAGTTAATCCTCGTCGAGACATTACTTACACACGTAAGTAAACATCCAAAGTGATTACGCATTAGTGCTAATCAAGTTATCTCCTAATCTAGGCAAATAATCAATCACGGTTGTAAATACTTAACTAAGATTAAGACTTAGGTACCTAGACTTGAAATAAAGTCTCAGAAATGAAAGAAAAAAAGAAATACGAAATACATCGGGAAAAATGAAGCGCTCAAGTAGGACTTGAATCCACGACCTTTCCCTTACAGAGGGAATGTCTTCCAACTGAGCTATTGAACCACACCTGAATCACTTCAAATTTCCCTTCTCTTTATATCCGTCTATAAGGGCGACCGACGGTAGCATAGTAAACGCTATAAAAATTTCATTAAAAAAATTAATGGAAGAATGAGTTATAGTTCGTGCCAAATGGTTAGGGAATAAAGTTTATTGACCGATTTTCACCACCGGTTTAGGCCCTTTACTCATGAGTCGTAAACATTTTTTTGTAGCGAAACCGACTGCAGTTTCATGCAGTTGAACCTTTATTGTCGTTGCACAAATTTAACGTTTACTTTAGATAGATAGATAATTCTTTATTGTACATAAATATTTAACAGATTTTTCACAGATATAGATACAGTTACAGTTAAATGCACAATGGACCACTCCTAGCACAAATAAATTAGCTTAGTTGGAGCTGTCATAATTTCGGTTGCTAATATTCTTAAAAAAAAATTAGACGTGATTTCTTCCAGGCAACCTTAGACAGGAATGAAAAGTATTTTATTGCTGTCTTTTTCTGCTTAAGATTTTTTTTTGTAGGCACGACCTACTTCTAGACCAAACAATTGGCGCATTTCTAGTAGTAATGTGTCGTTGGCAAATAAAAACATGTTTTGTTGACTGATTCTGATTGCACAAAACAGCTTTTTTGGGTGTATTCTGAATTGTTTTCATTTTTTTTAATCAATTAAGAGTCAATACGGAAAATGTCCCTTCAAAGGTTGACTTTTGATGGCAATTTCAAATTTGTTACTTTTTAAAACGTCAAGACGATAAGTTATAAGGTAACTTGTATGAAAAAAGATTTAGTGACGTCCTAAATTTTAATAGCCAAATCAGTTAGTATTATAGGTTGGGTGGATGATTAAAAATAAATAAAAACTTTAAAATAAGAACCGATGCAATATTTACCGCTCTTTTACCATTTTAAGTTTAAAAGGCTCGGTAAGATAATTTAATTTAACTATAGGTGAGTAGAATTGGAGATAGCAGAGCAAGTCGCATTAACTGACAAATGGTTTAAATATCTACAGAAAAGTAAATACTTTCAGACATTAATTCACAACAAAAGAATATTATTATATCTAAAATCAATTTAATCAGAATAATTTGATTCCCAAATCCAACATTACATTCCGTACTCAAAGGGCCAGAGGCCAACCTTTGTTCCGAGTACAATCGTATGACCTTCAGCATTATGGCAGTACTTACTTACATATATTATGTTTAATTTATTACATATGTGTATGTTTAAATACACCAATTCTAACATGGAGATGCAATGGATCATATTTATAGATGAGGTCGAATTTTGAGGGTCCAGTGGGTACGTAGCCGAGTTAGCGGGCTGTTATGGTAGATTATCACGATAAGATATTGGTTAGCTTAGTACGGTATGGTAGGTAGGTACTTAGGTACTATTATTTACTCTGTGGTTAAGAGCAAAAATTGGTCCGAATTATAATTATCTGGAATCTCGTCGCCGTTAACTAGACACTGTTTGAATGAAAACTTTTTAAGTACGAAATACTTACATCGCGAAAAAGAAGCGCTCAAGTTACGGGGGAATGCTCTTCCAAGTGAGCTATTGAGCCACACCTAAATCACTTCAAATTCCCTTCTCTTTATATCCGTCTTTAGACAATTTTGCTTACTTCCTTACTGAGGATTTAACTGACTTTTAAAAGGGGGTTTGAATGAAATTTTGAAGCGTTTTAGTATGCTAATTATTCGAATCGACTTAGATTTTAGATAGTAGATGACTCCACCGTCGCCTTAAAGATGGATAATATTAACTTCTTATTGAGACACACATATTTTTCGGAGGTCTAATAGGCACTACAAAAGGGGTCCAACGGAGTATATTTTATTTGATTTAATTTTGAAGGTCCAGTGGACACTGAAAAAGAGGTTGAGTGGGCACGTTAATTATTATATTTTGAAGGAGGTCCAGTGGGACCTAAAAATGAGGTCTAATGGGTACGTTTGTGAGAGGGTAGAATCTCGGAGGTCGAACGGGTACGTAGCCTAAAATTCAATAATGCCTTTCCAGATCTTGGTCTCGAATTTTGAATCTTACCAACGGCCATTCAGACTTTTGATTACTTTGGCTTGTACAGTCAGCATCAGAAAGAAGTTAACGTACAGATTGCTCAAAATAATCTTAATGTAGTTTTTACCCCCTTCCAGTGGACCGATCGTTCGGATATTTGGTACACACCTTTATTCGGACGATAAGATTTTTGATTTGCTCTTAATACGAGAGTTTTATGATCATTTTGAGACTTCGTCGTCAAGATATTTATGACGCTGACCGTACAGCAACTGCCTGGTCCCCCAATACGAGAGTAAAGTCTGCGCTAAATTCTTGCCCGTTAATCAACAAGTATGCCGGCTTACAAGTTGCCAGTGAAGGTGGGCTTTTGGTTATTTATTAACTAGGTTTTACCCGCTGTACGCAGATCAATTTTACCTCAGCCCGCCTCTCAGTCTTCCTCATGTTATTCGCAAACAATATTTCTTCGAACATAAATAATTCCGTTTTACTGCACTTCTTTACGCAGCAAATACATCATAGAAGTGTTGCATCATAGAAAACTAACATTATAATAACGTTTTATCGTGAACACGAAACCGCGATATGCAGAAAAACAGTCCACGCGAACCTTGGATTTGGTTACGTAACGCAAACGTAACGGAATTGTAACGTGTGTAATATAATAACTGTAGTTTTCTAATCGACATTATCCTTTTGTCTATATTTATGGGGCACCAACAAGGCTTTCGGTAACGCAAACGTTTCATAATCGACAGTCTATTAATCCTTGTGTCTACTTTTTTTTCACCTCGCCTGATGTTAAGCTAAAGGCAAAGTCTCGGAAAGAGAGTCACCATCGTATACATGTACCATGTTAACAGTGGTGGCACTCAGCTTGACGGCCTCATCAGATGCCTGTTCACGCCCCGCTTAAAGTCAGGTTTATGGAGTCCAAGACTTTCGGGGTCTAATCGCAAACGCACTTGCTGATTGTTGCAATAGACTCTGGTGCAGATTATCTTCCCAGGGTTGTGTGGGGGCAAATGGTAATGCTCCCGGAAAAGCCTACTCAGTGATAGAAAGGAATTTATAGAAAGTCTAGAAGTGTGGGCTCCATGAAATCAAGATAGATTTAGCATATTGCGTTCAAAACAACAAAAAATTTTTTTTAATAAAATTAAGTACATCTTCGTCTGTTTTAATATGTTCTCCGATTATTGTACTTTTTATGGTCATACAGAATAATATATTTATACTAGGTATTAGAATATAGACAAAAAAAAAAACCCACTAAGAATCTCGGGGAATGCCCGAGTTGGCAGTTAGATTGAAATATGAACCGAAGCGAATTCCCCGAACGTCTACGGTCTACCTGCGAACTTATTTCAAAGAACCGTATTGTTTCTATAGAAAAATACTTCACAAAGTATGTTATACCTAGCGGCAGAAGGTTATTCTTTGCCCTTTTTTTAAAAGAAAAAATGAACTATACTGTCTTGTTCATGATTGCACAGTGGCACAGTTTTGCGTATTTTTTAACGCGAGAGTTTTTAGTCCTGTTCAGGCAAAGTTAGGCCCACTGTCCACGGAGGCGTAGCTTCATAGATGCTTTAAAACACGATGTGTTTGCTTGGGCAGCCCAGCGTACTGAACATTATCTACGAAGCGTATTGCACGCGTACGTTTTCATACTTTTCATTTTATGTCGCCATTTTTAAGAAAAGAAACACCTGCATTCACTCGTTGTACGCCTAGGCGTATAACATGCGGTACGCCAGGCGTCGTGAAGCTTGCATGCAGCTACGCAAGCGCGTCCGTCGACGAGTTACATTGTTTTGTATGGCAGCAGCAAGCAAGCGTACACCAAACGTATAATGAATGACGAATACACGTCTATGAAGCTACGCCTCCGTGGACAGTGGGCCTTAGTGGAGTTACCGCATAGGTTAGGGACCCTTATTAACGTGTGCCGCATGCCCATATACATGTAGGTATGCCCAAGGAAATCAAGTACGCTGTGGGATCTACAGGGTAAGGGAGCTGGATTCATTACAGGTAATTGGAACCTTTGTATATTATTAAGGTTCGGAGGATGAACTCAGGCTCAGTAACGTGAACCAATAACAAGTAATATAATTAAGTTTTTTGAAAAAACCCACGACGTATAAAAAATAATTCAAAAAAATGTTTACTAGAGCGCCCCCTAGTGGGTTGTCACCGTAACACCTATCTAAGAACATGCACCAATCAAACCCAAACCAATAATTGAAAACTGTATCAAAATTTGGACTAGTATTTTTGGAGAAAATTAGCAACATTCATTTGCATCCAAATGCTTGCTGTAGCGCCCCCTGTTGAGTTGTCGTTGTAACACCTATCTAAGAACATGCTCCAATTAAAGCCGAACCCAAAACTGAAAACTGCATCAAAATTGGATTGGTAGTTTCGGAGAAAATGGCAACATGGATTTGCGCAAACGCATATACCGTCTCCGTTCCGTCGCGGATAAAAAAGGGCACTTTTTATTGGCTGACATAAATAGGCTCATTTCTATAAGTGAGGATGTTGCTTCACCTCTACCTAACCCTTCCAGAATAGCAGGCGTGACTAACATTGTACGAGAAACCATACTATCGACGTATTTAACAAGGTGACACATTACATTGCCTTCTTATCTACCCATATCCTACCATAATTAGAGTATCCACTCCAATATCAGTTCGTATCGGTACTGATAATACTAGCATACATAATAAGCACGGCCTCAACAATACCTTGGAAATAGTATATTGTACTTATTCATTCAACCACAGAGGTTTTGCGGTTTATTTGTGCCAATAACAAACTTCGTATAACGCTATTTCCAGGATAAATATTGATATCTTTGACACAGTAATACCTAGTACTGTTATCTGTTCTGGTTCTGTGGTATTAATTACTATCTATTGTCATGCTCATGATATTTAAGGCTGTATAGTGTAAAGTATTATAATACAGATGAAAATGGCAGTGAATTGCTCAAATAACACCTACTTTTTTGTATTTTGCGCGCGCAAATTATGACATGTCATAGGTAGTTCATAGATTAAAAATTACTGTAATAATGTAATTTCAATGACACTTTAGATATGTTTGGATTATCTGTGCTCGAGATAATCGTTATTTTGGGTGCCTGAAATAGCTTTAAAAAAAAGAAAATAAAGGTACATAAGGAAATTACATGTTTTTTTTTATTTCAACTTGATGATAAATCGAAAAAAAGTGAGTAGGTATAAGGTTGGGATGGATGACAATTGAAAAAATCCGATAGTTCATAATAATATGATGTAAATGGTTAGTCCTAGTTAGGTACCTAAGTCAGTAAATGGTTTACCACACATTTTTGAAACATCAATCCACAATATTAAGTACTAGCTTTTGCCCGCGGCTCCGCCCGCGTGGATGTCGGTTATCGCGATCAAACATAGCCTATGTCCTTTCTCAAGCTCTAATCTACCCCTACAACAAATTTCATCAAAATCGGATCAGTGGTTTAGGCGTGAAACCGTAACATACAGACAGACGTATCTATAGACAGAGTTACTTTCGCATTTATAATATTAGTATGGATATAGATTTCATGTCAAAATGTTCTTGTCAGATCTCAGAACTCATAAACCTTGAGTGACAGGACCTGAGACTTTGAGGGACACTAGTTAATCATATAACGGTAAACTGCAAGGGGGCGAAACAAGAAAACTAATTACTAAGTTCGACCCTGTTTTATGACCCGCCTGTAGCCGCGGAGACCCTACGAGGAGTTAAACTTTGAGCATGTATCTTTAAGGGTCTTGAAAGGGATGGATTTTGGACATATAACCTTTTAAACTACATTTAGCCCTTATTAGGAGTTCACCTGCCTCGTGAACGTGGATATTTTCGTTAGTCATGTTCTATATACTCACACCTGTGTATCGCTGGAAGGGTAGGCAGATGCGTAATTTTTAATACGACATTCAGATTTCCTCAAGGATATTTTTAATGAAGTTTTCCAGGCACGTTTAGAAACCTAATATAAGTATGCAATAGTGATAATGGGAATTAACGCGATCATTATGGGAGTTTCCGACCACTGGCTGGTGTAACCTGGTCGAAACGTCAGGTAAATCAAAGGTATGTAATGTACTTATAATATGATCGCCTTATTTCCCGTTATCGCTACTGTATTATTGTTTATCATGGAACGCCAGAGTTTAAAAAAACGTAATATAATTACCCTATTTGTGAAATCGCTTTGACACAAAGATAGTAACTTCAATGCTGTGATTAAAAACATTTTTTTCTGGCCCTAAAAATCTATCATACGCCGCCCTTATACTTAGGTAATTGACCTTACTTTTTAGTTTTTTTTTCATAAGTCACTCGTATTTTTATTTGACCTAAGAATAAAGTTTTATAACTACACAGTAGGCTGCTTTTTTTAGTTGAGTAAAGGCTCAAAAATTCGTACCGACGTATTAAACTCGTAATTAATTTATGCAAAATAAGTTAAAATTAGTATCAGTAACTATCTTTTATTACTTTGCACCCTTCTTTTCACTGCTGAACTATGACGTCATTTTTGTTGTAAACTGCTTGTCTAGTATCTACTTAAATGTAGATTATACATTTATTCATTTTCTTATAGCATTAATTAGCCATTATCTTTTAAGTTTATTTATATGCGCCAAGGTAACAAGTGGCTGGAGACGCAGATGACGACACTTTGTTAATTAGTCACATAATTCAATGTTATATTGTTATGTCAAAATTAGGCAAAATAAACTGTATTTTCGGTCTAAAATGGCGTCCTAAACTGCATGTCAGTGAACATTCTTTGCAGACTTTACAACGTTTAAAAAAAGAATACCATATTTCTCTAAAGAGAATTACTTTTTTTTATTCGGCCGTCACAGTTCCAATTTTAATTTGATTCGCTGATATTTCCTCACAGAGTTCCGTTTGTCACAGTAGCAATAGTAGTGAAATTACGCAAGACTGTGTCAAGATACTGGGGAGTCAAGACTCAAGACGACAATTAAATAGCAAGCGAAGATTATAATTACTTTTGTCTACTAAATTGTAGGTGTACCGTACTGTTAGACTGGCTGTAACAAATAAAAAAGTTAGGTTAGGTTCTTTTTGTTTTTTTTTCTTTGCAACTGCCACGCATTTAGCCACAGACAAGCTTTTGAGACAACCAGACAACCACAGCAGGCAACCCACTTACTTTTTTTTCAACTCACTTTAAACTTCAACCAAGTTTAGCCGCGAAAATTTTTAGGCATATTTTTATTAATTATCTTTTTATGAAAATTTCCGTAATTTTTAAAAAGAGTGATAGAAGATGTGTTTATGATTGGAACTTTTCTTTATCACTACAAGCAAGTTTAATTTAAGTACCTATGTAGCCGATCTTTTTGTTTTTCTGTTTGGTTTTCGCTCCCGCAATAAGTGTGCCTACCCCACAAGCTGTAATATGCTAATAGCTACTTCTAAATAAACTGGTAGTATAGCTGGTGGGTCAGCCGGGGTGCGAGGCATATGTCGATGACAACCTCACCTCCGGCCTAGCACCACGACCCACAGTCGGCGTGCGGTTTTAGTCGGTTCGAGACCGACATAACCTCCCCTTCCGGCTCCGGCAGGAGGGGTATCCGAGGGGATTTCCGCACGGAAAAAAAGGTAGTATAGCAACCTACATAGAAGCGATTGGTAAATGGTACCGTGTACAAAATTCGCAGAAGGCCACCCGTCTAGGTAATCTGTCATCCACCTTTTCGTTTTTATTTCTGTGTTTTATTGACCCAACGAACGAAGCCGAATTTATAGCCATGTGTCAATATGTCCGTTTGTTTGTAGGCAGGTAAGTATACAGCTCCAGTAGCACTGCACTCTAGATAGTGTATTTGGAGTCTCTTTGCCGAATTAAACGAGTCATTTTGGTCACAAGACTGATTATACTGCTATTACAGTGGTTAAAGAGACTAGCTTTTTTTTTTTTTTCGTGCGGAAATCCCCTCGGATACCCCCCCTGCCGGAGCCGGAAGGGGAGGTTATGTCGGACTCGAACCGACTAAAACCGCACGCCGACTGTGGGTCTTGGTGCTAGGCCAGAGGTGAGGTTGTCATAAGCATATCCCTCGCACCCCGGCTGACCCAGGGCCATCCCTTACGATCTGGCCCTCCTCAGGAGGGGGGACAACGGTGTGCCCAACTCGCCCCCGGAATGGGGAGGCGCCGCCGCCGTGGCCTGCTTCTGCTGGGGTGACAGGCGGCTCCACCCGTCACCCCCGGTTAAAGAGACTAGCTAGCTAGATACTCGTTTTTCTCGTCATGCTGAAAGAAACTGGTACTTCTTCAGCGTTAATCCCAGTCGCATCCGAAGGTTTCATCTCCGTGATGCCTCCGAGGCCTGAGTCTAGGGTCTGCTTTACCAGTGTTTTTTTTTTTTTTTATCGTGCGAAAAATCCCCACGGATACCACCCCCACGGAGCCGGTGAAGGCGGTTATGTCGGACTCGAACCGACTAAAACGCACGCCGTCTTGGGTCCTTGGTTGCCGGAGGTGAGATTGCATATATACATATATCTCTCGCACCCCGGCAGACCCAGGACCATCTCCTTCGAGATGGCCCCCTTCGGGTTGTGGGGACCACAGTGTCCCCATCTTGCCCCGGTTACGGGGAGGCGCATTTTGCGCCGCCGCCGCGGCCTGCTTCTGCTAGGGTGACAGGCGGCTCCACCAGTGTAGGTATTTGTTGATTGTATTTATAGAAAATTACCTTCGCAAAACCTTAGATACTTTCATTTTTAGACAATTTTTCCAAGTCTCCACTCATCTTTAAAAGTGCTCCTTTTGCGGAATGCACCGACTGAGAAGTGCACCAGTTGCGAAGTGTGCCATATGAGAAGAGCACCAGTTGCTAAAATCACCATTAGAGCATGGTGTACAAGTTGATATGTCCACCAAATGCGACAAACACTAACTGCGGATTTGGCTGCACTTTGATATTGAATATAACAGGTAGGTAGGTACTACGTATTTCTAACTATTCCCTAAGAAATTTGGGCAAAAGATTCTCTAAAATGAATGAAAAGGGGAATATTTTGTTGCAACGTCATTAATTGGAAATCCAATTCTAAACAAGAGTGAAAAAAAAATCGAAAATAGGACGGGGGAAGTATACGGATTATAAGGGGGAAAGTTGCTATGGATGCCATTTTGACCAATTTTCATAATATTAACGCAGAAAGAATCGTTATTCAATGAAATGTAAATAAATATAGCTTTACATGCGTTTACACTTCTCAGAACTATTAATTTACCTGTCTACCTATCTCAATTCAAGGTTTTTGATTTAAATAATACCCACCTAAATGCCTGTATTTTCCTGTCTTTCTGCGGCGTCTAGATAAATTATATTTTATCCTCAAAGATTTTTAACATGAGCTTGTGCATAGCGGGGCACAAACCTCATAAAGATAAGTAAAATAGCAATCACGGATATAGGCTTCTATGAAGATCATGTTATTAGCGACTAGCGACCCGTCCTGCCAATCTTCTGCCCACGTTGATTACGATAATACCTAGACTTCTATAAAAAATGTCAGAACCCAGTTAAATTGAATTTGACTGCAATTATTTTCACTGCCTTATTAATTTTAGCGCAGCTTTAGAAGTAGATTAGCTTCGTTTTAACTTTTATCAAAATAGAGCACGAATTTTCTTTTCAACAACTCAAAATGGCTGATTTTTACAGACTTATCAATAATAAAACATAACCTATTCAGACAATCTATAGATTTTCATTTCTTATTAACTTGAGCCTTGCCCAATTTGGCAATTTAATAAAGTTTGCCACATACACAGGTTAACAAGATTACAACTTGTTAAACTTTGCCCCTTACCTAGGTAGGTACACAGTCACTCACAGGTTACCGAGAATACTATAGCTGTGACTATAGTAACGTTATTTCATAGGTAGGCATTTAGTAACAAAAATTCTATACGCGCTATATCGAGCTAGGAATGATTGTGACCTCAAAACACTTATGAAGGTACTCAAGCACATATTTACAATAATATAATACGTACCTACTATTATTATAGCTATGTAAAGCAGACGTATCGAACACATTTTTTCTTGTCAATGAAAAATACGTGCTTATTTATTACAAATACAACGATGTTTTTCAACTAATTAGTGTTGGACGTGGTAACGTTAGGTATTAGTTTGACTGGTCATAGTTTTTTTTACGTCACGTCAGCTCGCCGTACTAAGGCTTTTTACTGCCAACCTCGGTAATGTAACGTTTTTACATGCCTACGGCCACAGTTTAGAAACATGAATATAACGTAAAATTGAGTTAGTCTTTACACAACTGTGTGAAATCACAAATCGATTGACTTAAAACCTTGAATTATTTCTATCGACAATCGTTGTGCGGGTACGTTTGATATTATTGCACCTATCGGTTCTGCAGTTGAGCAAACAGATAATTCTGTATCAACAAAATTCGCTCTGATAGCGATAAAAACTCTAGTGTTATCGGAAAAAATGTATGAGCCACGTAGAAACACCAGACAATGGATTTTGATAAGAGAAAAATAATACAAACCGCAAGCAATCCGTTCACTTTGCGCGAGCTAGCCGCTCGCTACCTGATCTTTAGCAACATTCCACAATAAACACACAAAACAAATTATTTTTCTCACAAAAATTCAACTCACTGAACACAGAAACCGTTTTGACACTCGCACAAACACCGCGGTACTTTCAAAAAAAGTATTATCAACGTTTTTTACGAAAGTTATCACGCGTTTTTGTGAAGAGACGTACATCCACCCCTGACAACGTTTCGACGCGGACTGAGGAACGCGCGCGAGCGAGAGAAAGCACAGATAACATTTGAATGGAAAGATGCAAGTAAGAAAGAGATGGGAAGATAAGAATGAAGTTAGCGGGCCCGCGGAATGGCATGACCGGGAGTGACCACATGGCACGCATTTAGTTTAGTACAATCATTGCACAAAATCGAGTAGTTGGCGCGTTTTTGTTTAGGGCCACGTGTTTCGAATATGTTTTAAAAATAAAGGCATAGGCACTTGGGTGCGTGTTTTTTGTTAGTCGAAGGGCATACTTAAAGACTTGCCTTTAATGAGTATAAAAAAGTGTCTCGTTATTATTTTTACGGCCTCATTTTTAGGGAGAGAAGTTTGTTGATTCATAGATTAGTTAGGTTCCTGCTTTGTGCTGTTAAAATATTATTAGGCCTGTGTCAAGCGACACAAACTTATTATTAAAAAATTTAGTAACCGATTTATTTTGATTCTATAGTGTAGGAGTGAGCTGTAATAGGGTTAAGAATAACTTCTCTATCAAAATTTAATAACTCTCCACTCCACCGACGATTTTTTTATACCTTTGTAAAGGTTTTGCCCCAGAAACCCATACGAAATAAGTCCTTGAAAACCTTAGTAGATTTGACCACCAATCACCAAAATCTTAGGCCTCTTGCTTGGAGATGGGCACTCTTAAGAAGCGGTGGAGTTTGAGGGGAATTTACGGGGATCATCCCTGTAAAGAGCTTCGCCCAACCGGTAAAAAAGTAACTGTTCTATATTCAAATGGAAGGTTTGTATGTGTTCGACAGTTTCCTATTTAAAAAAAAGATTATTTATTCATATTCAAGACAGATTTCCAGAAAATATAAACTCGAAATTAATTATTAATTATGAAAAATAAAGATTTTGACAAGTTCATTATTCGCCGTTACGAAACAAACTTGGTAGCTTTTTGTTTAGGAATGAGATGAACATTTATAAAATAAGTTCAACGTAAAGGTGAACTCGATATTACAGATCTCAAAGGTAAAAGTTGGCAAATTATTATGAAAATTTTAATTAAAGTTCAACGGTTCAGTGAGATTATAATTTGCTGGAATTTTCCAATTATGGTAAGTACAGATTCAAAATGTATGTTAAATCTGTCAATAGCAGAGAGCATGAAATCGAGATAAAGAAAGGATGATTTGAGGACGAAGATTTTCGGCTCCTTGCTAACTTAACTAGCGTCGGTAGATTAGTGGTTAAAGAACCGGCCTTACAAGTGAGAGGTCCCAGGTTCAAATCTTGACCATTAAACTACCGACGTGAACACACTCCTAATTTTTTTACTTAGCTGGAGGGGTTAGAGGGAATATTAATAATTTCGGTTACTGATCATTCTTTAAAAAATTGGACATGATTGGCACAGGCATTTCTTTCAGAGTTGGGGGTTCTCTGGTCTTATGGATCTCTGTGTTTTGGGTTAAAGGGATGCGATAAGTATATTGGAAGCGAAGCTAGGGAGAGAGGGTCAGCTAAACATGATCAATATTCCACGCGGCCGGAGCAGCGAACGACGCGACGGTAATATTTGATAAATTAGTAATAAATAAACATTCATCATTATGATGCTAGTACTCATATAGTTTAGCAGCGCCAACTAGCGAAAACAGGCAGAACTATTTCAAAACTAGTGATTGACCCTGAATCGCGATATCAATATAGGTAAGTACACTGCTGTACGTGCTGAAAATCGTTATGGGTGGGCACACACATCGGGCTACCTGGTATAATAAAATACTTATAAATAATACAACCCCTAGTTTTTTCCCTAGTCCGTCAATTGACTGCACCCGTTAACCCCTTTAACCCCTCCGGCTAAGCTAAATTACTTGTGTACTCTAAAGGAGTGGTAGCACCGGTATGACCGTTAGTATTTAGAATCTATAATAGCCAGGATTAGAATCCAGGATCTCTCAATTACAAGGTGGACGTCTTCTTCTTGAATCTTCAACGCAATGCTACTAATACTTATGATATATTCCTTTCCTGTCTTAACAAAAAAAGGAGTAAATTCATGTATTTATGTAGTGCAAGCCAGAGTAGGTACTCACTTCGAACCTGGGACGTCTCGATCGTAAGACAGTCTCCTTAACCATTAAGCCTTACTGTTTATGTAATTTAATCTAAAAGAAATATAGCCAGCAATATTGGCCTTGCCCAAAATCCAAATAAATAATACAGGATCAAAAGGTCATTTTCCCATTCCGATATTTTGCGAAAAATAAAAATAATACAGGATGAAATGCTATAACTTACTTTATGCAGGCAAAAGGCGAAGGTGTAAAAACGGCCATGAATATTATACGAAACGGGAGGTCGTTTACAAAAACATAGAAAAAAAAGTTCATACCTACCAACTCACGTTTTTATTTACCGTTCTTGGCTTTGGTAGCGCGGCCATTTTGAATTTCTGAGTGAAACGTCTTTGGCAATCCTTGTATTTTCTTTTTCAGCCGTTGTTATTTTATTTGACTTTGAGATTTGATTTCAGTTTTTATGTAATTTTCTCTCCGTTTTTAATGTTGGTTAATAAATTATTATACCTTAGCTCTTAAGGCAGAACAAGCTTGTTGAGTTTCTTGCTGAGTGTTTTATTAGATCGCGGCAGCGCGGCGTTTCGAACTGGTGCCGTGTGCCGATAAATCTTTTTTTTTGACGTACGAGTATGATATGAAGGACTCATTTGTATACATCACACGCATAGCAAAGAACCAAATATTAGCGTAAATACAACCTAGACGCTTAACAAATTATAATATTCGCACTCAAACACCTATATTGTGAGTTAATAAGGCTTAATAAGGCTTAATAAGACTGAATAAACGGTACACAAGTTTGCATAAAGCTGTAATTACATGGAACTTGCATACCAGTCGCTAGAGATCCCTGTGGAGAGGATACGTCGTCTTGTCGCCAGGTTTATTGCCTTTTTTTATACAGTCTCGAAGACAGACGCGGGTATAGAGATCAAGTTCAGAAGTCGACATAGATTGCAAGTAGGTAGTTTGTTGGGGTCATAACTTCATAAGCTTGCAGTTTCTCGTAAATTCATTTAATTATTGTTAGTCATTTTGTTGTATGACGTGAACTTAGATCGTCCGACTGTACTGAGATGAGAGGCCACAGGTTTGTCCTCATTCAGTTTCATTATTTGTTTTTTAGGGTTCCATAAGTAGGTACCTCAAGAGGAAAAAACGGAACCCATAGGATCATTTCGTTGTCCGTCTGTCTGTACAGACCTTTTTCTCAGGAATGCGTGGAGGTATCCATTTCTAATTCATACCACATACTCAGGTTTGTAACGTCTTGAAGCTGTGCAAAAATCAAACTTCCAAGTCAATGCAATCAAAATATATTGTGGTTACCACTTCTCTATGAAAATTTCAATTTTATTCATTTCCACTTTTATGTACATAATTTAAGTAATATAATAATTATTATAAATAAAAAAATAAAGCAAGGTATGTGCAAAACTGTAGGTTCAGGCGTCAAAGAATTCCTCCCCATCGACGTCAACCGGGAGGGTGGCCAGTAGGCTGGCGGCATTGCCACGTTGAATGGCAATGCCAATCCTTTGCGCAAGGAATAAACCAGCCCTCTGGTCACGGGTAGTGTCTATTAAACGTTTAGATATTTCTTTGTATAATAGACGTGTGCTTGGACCCCATGATCCCAGCGTCTCGAGCCCAAACGGCTCAAATATATAATTATCACTTAAACTACTATATTTGCGCCGTTTGAGGGTCTCTGCCGAGGCAGCTGCAGCGCAGGCACAATCCGCAGTACCTGAAAGATGAGAAGGCGCAAGGGTGTCAACACATGTTGCATCCCACGCCAAATGCCTTCCCATCTTCCAAGGCACCAATGACATTCCATCTGTGGTTTATGTAGCTTAAATTACGGCACCGAGTCCGACTCGCACTTGGCCAGCTTTTTTTACAAATGAAATGCGTCCAGCCCAAAATTCGGTGACATTGACTGCTCCTCCGTCTCTTGTAGATTTAGGTACACAGCGGGCACTACATGAGGTGGTCCATCGACTGCGGAGGTGCACCACAGTCACAGCCACTACTCCCCGCCTCCAGATAGCCCCATTTTATACGGTTCAACTTGCCCGTGCCCCTTCCCCCTGTTCTAGGGTGAATACGGTGATAAATATAGATACTAAACATCTTTGATAACCTTTCAACAAACTATTCATTATATTTTCATTATTACATGTCATCTTAAACGCTAAATGTAAATTTATACATTGTCAAAGTTAATCAATTAACCCGCTCCTCACCGTACCAAGGGCAAAGGTGCCCATGACGCTAGCGGCATTACCCCGCTGGATAGCAACGGACAACCTTTGCCCCAGGTACGAAGCAGAGCGAGAGTCACCGGTTCTATCCCTGTCTATTTTACTAACCTTTTAATATTAACCTCAAAAGTATTTCGATATTTGAATTTGAATCTACATCCCGCCGCGAGCTAATCACACATTCATCCTAACTAAACTGAAACAGAATTTATGAACGGTACACCTCACGTTCAAAAACCGTTGCGAAAATTCCTTCGATGTCTGTGAGTTCTGTTTGTCTAAACGAATAACGTTCAGAATAGCCGGTTTTTCGGTTTTCCCCGCCAGGCAACCCTAATGTGCTAAGAAAACCGATAAGTACCCCCAGCGGTCATTTCATCCTGAGTTATTGGTACTTTGTGAACAAATAGTGGCAAATATTCAATGTGGGAATGTCGTTTGTATGGTTTAGTACGGTTGGTGCTAGTAGTGTGTTCTTTACATACTAATATGGTTGTCTGTCTGTGAGGGGTCGACAGAACTGTATACCTAAATATTAAAATTACATTTATTATTGAATATATAGGGAAAAATGAAACTTCTCGGGCGGGATTCGAAAGCCACGATCTTTCCCTTACTGGGGAAATGCCTTGATCAACTCGGCTACCGGGACACGCCCGATGTGATTCAAATTTCCCTTCTATTTATCCGTCTTTAAGACGACGACGGTGAATCACATCGGGAGTGTCTCGGTAGCCGAGTTGGCCCTCTGTAAGGGAAATATCGTGGGTTCGAGTCCCGCCCGAGCAGTATAATTTTTCCCTATGTATCGGATTTGATAAGTTAGCATACTTAATGCTGTAAAATTCATTCAAATACACTTATTATGTTTTTGCCGTGTTAATTCCTGATGGAGTAGAATAGGTCTATCTCTTCCTGTGGGCGTCGTAAAAGGCGACTAAGGGATAGGGCTGTTCTCCATCCGACAGTAAACATACAGCCCAAGACAAAGGACCCGTTAGACTGTAGTAGGCTCGCCCCATATTACGTTGGGGGACCGAAAATCATAATTAGCGAAACGTGGGTGCTAGTTCGCCTCTGCTCCCCCTTCAGGGGTTTCTAGACATGAGTATTATGCATGTATGTTTTTTCAGTTTGTGGCCGTCAACTGGAAACTTTTTGAGTGGGACTGGGAAATCCGAACGGGAACTGGGAATGTAAATATAGATACAGTCTATAAAAATATATCTGCGGTAGCCTAGTGGTATGGGTAATGGACTGCTGAGACGAGTTCGTGTTCGATCCCAGGTTTGCCATGGCACACACCAATGACTTTTCGATGCTTTTCGAAGTTATGTGTGTATTTAATAAGTGCCCGGCATCGATATATAATATGTCAATGGTGCCCGGTTAATGGCAATAGGCTTGCCACCTAATACATTGGGACCTAAACATAAACTGGCAAAATGTGGGTGCTAGTACCTCTGGCTACCCCTTCGGGGAATACAGGCGTGAGTTTATGTTATGTTATGCTATAAAAAACCACACCCGTACATCCCAAAAGGGGTAGGCAGAGGTGTAAAAACACAACACCCACACTTCGCTAAATGATCTTCGGTCCCACGTAATAGGGGGCAAGCCTATTGACATAAAACTGGCATTTTGTCATGGCCTTTACTGTCTGATAGTAAACAGCCTTCAGCCTTATTCTCCTTTTACGACACCCACATGAACAAATAAAGTTTAAATAATCTTCACTTTTGTTTATTTTTTAAAGCCTTTACCTCTGGTGTGGTAACAGAACCTAAAACAATAAACAATGGCCACACTCGTCAAACAACACGATATTTAATTAAAGACTAAACCCAAGGGTACAACACTATGTGATTAGTGACGTGACGCTCTCAAAAGAACAATGTCCAACTAACGTCAAAGGGAGTCAGCCTTTTGCTACAAAGCTTTAGCCTCTTATGGTAGGTAGGGATACTGTCATGAGCGGAGCGAGAGCGGACAACTTCACGGCTGTTTTGGTTTTGACATCTGTCTAGGGGCGGATAATTTCAGAGGACACAAAGGAAAATTTGTATGAAGTATGCTAACTTTTAATTTCGAAATATAACGGGAAAAAGAAGATTGTTGGACGAGGTTTCAGCATAGAGTTTCTTGTCGGAGTCTCGGGGCTCAGGGGATCAGCGGCAGTCATTCCCACAAGAGAGTCAAATTAGGAGAAAGATTAAAAAACTAAAAAACACGCTTTTAGCACGCACTAAAAATTACAATAGCCTGATCTTGGACGTCCACCATATTGTATTTAAGTCACGTGACTATTTCTTTCTTATTCCTGACAGCAAACCCTTTCATTTGATACCCATATCATGAGGGTGGATTTCAAACAGCCAGTCCGCCATCTTAGAGAGGCCGCCATATTGGATTTGTAATGACGTTTCTTAGCTAGTCATGTATTGTCATCAGAACTCAGAGCGTGCGCAAAATTTCATCCTAATCGAAGACCGGGAAGTTGGTCAAATTAAAATTCCAAGATTTTCTTACATACATACCTAGTTACAAGTAAAGCTAATAAAAGCGTGTTAATATCCAGGATAAGGATTGTTTTAAATAAAATCATTTTTCAACGGATCTATATACAACGGATTAATACGTGTAATATTTAAAAGGTGCTAATGGTAGGTACCTCCGGCCTAGCAGCACCTAGACCCACCGACGCGCGACGGTGCGGCAGCGTGCGGTCTTAGTCGGTTTGAGCTTGACATTACTGATTCCGTCGGACACCCTAATATCTGAAAGAATTTCCGCACCAAAAGAATATCCCAAAAAATAAAAACGCTTCCTCTTATCAAACTGCTCAAACCCTCACAGCACGTAGTGTAACTAAAGCTTTTTGCACAGGCTTTTGAGCGTTACATACTTCAACACAGCGACTATAAGTTTCAACACAGCGACTATATAAGTTTCAACACACAGCCGTAGTTGGAAAACTTGCGAATTGCGAGTCTTTTGGTGAACTTCATACCATGAAGTGAAAGTTGGTACTAACTTTCGGATTTAAAGTTTACATACGACTTCATCTGGGTGAATTTTGGCTTGCAAAACATTTAATTGGCCATGTTTTTTTTTATACTGCTTAGGTGGCAGACAAGCACACGGCACACCCGATGGAAAGTGGTTACCTCTGCTTATGGATGTATGCAACAGCAGAGGAGCCACACTCGTGCTGCCGACCCCGTAAGAACAGAGAGTTTCTGTGCCATCAGAGCAGAAGACAGAGCGATACAAACCTTTGGTCTTCCCATTGATGGCATAAAAACTCTCCAGTGAACTCTGGCTACCCTACTCACTGAACTCGGAACAAAGCGCGAGGTTATTATGGCCGCGGTATTCTGTAAGATGATATTCAAACATTGGACACGAAAAGTCGGTCCTAACACTCCTAACAATATCTTTGGAAGTTAAGCTAACCTTTTTCTTGTTTTTTTTTATAAAGAATATTAGAATTGAAATTACTAATATTCCCACTAACCCCTCCAACTAAGCTAGATTGCTTGTGCTAGGAGTGGGTTCACGACGGTAGTGTAATGGCCAGGATTCGAACCCGGGACCTCTCGATCGTAAGGCCGTCTCCTTAACCATTAAGCTACCGACCTCACCTGTAAGCTGATTGCCCTGATTAACCAACGAGGCTCTGCTGTCGAGATTGGGAATACTGACGGCAGTGGCTCCGTGCTAGTCAAAATAAGCATCAAAAGGAGTAGACGAGCGGATCAGAGGAACTTACTTTCTTCATGTGTCTGTCCTCCTTCCTACAGTCCCGGGCCCTTTGCAGGGCCTTGGGTCAGCCGGGGTGCAAAAGATATGCCGAAGACAACCTCACCTCTGGCCTAGCACCACTACCCTCAGTCGGCGTGCGGGTTTAGTCGGTTCGAGTCCGACATAACCTCCCCTTCCAGCTCCGGCGGGGGAGGTATCCGTGGGGATCTCCGCACGAAAAAAGGGTCCTTTGCAGGGCGTGAGTAAGCATCTGATGAGGCCGTCAAGTTGAGTGATTGTTGGTGTCTGTTATAGTGACCAACAAGCGGGGTGTAGTTATATAGACGTGTTCTATATAAAACACTGTGAAATGCAAAATAGATTAATTAAGTTCGAAAAACATTGGAAAAAATGAAATGCTCAAGTGAGACTCGAACTCACGACCTTTCGCTTACAGGGCGACTGCTCTGCCAACTGCCAATAGCTCAGTTGGCAGAGCAGTCGCCCTGTAAGCGAAAGGTCGTGAGTTCGAGTCTCACTTGAGCATTTCATTTTTTCCAATGTTTTTCGAACTTAACAGTTAGCATAATAAATGCTATAAAAAATTCATTCAAATAGATTAATTAATTTCATAAATGTACAAACCCACACATATTGTTCGCTCATTTCTTGTCCTAACAAAGTACGGAACGAAGATATAATTAGCCCGTAGGCCCTTTGAAGGAGTTCATTTTCAAAGCGAAAGTTCCACCTGTTCTGTAATGGCGTTGCCACACTGATGTTGTGTAATGTTCTTTGTTGAATATGTTATGTTCATTCATATTCTCAGATGTCTCGTAAAACTACTATACCCGTGGAATAATTTGAACTATAAAAATTAACATTAGCCTGGTCGAAATACACGTGAAAATACTAAAAACTTACTTAGTTCAGCCGGGGTGCGAGGGATATGTCGATGACAACCTCACCTCTGGCCTAGCACCACGACCCACAGTCGGCGTGCGGTTTTAGTCGGTTCGACCCCACATAACCTTCCCTTCCGGCTCCGGTAGGGGGAGTATCTAAGGGCATTTCCGCACGAAAAAAAAGAGGTAGGTAGTTAGATACGTTTTTTTTGTGTCCCCTCAAGGTTAAGTGGTTAACCCACCTTGAGGGGGGTGGGAGTTTATTACCTTAAGGTCCATTCTGCTATGTGATACAGAATTTTTTTGTTACATTTTGTTTATGAACTTTAAATTTATATTAAGATGATGTTTTCTTGAATTATATGAGTGTTATGTGTTATTGAATTCCTTGAGTGTGGTAACTATGTGGGTCATGTGAGTCATAAAAGTGTGAATAGTGGCGTTGCTGGTTTTTTTTTATATAGGATACGTCAATTTGACTTCACCTCGCCTGATGTTAAGCTAAAGGCAAAGTCTCGGAAAGAGGATCACCATCGGAAACATGTACCATGTTAACAGTGGTGGCACTCAGCTTGACGGCCTCATTAGATGCCTTTTCACGCCCCGCTTAAAGGACCCGGGACTGTAGGAAGAAGGAAACTGAGTCACTGAAACGCTTGGTTCTAGCTGGTATACTCTGCACCGTATATGGATGGCATCTTAGCCCTGCACGTGTCGTCCTGTGTAGGAAAGGTAATCAGAGTCGTTAGGTTGTATGGGTCCAGGTTATCTTAGTGGCAGGGTTATAAATGGGTAATATAGGTGGGCTAAATGCAAAGTAGTATCGACCGACAGTAAACGTAGACAAAGTGACCACTTGACGACTATTAGCTCACCCCGTACTACTGAATATCATAGTTGGTGAAGTTTTTTAATACACCCCTGCCTATACCTTTTTGGATTCATAGGCATGATTATATATATGTACGCAATCTCCATCATCAGAACAGAGTTGCGTACCGATTGCATCCGAGGCTTCCACTTCAAAGCCCGGGGTCTGTTTAAAATTAAGTTTTACACTTTTACAGTGTCAGTAAATAGTAAATTCCCATGCCCAGCTACGTGGGAAACAAATGCCTGGCAATGGCGCCCCCACCCAGTCCAGGTAGAAGAAGTAGGCCTTGCTTGGCGTCGTGGAGGGTGACATGCGTGCAAACGATCTCACTACCTTGGACGCCCAAGATCGTGCGAAGTGGAGGAGGAAGAGCCGGTGGGCACCGTGGCCTCGGATGCAATCAGGAGTAACGTCTTTATGTGGATGATGATGGTGCAATCAGGACTAACGTCTTTATGTGGATGATGATGATTGTTAGTAAATAGTAAATTCCCACCAGTGTGGCAGCTCCGTTACGGATTGAACGTAATGACATAAGTGCTCACGTACATACAACTGAGTATTAGTTGGCAGAATCAATGTAACAATTACGTAGATTTCTATTTTATCTGCTTTGTTTTTACTTAAGAAGTTTACATTCTAATCAAATAAAATAAAATATATATTTAATAATCGTTGTACAGTTATTTTACATGGTTTCTTAATCTATCGTGGGTTGTTACATTGCCCATGAGTAGTTATTTTACGTATGTACTTATAACATATTTATTAGTGTCTTTACATATGGATATCATCTAAATTGTGCCTGAGTCTGCCTGTAGTCCTATGCTTCAGGCTTCAGGTGCAGAATAATAATAATTTTAAAATACAATTACAGATACAACACTAAACCAATATTAAAATACAATGTTGTATGTATTACTGAGTGGTGCGGTTTTACAGCGGCCGAGAGGCTACATGGGTAACAAAATATTTGTGGTCTGAGCTTGTCTCTTCCGCCAGGTCCTGGCAGGAGGGGTAGACTAATCATCGATACTGGAAATAGTGAAAAACAAGCGGAATGTCGGGATCACTAACATCAGTGTAATAATAAAATAACACTATATAAATAGCTATATAATCCATTTAGTTTTATTTCATTGTGTAAAGTTCTGACACATTCATGACATTGTTTGAACTTTACCTAGCACCTAAAATTCGATGGGTGCATTATTCTGCTATCGGTACTTTTTTGTACTTTTTACGTCAGTATGACTTAAGAATGGATATTTGGTATGAATTAAGAATGATACACGCAAGGAATACGTATTTGGTCCGATGGTATGGTATGAATTGGGGTGGTATGAAGGCGGGGTGCGCGCAGGCAACTCGGGCGTCGGAGGGCACTGACTGACCTCCGTCCCCCATGAGCGCGGGCCTGGGGGTGACGGGTGGAGCCGCCTGTCACCCCAGCAGAAGCAGGCCACGGCGGCGGCGCAGCGCGCCTCCTCATTCCGGGGGCGAGTTGGGACACCGTTGTCCCCCCTCCTGAGGAGGGCCAAACCGTAAGGAATGGCTCTGGGTCAACCGGGGTGCGAGGGATATGTCGATGACAACCTCACCTCCGGGCTAGCACCACGACCCACAGTCGGCGTGCGGTTTTAGTCGGTTCGAGTCCGACATAACCTCCCCTTCCGGCTCCGGAAGGGGGGGTATCTGAGGGGATTTCCGTACGAAAAAAAAAAGGTATGAAGGCGGGACAAACCATTTCTGTTCTGTGGGACAAACCAACTATAAGTACAGGTACAAGAATGGTGCTATTTCCAAACACTTATAAAAATACTAGCTTTTGCCCGCGGCTCCGCCCGCGTGGATGTCGGTTATCGCGAACAAACATAACCTATGTCCTTTCTCTTGGTCTAATCTATCTCTATACCAAATTTCATCAAAATCGGTTCGGTGGTTTAGGCGTGAAAGCGTAACATAGTAAGTAAGTAAGTAAGTAAGTAAGTAAGTAATAGAGTTCAAAATTTACCATAGAAAACATTTTCAGACCTTTGCGTACGAAAGAAAATAATTTATTTCTTCTGTGTCCTGGTTTATCGCCGACTTTTTCTTTTTTATCGCTGTTTACTTGAAATAATGTCGCTTTTACCAATCCCCCTTCTTTCCTCGAATATGAACTTTGAATTGGAGGGAATAGGGTTGAATATCGAGCGTCAAATGTTGACTAATGGTGTAATTATTGATGTATCAATTGGAAGTAACTTACTTAAGCCAAATGCTGGATGATAATATACTTTTACAGTGAACAAACGCACTCGGTTCTTTATTTATAGTTTTTGTAAAGAAGCCTATATGTTTTTTTATTATTACTCACGCTAGTATATCTCTGAAGAGGTAGGTAGAGGAGTAGACGACCAAAGTTATGGCGTGGACTTTTTCTCGAACCATATTATATTGGACCTAAATCGTGAGATATGCGCGGCCTTGGCGCGCGTAGATTGTTTTGTAATTCATGCTTGCTGAATTTGAGCTCGTCAATCGCAGTAGTACCCTGTGCAATCTTCAAATTATTTACATAAAAAAAACGTGCACATTTTAAGTCCAAGATATATGGTTCAAGCTATACCTCTCTGGGGTGAGAAGTTAGACAGTAGTTGTTTTCAATAAAGTCGTAAAAGTCAAGAAAAGAAGGAGTAAGCAGACCCCAGGATCTAAGGAGAAGTCCTCTGACGTAACCAGGAATATAGCTTAGATCCCCTTCCCTCCCTTCTTGATGACGATGGATGACTATGTCATATTATCTGTTCTATGTATTGTGTAGGTTCGTATGTCTTAAATATGACATCTGCTCCCTTCTAAACTCATTATATTTCAAAAACAACAGTCTGTTTGTTAGCGTAGTACACAAGAAGTACTAAAACAGTTTGAATAATTCTTAAGCATTCTTTTTCATGCGAATACCCCTTCTGGTCAACAGGGTATACGAATACCCCTTCTGGTCCGCAGAGGTATTTATGTCGGACTCGAACCAACTAAAACCGCACGTCGTCTCAGGTCCAGTCACCTAGTTATAAGGTAACCCAATAAGGCAATTTTCTCGATCGGTTGCCCAGAGTATATCGCATAGAGGTTTCCAATCAAGCACCCGAAATTATTTGTACGATATGATGATAACATAAGTATGTTTGGTAGCAATCGGTTAAGTAGAACCTTGCATGGAACCTTTGGGACCAATAGCCGACTTCCACGCAGGTGGACACGCAGGCATCAGCTATTCCTCTAATATTTATCTTCTGTATTATAAAAGAAAGTTACACTATTTATAACTCAAGAACGGCTGTATCGATTTGGCTGAAGATTGGTGGAGATGTAGCTTAGAACTAGAACACGGACATAGGATACTTTTCATTCCATTCCTGTGGGTCACAGTCACGGGATCATCCCGGTACAATTATATGAAGTACCAGGCTCACAGAAACTTTTAGGAATAACTTCATCTAGGTTACGGGAATAAGAGCAGTGTGTCCTATACCTTTCTATTACTGAATTTAATGCGGACGAAGTCGCAGGCAAAAGCTAGTCGTATTTTATAGCAATAATAACAAATACAAATTACACATATTCCCTTTTCTCTTAAGTCATACCCTCATCAGGCCTGACCCTACGACTCCCTGTAGAGTAGCTCAAGAGTTTAAACGTCTGTCCCATTGCGCTGTGGTACACAGTTCACCTCTGTTCAGCATGTATTATTAATAATGTTATGCTCCAGTTTTATATTTGAGTGTCGTCATAGGATACCTTATTATGTCAAATAATTTTACTTATAACATTTTCTTGTACCTTATAACACATATAATGCCAATACCTTAAGACTTAGTACTTAAGTCTCTATTGTACTAACATTTCTAATTCTAGTAGCAGTTTTTAAAACCATACTTCGCAACGTTTGTAATATCCATTCTATAATATACTAAATGTAATTTTTGGTAAATATAGTGAAAAATATGTTACACAAATTAATTAAACTAATCCAACCAATGCAAATGAAACAAATAAGTCATGAATCTTAAATCTGCAATCCATACTAACATCCATACTAATATTATAAATGCGAAAGTAACTCTGTCTGTCTGTATGTTACGCTTTCACGCCAAACTGAATCGATTTTGATGAAATTTGGTAGGTATAAGGGTAGATTACACCTTGAAAAAGGACATAGGCTAAGTTTAGTCGCGATAACCGACATCCACGCAGGCGGAGCCACGGGCAAAGCTAGTGTATAAATAACTGTAAAATACATTGCCCGACTTCACGCAGCTCTCTTTGACTGTAAAAACTCCAAAATTAGACATATCCTCGCCATTCTTGGTTAAACCATGGCTATAAAAGCGTTGAAATTCTTGACACCAAAACGCACAAAGGTACCTTATTGTTTACCAAACAAGATTTTGTTTCGTTTAGCGACACGCTTAAATTTTTGGATTACACAGTAAAATATACTTTTTGTCAACTCGTTTAGGTCTAGATTTGATGAGCAGACGTGAAGGGCTTAAGTGCTGGCATACAGCTTACAGTGTCCAGTCTCCTGAAGTATTTTTCAAACGTCATTGAGTAAATTTTAGTGCAGGAATTTTCGTGTGATTTTTAGAGTTAGGTATACTTACATACTTTGTAAGAACTTATGTATTCTAAAGTCTTGTAAACCTTTACGATGTCGGGATCCCGGGGAAAGCTTGGATCCGGGTCATAGAGGTTTCTATGTAGCAGTAATTTTTTTACTGTATCGAAATTGTCCAACATTAAACATACAAAAACAAAAAACTCTTATATATTCTAATTAAAACCATTAATAAATTGAACTATTTAGTTTAGAAATAATAATATCTGGTCATAAAACATCTTTCAACTGAACAAGTGTGGCCTTTTTCTTCTCCGAACCAAACCTTCGTATGGTAAGCTATTGAAATCTAGATTTGTTCCGCGTTCGCCTCACGAAGTTCTGCCGCACATCATAAAATCCGCATTTGGCCTATATTTCATTACTTTTTAGCCCCGTAATATTTATTTTGGATTTAATATTTTATTCCTGTTTCGTCCTATTTTCCTTTCCTTATTCGCCTCGAATATTTTTTATATGCAAATTAATACAATTTTAGTACAGACATTTTTATTGTTGACAAATAAGTATATACCTTATTACCTTAGGATAAATGAATATACGAAATGTATGCTGGAAAAGAACTGCAACCGCAGAAAGCAAGAAGTAACTTTGAATACAAATGTGAAATCGCTTATAATGACTCTTCATCAGCTCTGCTAGTTCTAGCTCAAGAATACCACCCCAAAGAATTTAAGTTCAAAGCAAACGTCATGCTACGTACGTTGACACCAGCTTATCTGTAACGTCTACAAACCCCTAAATTATTTCCAAACAAAGCCACAAAAAGCAACAATAAATAGTCCAAAACAAAAAGTGAATACTTACTTTCAGAATAATTTAAAACACGTTGCTAATGGAAGTTCTAAATTCGAACGACAATGGATGCGTGCGAGTCACAATTGCGTTCTATTTTCAAACCGTAGCATGCGCGAGCGCATATCCGCCCGATTGTTTACGGGGGTTACGTTAGGGTTGTGCATCTGGCGGTTATAGGAAGCAGATATTTGAGACTAGTATTTGATATGATAATTTTATTGAAAGGTGAGAATATTGTTAGGAAAATTTGAACAATGTGCCTGATGTAATGAGAAGCAGATGGATTCTTTTTTCATACAGGACACGTCAATTTTGCAATTTTTCACCTCGCCTGATGTTATGCTAAAGGCAAAGTCTCGGAAAGAGGGTCACCATCGTAAACATGAACCATGTTAACACTGGTGGCACTTAGCCTTGACGGCCTCATTAGATGCCTTTTCACGCCCCGCTTAAAGGATTCGAGCCTATTATAAAATTTCTAAATTCATGAATGACTAATGTTTATTTTAATCATAGAAAAATGTTATTCAAAATTACAATACAACAAATACAAATTCATTAACACTTAAGCCACTATACAATAAGGTAATCTTCATGCACTGAATTTTTTGTCGCTTACAATATAGCTCCTGTCTCCCATACTAGGTATTCCTGTATTATGGGAGAAATTCATTGTGTTGCACCAGTGATGCACCGAAAATCACCATTAACAATGAGCTTAGCACTTAAATACCCCCATTGGGAAAATAAGTTTAGTAGGTACTAACCTTAGTAAGCCATGAGTCAAGGAAGTAGAGAATGATTTTGGTATTAGGTCCATCATTATGCATATCATAAAGTTCAATAAATAAATAATTGATAATACAATCACCTAAAGTGTTGTTCCCGTTTGCGTACGAGGTTTTCATCTCGGAGCCTGGATCCACTTACTCCTTCTCTTATTTTTGGTTTAGCTTATATAATATTATGAGAGCAACTGTCATCTGACCTGGAATAGAGAGGAAGCCTGCGCCAGAGCTTCATCGGTTATTTAGAAGGTGCGCCGATTAGCTGGTGAAATTCACTTAGACCTCAAGGAAGGTTGTAATGCCCTCTATACGCGGATATTACCCGAATCATTGTTACGAAAAATTACAATAGGTACTTGCCAACCCTAATTTGAACTTTAAGATATCAACTATCAGATAGGCGCCATCTAAGGACAGACTATGGAAGACAACGTAAAGGCTACATTTTCCCAGTTTTAATTTGTTTCCTCTTTTACTCATTACCTTCCTTTTTTGCAGTGCCTGTTTGTTGAGAGGTCACCCTTTATGGTGCGAACAATCACGTTAAGATCCAAGCGGTTCGGCGCCATCCCACTTCCTACAGTCCCGGGTCCTTCAAACGGAACGTGAAAAGCATCTAATTAGGTCGTGAAGCTGAGGTCTACCATTTTTGACATTATTAGTCAAGTATTCAATAATAATAATAGGAATTAACACGATCATGGTATAGGTTCATACCTTTGATTTGCCTGACGTTTCGACCAGGTTACACCGGCCGTGGTCACAGGCTGAATGGTTCAGTGGCGCACGCGATGTCAAAATATCGAGAACTAGCTTTCGCCCGCAGCTCCACCCGTGTGAATATCGGTTATCAGACCAATATCCTTTCTCAAGGTCTACTGTATCCCTAAATCAAATTCATCAAAATCAGTTCAGTGGCGTGAAAGCGTAACATACAGACAGACCGAAAAACAGACAGAGTTACTTTTGCATTTATAATATTAGTATGGATGTGCAGGTAGATGAAGAACCTACTACCTCACCTGGCGTGCACTACTGAGCCAATCAGCCTGTGACCACGGCCGGTGTAACCTGGTCGAAACGTCAGGTAAATCAAAGGTCCGTTCGTATACAATGATCGCGTTAATTACAGTTACTATTATTGTATATCATGGAACGTGAGAGTTTAAAAGTTAGATTATTGGTCAAGTGTCCGTGTCCTCCTGAGACTTCACTATTAGCTTGTTAGCCGAGATCAAATATTGTCGCACCTAATCGACAAAGTTTATATAATAAATCTTGTAAAAAATACGATGAGAATCTGATTGCAGCTGGCTTTATCAGTAGCTGGGTCCCATTCATAGCCAACACAACTCCATAATTACAATTCTCATATAAAAGAAAACCATTACAAACAATATCATTAGCCATATGTTAAGTATTTGCGCACGCGCCTACAATATATCAAGTAGGGTAGAAACCCCTATTCATAGACTCAGTAATAAGGGTACCGCAGTGACCAAAACAATTTATTATCGCGCACACCTGGGTTCGTTTGATAAATTGCACGATAGTAATTAGTTTTAATGATTAACTAAATGTGAAGTGTCGGATGTAAATTGGGGTGCTATGATGAAAGGGCAGTTTGGTAGAATTATTTGGATTTGTTATGGATGACAGTGGGATTACTTACACGAGTGTACTAAAATCAAAATGTTTGGTGTGGTTAAACTTGAAATGAGTATGATCTTACATGAATACATTCCTTTTATAAAAATATTCCATTAAGAAAAAAAAATTACGTCGGTGCTGTATGGAATGCGTGGCAGTGGCAACAGTATGCTCGACGTAGTGGTGGCCAGAAACTATGAGTGCCATATATTAAGGCACGTCTATAAAATGCACGAATTTTTTGTAAAATATAAGTACTAACATAGATTTGAGTGTACAAATAAATGCTACTAACAATAAATGGATTTTAATTGTCTGATAAATGAATGAATTATTATTTCCTTTATTTGAGTATATCACCTATAAATTACATTACATTAAAATACAAAATATATTTAAAAATATAAAAAATAGTATCCCACCGGTATCGAGTACCGGGACCGATGCCGGTGGTCAGGGTTCCAGAGAGAGGAACTTCCTTATTATGATTGCCGTTTAAATAGCACAGCAGCCATCGCAGGGAAACTAAAGATGGTGGTTGTCTTATAGTTTGAATTGAAGTATCTAATCTAATAGTACCTGAACAACTTTGAACTATCAATGTTACTATTTGCTTACGCATAGTGAATATTCTCAGTATCGCGAAATCTTGTTGTTCACATGTTCTTGGGTATCATTGACTGAATGACTGGGTCCCCAGAACACTATCCTCCATCCATGACAGTCGCTCACTTTTTAAGTTTTCATTCACTATTACAAATAAGTAAACATCCTCTAACGTATTTTCTTATTGTGGTAATTCTCATCACACCACATATCCGCCTTAATATTCCTATCTCTTTTACATGCCCTCATCTTTCATACGGTGTTAAGGTCACATTATCTATTATATGACAGTACTTACGGAAATAGACGAAGGTTGCCGAATGCATACGAGCCATATAGGCAATAAAACTATCTAAAAGTAATAATGACGTTCGGTATCGGAGCTCATCCCCTAGCCTTTGTCAGTATTATCGACTTTTAGATTTATTGCTGTCTTGGCTGAAGGAATACACGCAGTGGGATGGTTGGCGGTCTGTGATGAGCTATGAAAGTTTTGCTATAGTACTTTTCTGACAGGTGTGCTTTTTGAAGGACATTTCATTAGATTTTTTTTTCGAGAGTGGTACTTAAGATTGAATAATATAGAAGTAGATTAATAATTTGTTGACTTTGGCTGAAGGACTATCATATTGTAGGAAGGCGGGTGATCAGTAATGGGTTGCTAATAGCACGTAAAAGTTTTGGATTATTCCCGTTGGCCACCACATAGTTGGCCACCACTGGTGGACATTGGGAAATTTTATCACTTTTTATCCCAATGGCCACCAGTGGTGGTCAGCGGGAATAAAATATTGGAAATGTTCCCGTTGGCCACCACATAGTTGGCCACCACTGGTGGACACTGGGAAATTTTGTTACTTTATGTCCTCAAGGCCACCACCAAGCACAAATAATACAACTAGGTAGGTATGATAGAAAATCAACATTTATTAAATATTTCCTAACAATAAAGTAGTTTTTTTTTTATTTGGGACACGTCAATTTGACTTCACCTCGCCTGATGTTAATCTAAAGGCAAAGTCTCGAAAAGAGGGTCACCATCGGAAACCTGTACCATGTTAACAGTGGTGGCACTCAGCTTGACGGCCTCGTTAGATGCCTTTTCACGCCCCGCTTAAAGGACCCGGGACTGTAGGAAGAAGGAAACACGTGAGCTGGCAGGGAGTTCCAGGTCTTAATGGTGCGGCATAGGAATGAGTCGCTGAAACGCTTGGTTCTAGCTGGTATACTCTGCACCGTATATGGATGGATCTTAGCCCTGCACGTGTCGTCCTGTGTAGGAAAGGAGAGGGTGGGACTAATTGGAAGAGCTCGTCAGAACATTCAGAAAGTGTACCTAATAATAATTCGGTAAAATCAAACTTAATATACTTAATACCTAATAATAATCATTTATTCAAGTTTTAAGATGTATACAGGTGTGGACTGGATTTATTTTACCTTTCAACATACGAAACGAAAGATTGGTTAGAAGGTAGGTAAGTATTTAAGAAGTAGGTAACTACCTACCCCAAATGCAAACTGTAAACTTTCTATATTAGGATCAGTTGCAGAATGTGCACCATAAAATGTAATAAAACTTTATTCCCGCTGACCACCACTAGTGGCCATTGGGATAAAAAGTGATAAAATTTCCCAATGTCCACCAGTGGTGGCCAACTATGTGGTGGCCAACGGGAATAATCCAAAGTTTTGCTACAACCCGGTTCAGACATATATGTGCTTTTTAAAGGACATTTAATTCGGTTTTTTTTTTACTTCCGACTGAGAAGTCGCCAATAAATTTATAAATAAAAAATAGATATCCAATTTATTTTTTCAAGTGTTATGTAATCTTCAGGGCTAGTTCTCATTTAAAGTTATTTGAACTAAAATGTTGCTAATAACATAATGCTATTTATTTGAAAGTCCAAGATTAGTTAATTTCATAAATTTTCTTACAAATGTGTTACTTTAGATCTTGTCAATGATACTCTTTTTTAAATTAGATGGTTAAATAATAGAGAAAAGTTGCAGTAGGTAGGTATTTTTCATTTATTGGTCAGAGGTAGTATTATCACATATTAACTAACATTGTATTATATATAAAACAGTAATATGTAGTTATGTACCTATACCAAGATAGGTATACCTACCCCTAAAGCACTTCTAAGGAAAATATTTCGATGGCACATCAAGTAGTAATAAAAAATGACAGCGCAAATCTCCACCTTTCAAACACAATAAAGAACAACTTAGTTTCGCTCCCTATTGTTCTTTAAAAGGAACATCGTTTGAAGGGACTATTTTCAATATCATCAAAACAGGGGCTCGGCCCTAAACGAGGCAATCTCACCTACTCACGCACTCCTAACTTCAGGAGATTTGCGCCAAACGGAAAAAACAAGATCATAGTCACATCAAAGGAGAAATAAAGGACGGCACAGAAAAACCTTATAATATGCATATAAATATGTATAGTATACACAATCAATATTGAACTTCCTTTAAAGTTACTTGAAGGAGATGTTTCAAATAAACAAATAATATGAATAAATATTCCACAACATTCTAGACAACGTTATCTAGACCAATGGTAAGCTTAACTAGCTTGTGTTATGGAATCCAGAATGCGTATAAACATACCTTTTTTGGAAATACATACATATTATACATAGCAACATCTAGACCGTTGTAAATAGCCTCATGCATACAAATATTTGCACTGCGCGGGGATCAAACCCGCGCCTCCTGCGTAGCGGTCGCGTTCACTACCGAACTTCGAAATTTAAGTTGTGTTTTGCGAATCTTTTAAAATATGATGTTAGAAAGAAAGAAAGAAATCATTTATTGCTCGAAACGCGGTATGTTACAATGGTGTCAATATAATCAATCAAAGTGCGACATGTTTTGCAGATTCTCTGCATGCAAAGTCATCAGCTTACCAATGTCATATATTTGAGAATAAAGAATTGTTGAATAGAATTGAATGTACTTATATCGTTCGAAAACCATCGGAAAAATGAAATGCTCAAGTGAGACTTGAACTCACGACCTTTCTCTTACAGGGAATGCTCTTCCAACTGAGCTATTGAGCCACACCTGAATCACTTCAATTTTTCCTTCTCTGTATATCCGTCAACGTTTAAAAATGGTTAAAAAATCATTCATTGTTTCCAACAGGTCGTAAGAATGTTGGTAGATGGCCCCACCGTTGTCCTTAAAGACGGATATAAAGAGAAGGAAAATTTGAAGTGATTCAGGTGTGGTTCAATAGCTCAGTTGGAAGAGCATTCCCCCGGTAAGGGAAAGGTCGTGAGTTCAAATCTCACTTGACCATTTCATTTTTTCCGATGATTTTCGAACTTCAAAGTTAGCATAATAAATGCTATACAAAAATTTCATTCGAATACTTATATCGTGGCTCTTAGGCTGCCTTCACACTAGCGATTATCCAGCGTAGGCGTTCGATGAACGTACGCGCAGCGCAGACGCCGCGACAACGCAACGAACGCGTCGCGTTGTCGCAACGTTTCCTCTGGAGTTAATAAAACGCCGCGGAAACGCGGTGCATAGGTCGCGCTCGCGCGACGCCTGTGCAGCGTACTCGTATGTTCTAGCAGAGAACGCACGCGTCGCGTTGTCGCGGCGTCTACGCTGTGCGTACGTTCATCGAACGCCTACGCTGGATAATCGCTAGTGTGAAGGCGCTCTTATGGTGTTCTACAAGTGTCATCTTTCACAATATGATATTCAACGAAGGAATAAGAAGTAATTTGGACAATAAGCGTGAAGGCGGGAATGAAAATTTTACGCAGTCACTATTTTCTTGTACAGTCAGCATCAGAAAGATGTTGGTGAACAAGGAACTGAAAATGATCTTAATTTCTTTCATTCACCACCTTTAGTTTGGAAAATAATACCATTTAAATCAATAAAAACCGTTTGACCTAATACGAGAGTTTAAGATCATTTTGAGACTTCGTCGTCAAGATATTTCTGATACTGACTAGAAGTCTATGTTATAACAACGTACATATTGAACACATAGCCGATTCTTAAACTCCAATAAATATTAAAATTCCCGTATTTTCCCATAGACCGTGGCAGCCGACCCTCACCCCTCATAAACGAACGGGGGTGAGCACAAATTATTGCAGCGCGTGTCACCAATATCCGTTGTTTTTGTGAGCTTGTCTGTCTGTCACTAGGAATCGTGACACGTGGCACTATTCTGGAACTAGTTTTTGTTTTGAGTTTATATTTATTGTGGCCTATATAACTATATCTAATAGGCTATTTGTCTAGGTCACCAATTCTTCCCAATACTGCTTAATATTTTAGCTTGTTCTATAAAAATATGCGTTGCAAAATAAAATATTACTTAGGTAAGTAAACTGAAATTATGACTTTTCATTACCTATTTGAAATTCCCAAAGAAAGTAATCCATACTAATATTATAAATGCGAAAGTAACTCTCGTCTGTCTGTCTGTATGTTACGCTTTCACGCCGAAACCACTTAACTGATTTTGATGAAATTTGGCATAAGGGTAGATTAGACCAGGAGAAAAGACGTAGGCTATGTTTGCTCACGATAACCGACATCCACGCGGGCGGAGCCGCGGGCTAAAGCTAGTAATATATAAATTCAAATATAAACCTTTTTAGATTCCGCATCACATTTTTCAATTTCAATTCATTACCTATATTAAATTATTTCGAAAGTAAAAAAAAATTCAAATAGCAATTCTAGAGATGTGACTTCAAGTCCCAGTATCGACTCGATATAAATACAAATCGATTATAAGCCCGGTTGCCGGGTTCCGGGTTTTCAGGCTCCAAAATATGAGCAATCAAACAGTAAAAAAACAAATCAGTACTATTATTTTTGATCGGCTTTTAAGGGAACTGTTGTCATCTGAACTCGCAATCCTGACACCCGTTTAGCAGGCACACTGGGCTATTGGAGTAACTTAGACTCTAGTTACATCCTACTAATATTATAAACGCGAAAGTTCGTGAGTATAGATGGATGTTTGTTACTCTTTCACGTAAAAACTACTGAATGGATTTTCATGAAACTTCACAATAATATAGCTTATACATCAGAATAACACATAGGCTATATATCATCACGCTGCTTCTCAATGGAACGGAGCAGTGATCATTAATGCCAACAAATTCGGCTGGCATCGGCATATACGCAGAAGTCACGGTGTGGTTATTTCTGTTGCTGTTTAGATAACTATATCATTGTATAAGAGGGTGCAGCGGGAACGGGATCGGACTCCATGCGGGTGGTAAATAATTCGCGGTACGAAGTTCGTCGAGTCAGCTAGTTCTATCTATAAAAGGCACAAGGGCTCAGGCAGAACAGAATAAGTGGCTAGCAAGGTGACCTCATCAATCTTCCATCGCCATCGGTCGTTCGATTCCCTGAAGGGGCAACTATTTATGAGATTAACAGGCAATTAAAACTGAGTGTATACTTGTATAATGTCCACTTATTGTATATTTATGGAGTCCCCGATGTGATGATGTTTACTGCACAGATAGCACAGGTAGATAAACATTATGCCTTGCTTCCATCTACTTAAATAAAGATTAATAACTAGGGTTAGGCATTATCACCCAGTTGCGGTTTCACCCGAAAAATTAAATATTAAATTTGGTTGCGTTTTCACCCGATTCGTTACAAGGTACAGTGGGGTTCAAAACTTTTACTTATTTCTTTACTAGATACTTAGGAAGCTTTCTCTCAGCCATTCTTTTAGCACGAAAATAATTCAAGAAGCTCATATTTATGTTCATTATTGAAATGTTAATAAGTTGATTTCAGCTACACTCCGCTTAAAATGATTCAAATAAATGGTACAAGTAAAAGCATTCTATCATTATTACCTACCTGTCGAATTGTTTGTCTTAAAATATTGTTAATTAGCTTTTGCCCGCGGCTCCGACCGCAATGATGTCGGTTATCGCGACCAAACATAGCCTATGTCCTTTCTTAAGGTCTAATATACCCTGTACTGTTTTTACTTAGGCGTGAAAGCGTGACATACAGACAGACAGACAGACAGAGTTACTTTCGCATTTATAATATTAAGTATGGATTTTTTATTTTGTAAACCAAAAACCGAAAAGGTGCCAATAAAATAGAGTGCTTGCTCTATTTGTTAACATTTTTATTAAAAAGAGTGAAAATACAAATACAATCTGTGTATTAAATTATGTATTTATATTCTCGTACTCAAGAAAATACAATCACATAATTATTGTGCGGGAAATCTACCATGAAGTCCTCACTAACTAAATAAACTAGTACTCTAACTTGTTCAATAGTGTATTGGTAATAATAACGTAAGTACTCAGATACACGTATTCTGTAAATAGTTTAATTGCTAACTATTACGGTTGTTAACTACCATTAACTGTTCATACTGTTGATTGATGGCACTTGGTGGAATCTGCTACACATATTGACCAGCCTATAGCCACTTTAACCTAACACAAAATATAAACACCAAGGTTTACATCCATATACGACAAACGTACCATCGTCTACCCCATGCCATTTCAGCTTCCCGAGAAGGGCCAGACCGCAAGGGATGACCCTGGGTAATGCGGGGTGCGAGGGATTAGTCGAAGACCTCACCTCCGGCCTAGCACTCACCGTTGGCGTGCGGTTTTAGTCGGTTTGAGTCCGATATAACATCCCCTCCCGGCTCCGGCGAGAGAGGTATCCGAGGATAGGGGAGGGGAGAGGCATGAAAAAAAAATCATTCCAGTTTACTTATTCTGCAATTTAGTTAACCTAATCTTCTATGAAATATTGTAACCTAGATATACATGCGTAAACATTAATGTATATTATATATCTACGTGTATATCAACAAAATCTGCGGTAGCCTAATGGTATGGGTAATGGACTGCTGAGACGAGGTCTCGGGTTCGATCCCAGGTTTACCATGGCACACACCAATGGTTTTTCGATGCTTTTCGAAGTTATGTGTGTATTTATCGCAGGTTTATAAGTGCCCGGTTAATGGCAATAGCCTCGCCACCTATTACATTGGGACCTAAACATAAACTGGCGAAATGTGGGTGCTAGCACCTCTGTCTACCTCTTCGGGGAATACAGGCGTGAGTTTATGTTATGTTTATGATAAGTTTATATCAACGTGTGCGTATTTTACTACTGCAGTGAAGTAACTCAACTACTATATGATATTTTCTCGTCGAGTTAAAAAGTAATAATAACAAATATATCGCGATAGAATCCGTAAAAAGGGGTTTTATTTCAACTACTATAGTTAACCAGAATACGTACACTTTCATTATAACTCCTCGAGCTACATTAAGTGGTGCTCAAACAACTCGTTATACGAATATTATTGTTTGTTTGTTGTATTGTTTCTCCATAACTACCGAGCGATTGTTCCGCACGTGTACCGATATTGAAGGGGCGTTTTAATAAGTCCGGGAACGAATCAATCAGTAGAAACTATTGTCTGTTTACGGTATTTGTGACGTATGAACTTCTCATGTTACATGTTCAATAGATTTGACATTCAAGATATGCTAACAACAGTTTCGTTACCATCTTCAAAGGTATATTTATTGAATAGAGAATCTAAGTTGATTGAAAGTCTCTTTAACAGAAAGTATGTACGTACAGTTAGCATCAGATAGATCTTGACGAACAAATTTTTTTTTATAAATGAAACGTTAATTTGACTTCACCTCCCCTGATGTTAAGCTAAAGGCAAAGTCTCGGAAAGAAGGTCACCATCGTAAACATGTACCATGTTAACAGTGGTGGCACTCAGCTTGACGGCCCCATCAGATGCCTGTTCACGCCCCGCTTAAAGGACCCGGTACTGTAGGAAGAAGGAAACACGTGAACTGGTAGAGAGTTCCAGGTCTTAGTGGTGCGGCATACGAATGAGTCACTGAAACGATTGGTTCTAGCAGGAATACTCTGCACCGTATACGGATGGCATCTTAGCCCTGACCGTGTCGTCCTGTGAAGGAAAGGAGAGGGTGAGACTAATTGGAAGAGCTCATCAGAATTCAAAAGAACACCCATAATTTACCAACTATGAAGTAAATAGGAAAGAAATAAGGCATCAAAGTAAAATCCACGTCTGCTCGTCCTCTTGTCTTATTCCTTTTTTTTTATCGTGCGATAAATCCCCACGGAGCCGGTGGAGGTGGTTATGTCGGACTCGAACCAACTAAAACGCACGCCGTCTTGGGTCCTTGGTTGCTGGAGGTGAGATTACCAAAAGCATATCTCTCGCACCCCGGCAGACCCAGGACCATCTCTTTCGAGATGGCCCCCTTCGGGTTGTGGGGACCACAGGGTCCCCATCTAGCCACGGTTACGGGGAGGCGCACTTGGCGCCGCCGCCGCGGCCTGCTTCTGCTAGGGTGACAGGTGGCTCCACCGGTCACCCCCAGGCCAGTTGTCTTACTCCTTATACCTTTTCTATATTATTCACATCTAAAGTATTCCTCACGTGTACAGTCAGCATCAAAAAGATGTTGACGAACAAAGTGCTCAAAATGATCTTAATTTCGATTTTTACTCCCTTTCCAGTTGACACACTGTTCTGTTATTTGTAACACATCTTTAGTTCAGACGATAATAGGTACCATTTAAATCAATAAAAAAATATGATTTGCTCTTAATACGAGAGTTTTAAAAACCATTTTGTGACTTCGTCGTTAAGATATTTATGGCGATAGTACCTCTATAAAGAAAACAGCAATCGTCGTCCTCAGCTACTATGCCCTTAAGGGAACTTTAGAAAAAAAATCACGTACACAAATAAATTTCAAAGCAATTAAGCATTAATTTGGTCTGGCAACATTTACATAGCGTCACCGGAAGCGGAAGGGCCCGTTACATTAGATGGCTACAAGGCAACTGCATTAGTGTTTTGTTGGAACTAAATAGAGGATTTTGGCACGAATTGTATGGGATTTTAACGCTTGTTATACGGTATTTGTTTATTATCACGGTAGTCCACGAAAGAGTAGACCGAACTGTAGGAATACCACGATATTTGAATGATTTTTTTAGCATTAAGTATGCTAACTATACAAATCGAATACACGGGGAAAAATAATCTTCTCGGGCGGGACTCGAACTCACGATCTTTCCCTTGCAGGGGGAATGCCTTGATAAACTTGGAAACCGAGACACGCCCGATGTGATTCAAATTTCCCTTCTTTTCCGTCAAGCAACTTGTCTGTAATGGTGTCCCTCTTTTCTGAGACTTTGCCGTCAGCTTACCATCAGGCGAAGTGGAGTCAAATTGAAGTGTCCTATATAAAACATTATGGTAGAGCGGACCCTGGAAACTTGAGTGCTGACTTTGAAATCAGGATTGGTGCTCAGATGATGCCTAGTATCATCCTTAAGGGTGATCGTGATCTGCTCAAACCAGTGTAACCAGGCCCTCGATTCTACAAAAGCTACACCACTGTAGTACCGCAGTCACTGCAAAAAATGACATTAAATTTTAGACTTTATTTCTGTAAGACTAAAGTCCAAAATAAAACGAAAACAGTTTCATTTAATTCAATTACTCTGCAAAAAGTCATTTAATTTTGAACTAAACGCATCACTTTAAAGTCTATTGTTTTATGCCGTTTTTTGCAGTGGCGGTGGCACCACAGTGGTTTGGCTTTAGCAGAATCGACGCCCTGATCGAAACGTTTGTCAATTCAAAGGACATTTAAAGGAGACTGAATTGCCAACCTTTTGCCAATTTACACAATGATCGCATTATCTTTAAACATTTCATATCAACGCAACTTTTTATGTGAATTGTATGAGTTCTGTGCTCGACAGCCACAAGGAATCCTTGTTACGCTTTAATACTAAGTGCTATTATCAGTATTTGCTAATATTCACGTTATCATTGTGTAATATTTGTCCGCTGTACTCATAAACCGCAATGTCAAAGCCAAAGGCAAATTATTTTTTTAAGATAAGAGTTAGGTAAACGTAGACTTGGGTACATAGAGGGCGTGACACACACGACTCAACATTCTACTCCTAATCTATATATATAAAAATGAACCCCTATTTCCCTTGGTCACGACATCACGCGTGAACGGCTGAACCGATTTCGCTTATTCTTTTTTTTAACCCCCGACGCAAAAACGACGGGGTGTTATAAGTTTGATGTGTCTGTGTGTGTGTGTGTGTGTGTGTGTGTGTGTGTGTGTGTGTGTGTATGTGTGTGTGTGTGTGTGTGTGTGTGTGTGTGTGTGTGTGTGTGTGTGTGTCAGTGGCATCGTAGCACCCAAACGGATGAACCGATTTGGATTTAGTTTTTTTTGTTCGAAAGGTATATTAGTCGGGAGTGTTCTTAGCTATGTTTGAAAAAAGTCGGTCCAAGATGGCAGCCGCCACAACATGTTGGAATACATATTTCTTTATAATTCCCTCAATATGGGTATCAAATGAAAGAGCTTGACTAGTAGATCAATTTAAAAAGTAAGTATAAAATAAAAATTAAATTAAAAATTTAAAAAACCCCCGTCACAAAAACACCAAAAAGTTGAAAATAAATGAATAAATTTTAATTCAACGGTTGCCATGTCGGGGGACCTTGCGATATAAAGGAGTACTTAATCAGTTACGGTCCCCCGACATGGCAACCGTTGAATTCAAATTTATTCATTTATTTTCAACTTTTTGGTGTTTTTGTGACGGGGGTTCTTATGAAAAAAAAATGAAGAAAATTGCGCGGAAAATTAGAAAATTTAAGAATACATAACCACCATATAAAATAGCTGATCCGACATACGCCATGTCAAAATTTTGAATTTGGAGTACGAATTGGAAAAAAAATGTGTTTATTATTCTAATACTGCTGTATGATATTCTTCTAGGTATGTTATCTGACGTTTGATATAGAATTGACATAATGCGTGCAAATATCGTCAGAGGGTGATTAGTAGACATTCTTCTGAATTAACAAAATGCCCGTTGCTTGGGCCGCGAAAATATTTATGGTGGCTATTTTTTTATTTAGGTCGAAAAATTTATGGTTTATATAGGTATATGGTTGTATGGGTCCCATAGGTATATAGGCTCCGTAGGTGTAAGTATGGGCCCCGGTGACCTATTAGTTTCGGGAGCTCCGTGGGCGTATGGGGCCCGAATCGAAATGCTTTCCGTTGTCAAAATAATTAGGAGAATTTGATACAGCTAATTGATTCTAATTTCTAAAGCGAAACAAAGTTTGCCGAGACAGCTAGTAATATTATAAATATGAAAGTTTGTGAAGATGTTTAGAAGTTTGTTGTTCACCACATCTCTTCCCATGCGGTGTCGTAGAAGGTGACTAAGGGATAATGTTGTTTTAACATCAGACAGAAATATACAGCCCAGACTCAGCCTCGTTTCATGGCTCGAGTCAACAATAGTGCCCGGAATACTGCAATAGGCTCAACCCCTACTACTTGGGACCGAATACAATGATTGGTGAAATGTGGGTGTTAGTTCACCTCGGCCTAATTTTCCGGGGACAAAGGTGTGATTATATGTATAATTACTTGATACCAAATAAATTGCGATAGACCCCGTACGGTTTATTTCAATAATAGCTTTTGCCCGCGACTTCGTGCGCGTTGAGTTTGGAATAGAAAAGTATAGGACACACTGTTCCTGTTCCCGCGACCCAGATAAAGTTCTTTAAATTCAGGTGTGGCTCAATAGCTCAGTTGGTAGAGCATTCCCCCTGTAAGGGAAAGGTTGTGGGTTCAAGTCCTACTTGAGCGCTTCTTTTTCCCGGTATATTTAGAATTTAAAAAGTTAGCATAATAAATGCTATACAAATTTCATTTAAAAAAAATTCCTTAAAGTTTCTGTGAGCCTGGTACTTTATGCAAATGTATCAGGGTCACAGAAATACTGATCCCGTGACCGCGACCCACAGGAACCTATACCCGGGATAAAATAAAAGTTTAACGTGATGAAAAGTATCCTATGTCCGTCTCCTGGTTCTAAGCTACATCTGCAAAAATTTTCAGCCTAATCGGTACAGCCTTTTTTAAGTTATGAATAGTGTAGCTTAGACGAATTTCTTTTATGTATTATTACTAGCTTTTGCCCGCGGCTCCGCCCGCGTGGATGTCGGTTCCCGGCAATTATTTGAATTTTTCTCTACGTACAAACCTTCCCTGGACTTCCACGTATAATTCAAGACCAAAATTAGCCAAATCGGTAAAGGCGATGTTGAGTTATAACATTACAACGAAAAGTGACATTAATTTTTAGATATATAGACATAGATAGATATGAGATTTCTATAAAAACAATGATATATCCAAGGAATTCCTTAGCGAGCTATGCATTATTATTCTGCTCACTCCGCTGGCTCTGACACTCATAGCTTGAATATGTTAATACAACGCTATCGCATAAATGTGTTTTTAGTTCTATAATTCGATTACGTATTCTCATATCTATTGCATTAACACGTTTATAAACGCAACGTGAATTGAATTCTTATGTGGTTTTTATAATACTTAGTACTTTTTTTTATAATATATTATATAATATATATTTATAATATAATAATTCTCCATCCTATGGTTGCCTGGAAGAGATTGCCGCAGAGCGATAAGGCCGCCAATTGTATGTACCTACCGAATTGATATTATGTACCTACCTATTGTAATGTTATACCCTTGGTGTACAATAAAGACAATTATTATTATTATTTCTTTTATTTCAGTAAATAACATATAAATTACATTTTTAAATATATCCTAAAAACAACAAAATATATTTAAAAATATAAAAAACAGTGTCCCACCGGCATCGGGTACAGGGACCAAGCTACCGGTGGTTAGGGCTCCAGAGAAAGGAACTTCCTCACGATGCGCGCCGTATCAAGGAGTACTGCCTTCTGCATCTGGCCCTTGACCCAACCATCCAATCCGAGCCTCTTTAGATGTTGGTCGAGGCTCTTTGAAAGAAAGAAAGAAAGAAAGAAAGAAAATACATTTATTTACAAACACAACGCACACCCTAAACTAAACATTACATAGGTAATAGTATTTATAAAGAGCACAGAAATAACACTTCATATAAATATATATATATTTTTTTATTTTTTTTTATCTGTGGTCGCTCAATGTCACTTATGTCAGCCGCTGTGGCTGACGCAAGTGACACCTCAAACACATTCTAATGTAAAATGTAAATGTGCTCTGACACGTCACCTCAAATTTTACATGTATATTTACGCTTTCCAGTATTGTAAACTTATATATTCTCACGGTGTACGCCGTGTTCGCAAATGGAAAGGAGGCTCGGCATATACTGAGATGAATACCCTCCATCACAGCACCGTTTTTCAGCTCCCACCATTAGATGCCACCTGACGCCGGCAGGCAGTGTCGCATTCCCTGCTCAACAAAGAACCGATCTCCAAATAGGTACCCGCCAGGACAAGTGATGATGCACGCAATGGGGTAAGTAAATTTACAGTAATTGTAACTGTTATCCTGTTTTAACCTTTGACAATAAACAGCCAATTTCTCAAAGATTACACAGTCCGTTACTTAATGACTAAAACATAAATAAGTAAAAAATCTGGTAATTAAACATAACAATATGCAAAATAACTAAATAATCTGGTAATGGTACCTAAACCTATACACACACTTGGATGCATTTGACTCACTCTCATAATTTTATTGTACCCTTCAGGCCCACACTAGCAAGTGTAACTTAAAGCATGGCATACAAGTACCATACCGAAGCACCTAGGGTACACCAGGCCAGCAATGCGAATCCAGGTTGATATATAACTCAAGGGCCAAAAAATTAAGGTATTTCTGTTTATAATTTGTTTTTTTTTAAATATGTTTTTGCTCTAATAAAAGAACTGTTTTAAATTTACATTTGAACTGGTGTTTGGTTTTTAGGCTCCTCACGGGTGGTGGTAGATCATTCCAGATTCGCATTGCAGCATATTTAAGGCAGCCTCGGAATGCCGTCGTCCTATGCCGTGGTACAGAAATAGTGTTTGTGGTCGACCTAATTGGGTAACTATAACGAGTCTTCCTCCAACCAATTTTCTCATATAAGTAGGTAGGCTTTTTCCTATTAATTAAATCAAATAACAAACAGGCTAAGTGTAACTTTCTCCTTGCCTCCATTTTCAGAATGTTATGTTCATCAATGAAGGGTGTCACATGTTGACGCCGTGGTATTTTAAAACAAAACCGAGCACATGCATTCTGTACTCTTTGTATAAGGTTTTTGGTTCTTGCCAACAAACATGGACCATAGACTACATCACAATAATTGAATTTAGATAGTATGAGACTGTCCACTAGCTGCTTTCTTAGTGCCACACTTAAATAATCACGGATATTGTAGAGGACCCTCAGTCTATAGAAGCAGTTCCTTACAATTTTGTTTACATGCCCTTCAAATTGTAGTCCAGGATCCATCACGAGACCCAAATTAGTGACTTCCTCGACCCTAGCAACTCTCTGCCCATTCATGATTACTGCTGGATCCTGTTCTAAAATAGATTGAATCTGTAGCTTGCTCCCCAGTAACATGAATTTTGTTTTGCCAGGGTTCAAAATCAGTGAGTGTTCCTTTGACCACTGTGCTACTCGTTGAAGGTCATCATTGATTTTTGACATGGCTGCAATCGTGTCCTCAGGCCTGAAGTGCAAGTACAACTGTGTGTCATCTGCGTACATGTGGAACCCGCAGTGTTGCAAGGAATCCACCATGTCAGCAGTGTACAAGATGAACAGTAGTGGCCCGAGGATTGACCCCTGAGGCACGCCCCTTGTCACCCTCAGGGTGGAAGATGACATCACTGTACCATCCTCTTTTTGTATTTCGACACATTGCATTCGGTTTGAAAGGTAACTATGGAACCATTTTATTGCATTAGGTGTGAAACCATAATATGCTAGCTTGGATAACAGCAGGGATGTGTCTAGTGCATCAAAGGCTCGCGTATAGTCTAGTAGGACAAGCGCTGTTCCCTCTCCACGGTCCCTGGCTTCTAAAATATTTCCCACTACGTCACACAAAGCTGTAGCCGTTCCTCGCCCCTTTCTGAAACCTGATTGTTTATCAGGGAGGATAGCATTTTTTTCAAGGTATTCAGTGACTTGAGCATGCACAACCTTCTCCAACACCTTTGATAAGCAAGGAAGTATACTGATTGGTCGGAGATCTTTCGCCGCATTTGGGGGATTGGTTTTAGGGATAGGCCGTACTAGGGAACATTTCCACAGTTCTGGGTATGCATGTGAGGTAATTGATGCATTGATTATGTCTGTAATAGCCTTCAAAGAGTTTGGTAGTGTCAGTGCTAACATCTGTATGTTTATTTGGTCAAGACCCTGTGCACTGGTCTTAATACTCTTTAGTATTTTCAGAATTGTCCCCTGCTCCACAACCTTAAGGTCAAAGCTTGTATGTGGATCAAATCTGTGATACTCATAGAATGTCAGCTTTGACAGGCTTACCTCATATTCCCTTGGCACGTCCAGGAAAGCCTTATTTAGCGCGTCTGGATCGTCAAAGTGTTGCGGTAGACAGGGATCCCTGTGGGAGGGCAGTATCTGTTGTTTTAGATTCCTCCACAACCTTCTGGGGTCACTCACATTGTCATTGATGTTTTTCTTAAAGTAAGCCGTCTTTTCGTTGTGCAATGCCTCAATAGCTTGGTGTTTAAGTGACATATAGTACTCTTTTTTTGTGTCTGATCCAGTTTTCTGGGCCACTATTCTTGCTTTGTCCCGTAGCCTGAAAAGCAGTTTAACATTATCCGTGATCCAAGGTGTATACCTTGTCCTAAAAAGCTTTTGTTTCTCAGGCGCGTGGATATCAAATAGACCCAGGATCCATGTAGACAGTCCCACCACCATACAGTCGACATCGCCTTGAGTTACCAATAAGTCCCATGGGGTGGTCTCCAAGTCAGCGCTAAAGAAACTCATTTGGATATCCCCATAAGACCTGTACCTCACCCATCGCGGTTTTTCCTTATGCTTAGTGATGGTTGACTGGCAAGTAACACATGCATGTCTGCCCAATTCCGGCACATGAGTAACCTTGACGTTCTGCATACGCATATCTGTGCATATGACATCTATCAGGCTACTCCTATCATCTACAAAATGAGTTGGTGACCTAACTACCTGATGCATGTTGGTGCAGTTGAGGAATCGCGCCAGCTTTTTTGTGTCAGGATCATCGGGCATCAACATGTTAATGTTCAGGTCTCCCAGGAAAATCACATGGTCATACGGAGCCAGTGCATAGACACTGGAAGTGACACCATCCAGGAATTTCTCCACATTTACCCAAGGCGGCCTGTATGCCGTACCTATGAGAATCTTCTTGCCCATGCTGATGATGGATATCCAATATTCCTCTACTTGAGGAGTTATAGGGTGACTCAGTGTCCTTGCACGCACTCCAGTTTTCAAATAGAAACCAACCCCTCCCCCCCTGCCATCCTTTATTGATGTAGATCTTGGGGTATGTCGCAATTTGTAGCCCGGGACTGCAGGTGCCTTCCATTCCTCCCCTGGCCTTAACCATGTCTCATTGATGGCCATGATATCGACGGCGTGTTGGCTCATGGCAATTAAGAATTCATCCTGTTTAGTGCCCAGTGATCCCGCATTAAAAAGACCAAACTTAAGATTTTTCCTATGAATCATTTAAATTATAATTATAATTAGTAACACCAGTCATTTCTGGTTTAGACGCTATCCATATAAAGTTTATTAGACGTGTAGCTCCAGAAACAGTCAGTGGACAGCCCCATACCAACAGTGCCTCAACAGCTTGTATGTCACACTTACCAAAACACAGACAAGACAACATACTACATGCGCCTCCCTCACTTGAGAACACAAACATAATCCCTATCTGGCACAAGAGATGTAGAACACCACAAACACTCAGCCCATAACCTAAGAAGTCACATAGTTTCACAGTTTGCCTGTTACCAGTACATTTAGACCTATCTACTGGCCAGTTACATAACATTTCCCTGCTATTCTTACTTAATATTATTTGATTATAGTATCCCATATTGTTGAAATCAGTGAAGTCCTCATTACTATAAATAGATATGCAAATATAAGTTTTATGTGTAGCATTGCTTATTTTATTCTTATGTCCATCTTTACCAGTGTAAATGGAGACTAGAGGATTCCAAACATTTACATCAGGATATAATATGGCATTGTAGATACCATAAGTTGTGTTTATTGTTTGTACACTAGAAAATAAGGTCACATAGGCGTAGTATATACTATAAATATTGTAAATGTTGTAGATTTTATAAATATTGTAAATATTGTAAGTATTGTAAATATTGTAAATGCTGCAAATGTTGTAAATATTGTGATTATTGTAACTGTTGTATATATTGTAAATATTATTGATATCATGAAGATTGTAATGCTCCATGCTCAACACTGGCTCTCTGTTTACAGCACAAATGCAAATACATAACAACATTACTGAATAGGCAGCAGACTCATAGAGATACAGAAATTTCACAGTATTAGTCTTTGATCCTTCTGACTGCATCCGATCCAAAAACCCGGTCCAGATCTAACTCCGTGCGAATGGTGTGGGTCGGTCTGCCATCAGCCTCTTTTGTCATGATTCTGCCCCGCTTTGTCCACGTGAATCTCCACCCCAAGTGCTCGGCAGTCCGTCTTGTAAGGTAAAAAAGATGTTTGTTGGTTCTGGTCAGTCTCTCGTTGAGGTAGAATCGCCGCGGCGGCGCGTCAAAGCCAGGCAGGTCAGCTGATGTGGCACCTCGCCTCACTCGCGCGCTTTGCAGTAATTCGTCGCGCAGCCCGCGTCGCGCCAGCCGAACAACAATGCACCTGCTCCTGCCCGACCCCGGGGCGGTAGACTCTCCAGCTCGCTCCATCCGGGGGCCAACACGCTCAGCATACACTATGTCATTCTTCTCTAGACTGACACCAATCTTTTTCGCTACTAACTCGACCGTGTGAAGCACATTTTCTCCGGCACACTCAGGCAGATTGGAAATTTCCACGTCGGACAGCAACAGGTCCTGCTCTCTGTCATTGAGCTCCAGTTTTAGTTTGCCTATTGTTACTTCCAGCTCATGCGGTGTCTGCTGCTGTTCCTGGCTACTCTCAATAACCACCAAGCGGGTTTCCAATGAGTCCACCTTTTTCCTACATGATGCTACCGACTGACGAAGATCGGCCACCTCCAGCCTCATCTCCCTCAACTCCGTCCTGAGATCATCTCGCATAGATCTTATCTCCGTCCTCAAAAGTTGCATGTCCTGTCTTATATCATACGGAGCTGCTGAGCTGATCCCTTGCTGTCCGCCACGCATTCCGACAGTGTCCTGTGTGCCACCAGTGAGTAGGGAACAGTCAGGTTGGCTCAGGTAGTCTGCAACACCGTCATCCCTCCCAGGGGTGACCTGGGCAACACCTTCGGTGACCCGCCCTCTCTTTGTGCATTTACAGCACGACGGGCCCCCCTTTGAGGAGACAAATTTACCACACGCCGTGCACTTCACCATAATGTTCCCTTTGTTTACACTATAAAACAGATTCAACTATGGTACTTCCACTGGTCAACAGATGGCGTTGTTGTCAGTTTTTGACAAAAAATGTTTTAATGTTACACAACAGCTTCAATCCTTGTAAATGTCACCAAAAATAACAGTCACCAAGTATTGGTCCACGCACAGAGTAACGGGAAAGGATATGATGGGAAGATATTACGATATTGATTGTATATTTTGTATAATAGGGTAGTTCACATATACTGTATTAGCACTTAGATTTATTTTCCTCTTTATTTAAAGTTCCGACATAAAATTGGCACTGGATAACACTATATGTCTTTTATTGTTTCCTTTTACGCAGTATTTAGTTGGACTTATTTTAAATTACTGAACAATGTATTTTTAATTACAAAGTAAACAGAGACCACGAACCGCGGACGACGTCAAGCGCCATCTATCCTTGTCTTCTTGTAGTCCGTTGACTGATACGACTATCGGTACAATGATTGCTGAGTCAACATTCCACATGTCGACAACCTCGTGAGCCAAGTCCAAGTACTTAACTTGTTTATCTTTCTCAGCTTTCACGAGATTCTCGTCATGAGGAATGGTGACATCAACAATCAATGCTCGGCGTTCGGATCGGTCTATCACCACAATATCAGGCTTGTTAGCTACAACAGTCCTATCAGTGATGATAGATCGATCCCAGTACAATGTGATATGGCTATTTTCTAGAACTGGCTCAGGAACATACCTATAGTACGGTACCTCAATTTCCACAAGGTTGTATTTCAGAGCAAGTCGCTGTTGGATTATCCTGGCTACTTGATTATGTCTGTGCAAGTACTCGCCGTTAGCAAGACGAGAACAACCGGAAGTAATATGCCAGAGGGATTCACCAGGTTGGTGACACGCTCGACAAATGTCAATTGTGCCATCCCTCATGATATACTTCCGGTAGTTATTCGTCTTGATAACTTCGTCTGCAATTGCACAGACAAAACCTTCAGTTTCCCCAAAAAGGTCACTGAAACGTAGCCAGGACACGGATGCCAGTAGGTCTACTTCGGGCCTGTGGAGGGCCCGATAGAACCTGCCATGTAGCTCCTTACTCTGCCATACCTCCCTGCGGCTGTCAGTGCCAACTATTGTAGGCCTGCGCCAGTTCTCTTTAGCCAAACCGAGCGGGGTTAGCCCGGTATCTACGTTGACTACATCACGATGCATATCCACGTTCGACTTTAGAAAGTAGTCTCTGAGATTGCACACCTCGCGATTATGAAGGGTCTTAGCATTTAAAAAACCTCGACCCCACATTTCCGCGGGATGTACAATCTCATGACTGACGACCTTGGGTGGTGCATTCGGAATGCAGTCAACTGAGTCCGGACTTTCCTATCGATGGTATCGAGTTCAGTCTGAGTCCACTTGAGTATGCCAAAAGAGTACATCAAGAGTGGCATGACCCAACTGTTACAGGCACGCACCTTGTTACCACCTGACAAAAGACTGTTAAGTACCTTTTTCAGGCGGCCAAAGAAACGTTCCTGTAACATTTGTTTCATGTCGACCTCATTGATGCATAACGCCTGTGACATACCCAAGTATTTATAGGTCTCAGTTACGAGGAGTGATCTTAGGTTAGTGGAATCAGAGAGTTGTATACCCTCCGACTCCACCACCCGCCCTCGCTTTACATGAATGACTGCACATTTGTCCACACCAAACGCCATTTTAATAGAATTACTGAATGTTTCAGTTACCTTCAGTAAAGCTATTAATTGAGGGTTGGTGTGGGCGAATAGCTTTAAATCATCCATGTAAAAGAGGTGGGATACCACCTGACCCTCTCTTCGTAACCTATAACCTAACCCTGAATTCACTAGTAAAGTACTAAGTGGGTTCAGGGCTAAGCAGAACCAAAGGGGACTCAGACTGTCCTTGAAAAATACCCCGCTCTATTGTTATCGGCTCGCCACTACCCAAAGCCTGGCGACACCCTGGATAGAAAAGAACCGTCCTCCATTGCCCCATACATGACCTTAAGAAGGTACATAGAGTTGTATTCACTTTATACAACTCCAGCACCCTCAAAAGCCAAGTATGTGGCACGGAGTCAAACGCTTTCTTGTAATCTATCCAGCATGCTGTCAGATCCTTACGATTGCGGCGAGCTTGTTGGCTAATAGCCATATCAATCAGGAGGAGCTCCTTAGTACCCCGGGCCCCATTCCTACATCCATTCTGAGAGGCACACATAATAGAATTATTGTTTATATGATTGTTAATCTTAGCTCTCAGGATGGATGTAAGAAGTTTATAGACCGTTGGGAGACATGTAATCGGTCTATAATTATTGGGCTCCAGGGTACTACCAGTTTTATGGAGCAGGTGAGTAACTCCTGTCGTCATAAAAGCTGGTAGCGTCCCAGATTCTACAGCGGATTGAAATTGTGAAATTGTGTTGGCCAAAACAACATGCGAACTCCGTAGCCATTTTAGCCAGAAATTGTGCAGTCCATCCGGTCCCGGAGATTTCCAATTAGACAGCGAACGGACCGCACAATCTACATCAATGGCATCAATGTTAATTTTTTCCATTTCTGGAATGGTTTCGCATGCTCTTTCGACCTCACGCATCCAATCGCCTTCAGTGTGGTTAACGGGCACCGACCAAATGCTGCGCCAGAACGCATTTGTGGCTTCAGCATCCGGCCGCCGCACATCATCCACACTTTCTTCTGTTCGCTCCCAGCTTCTATATACCCACCTTTGGTCTCTTTGGAACATATGGTTGACAGTATATCGATCAACTCGTTTTTTATATCTCCGAATACGGTTTGCCCATGCATAGACTTTCTGCTTCAGGAAGTCAATACGCTCTGTGACCCGAGACGTATAATCTTGCGGACTAATATCAGTTCCCGCAAACGCTCGGGTCACATAGCGCATCACTCTTGGGCGAGTATTGCCCGACCTGAAGCAGATTAGTTTACCGATGAGCACCCTTGCCTCGGCCACACGTCGTTCAATTCTGCATTGCCATGCTGGTATGGCAGACTTAAGTCGTATGGCAGGATCTTTATTGGGAAATTTAGCACCTGCCATACGACATGCCGCCACAGCAGTACAATACAGAATTGAGTGGGTGTCACCGAGGTTTTCACTATTTTCTAGATATCTAGGTAATAATGAATCAAGGGCACTCACCAGCGCTATATTACGCCTATGTATGGGCAACCGCGGGAGACGTGGCCTGACATGTACGGGCATTGATCGATATTCCCGCAACGCACATTCCAAAGCCTCCTTAATCTCTTCATTGTACTGAATACTTACAGGAATAGGTGTGTCATCCGGCGCAACACAAGTATCGTCATTTATTTCTACTGTAGAAGCAGGAGCAGGAGCCGGGGCGGGGGTGACACAGATATTTCGCAAGCATTCTAGCCGTAGAATCTCAAGTACGGTTTCATTCAACATACGATTGCGTTGAATGACCCGCACTTGGTCCGATAGTCGTTGTGCCGATACGTTGATGGAAGGTTCAAGCGCCTGAAACAGAGGAAGCATCCGAGTACGGTACGCACTGAGGTTAGTTCCCCCCTCTGTAGCCGCAAAATATGCCCGCATGACGTTCTCATTTATGGAAGTAGTCCATCGCATGCGGTACACATCACCACCAGTAGCGGGGGCCCTATTCGAAGCCGGAGGGCGTCGGGGTCCCAAGCAGGTCGGTGGCCGGCCTCTCCCCGGCCGACGTACAGGTGTTGGCGACGTCGGCGGGGAGAAGAACTCGTCGCTCGAAGAGGAGCTCGACGCCGCTGGTTCCACTGCTGGAGGTTGCGCGGCGGAGCTTAGCGACGAGTCCGGAGATGTTGTAGGTGCACTCCTGTTTCGATTGGCTTGTGCCCGAGTCAGCATTTTTTCCAAATTTTGTAAATATAATTTATGAAATTGTGATTTTTTTGGTGACAGCTGTCACCTCGGGATGGCATTGTTGTATTTTGTATTTTTCTAATAATTCACTACTGAAACTTAAATCTTTGGGCTATTTATGTGAGTTTATGTTGCTATTTATTATTGCACTTTATTGAAGTTAAAATATTATATACGAAAATTGAAATTAAAATTGAAATCGGAAAAAATATTTTGACGCAGGCGATGTAGGGTTGCCATATGTAATGCTTTTTATTATTATTATTATTATAAGACACGTCAATTTGACTTCACCTCGCCTGATGGTAACCTTAAGGCAAAGTCTCGGAAAGAGGGTCAGCATCGTAAACATGTACCATGTTAACAATGTTGGCACTCAGCTTGACGGTCTCATCAGATGCCTTTTAGGAAGAAGGAAACACGTGAGCTGGCAGGGAGTTCCAGGTCTTAATGGTGCGGAATAGGAATGATTCACCGAACCACTTGGTTCTAGAAGGTATATTCTGCACTGTATGCGTGTGATATCTAAGCCCTGCACATGTTGTCCTGTGTAGGAAAGGAGAGGGTGGGACTAATTGGAAGAGCTCATCAGAACATTCACCATGGTAGAGACGGTAAAATACTGTAAATTAATGTAGGTATTATGTTATTTATTTTCAATATAGTATAACATAGTTATAATATAATGCCGCGTTAGTTCACGGTAGAGTAGAATAGGTCCACCCCAGCTCTTCCTGTGGGTGACGTAAAAGGCGACTAAGGGATAGGGCTGTTCTCCATTCGACAGTAAACATACAGCCCATGAGAATGTGTCCGCTAGACGGCAATTATTTGACATGATGCCTACAGCTACATTCTATCATCGCACCGCTCGCCATAGGCAGGGAATTCATCCCCACACATTGCATCCGAATACGGTGCGCACCGTGAGGTATGAAAGGAACTTTTTTTTTATACCACTTAGGTGGCAGACAAGCACACGGCCCACCTGATGGAAAGTGGTTACCGCGGCCTATGGACGTATGCAACACCAGGGGCGTTACACTCGCGCTGCCTACCCTGAAGAAATATTCTAATGCCCCTCTTGAAGAACCCCATATTGTAGTCGCGCGATACGAGCAATCTATGGCCTCGGACCCCGTGACTCGCTGAGAGAAGTTTTTAAGGAAATTAATATTTTAACAGTTGCTTCCCAATACATTTATGATAATATCTTATATGTACGCAAGAATCTAGATCTCTTCAAAAAAAACTCTGACCAACACAATTATAATACCAGAAACAAAAATAAACTTGCAGTGCCAAAACTCAGGCTTCATAAGGTTGGTAATTCGTTTGTAGGCAATTGTATAAAATTGTTTAATAAAATGCCTCAGGATCTGATAGACATGCCACTTAATAAATTTAAAATTCAAGTGAAAAATTGCTTAATAAAAAAAGGTTACTATAAATTAGACGAATATTTAAATGATAAAGATGCATGGTCATCCTAATCTCATCTCTTGCTCGCACTGTAAAAAATTGCTATAAATAAAACCATATTTAAAATTAAAAAAAAAAGAAGGATAATCGAGTTCACTGAGTTTCTTGCTGGTCTCTTCTCAGTAGAACCACCTACCGAACCAGCGAAAGAATCATTTTCTAATGATTTATTTTATTTATTTTTTCTGTGATTGACATTACCTACTTGTAAAATTCTGACGTTCATATGTGCTCTTTATGTGCCTAAACTGAATAAATGAAATTGATTCTTTGATTGATTCTTGAGTCGCTTGGGAAAACCATGGCAAGTTCATTCTACAGCTTGAGCGTACGTGGGATGAAGTTCCTTTCATACCTCACGGTGCGCACCGTATTACGTGGGATCAAAAATCAACCCTCGTCTCTACAAGGTATATTATCAATTTGGAATATAGTTACTGCAACTTGTCTTGTATAATAAATAAGTCATTGGTAACAAAGTAACCTCAACTCACAGGTTATGGGCCCATTTTCACATATATCGCGTCTAAGAATGCAGCCATATCCGTCCAGACATGTCTAATACCGTAAGACTAGTTTCTCCCGCGGCGCCGTTCGAGAAAATTGATGACTTTGTACGGTAGAACTTCATAGTTCCAGTGTAGTATTTTTTTTTCCATCGTTGTGCGAAGTGAATAAAATATATGCAATTATGTATTGATTTTCCGGTTTTAAAATTACTTTGTGAGTTTTTCTGTGTTTCATTGGCAAATTAATTTAGAAATGAGCGTACAGTTAACGTCAAAAGTTATGACGGTGAGTTTTATTGGTCTTTAATTACTTTTTCATTATTAACGGTTTATTTCCTTACCCTACAGTCTCGGGTCCTTTAAGCGGGACGTGAAAAGGCATCTAATGAGGCCGTCAAGCTGAGTGTCACCACTGTTAACATGGTACATGTTTAAGATTCTTCTTTCCGAGAGGCGAGAGGCGAGGTGAAGACAAAATGGACGTGTCCGGTATAAAAAAAAAGGAGATTTCTTATATTTTATGTTAATTAAAATAAGCCTATCTACAGATTTTTATATACTATAAACTCTCTCTTTATGAGTTACAATACAGACATGGGCAAAACAAAATGATTAATCCTTATTGCATAAGAAGCTCTCGCTATAGCGCCCTGGGTCTTATATTATGAACTACTTCTTGTTAAGAATTTTATACTTCAAGAAAAATCTGTAGATAGGCTTATAAGACCCAGGGCGCTATAGCGAGAGCTTCTTATGCAATAAGGATTAATCATTTTGTTTTGCACATGTCTGTATTGTAACATACGTTAAATAAATAAATAAATATTCCACAACATTCTACACTATCTAGACCCATGGTAAGCTTAACTAGCTTGCGTAATGGAATCTAGAATGCGGATAAACATACTTAAATACTTTTATACATATTTTACATAGAAACACTCAGACCGATGCAAATAGCCATTTTCATGTATAAAAATATTTGCATTGAGCGGGATCGAATCCGCGCCTCTAGCGTGGCAGTCGCGTTCCTAGATAGATACGAATAAACGCATGAGTAAAACATAAGTGCATCTTCATTCCATCGTCCCCTCTCAACCCCAAGGACATCTACAGTGGTGACCCCGACGTGATCTATTTTCGGGGGCGATGTGAATACTGTAGATGTCCTTGGGGTTGAGAGGGGACGATGGAATGAAGATGCACTTATGTTTTACTCATGCGTTTATTCGTATCTACGGTTGCACAGTGAGTGAGTTTACATCGACCGATTCTATACTTATATCTAACATTAGCGTCTACTATGTCACAGCATAGATAAATGTAGCTGCTTATAGCCGCTACACTCCCAACCCTGAACGAAAAGTCTATGCTGAAGCCTCATATTTTCGCTGGTGAGGTTGAATCGGGTCTCGAGGATCTTGGTACGGCTCCCATACATTCTAACGGCTTGACCGATGTAGTTACATTTTTCTTACGGAACCTTACAAAATAAGTAAATAATTCTATGGAAAGTGTCTCTCTGGCGTAGCGGTAGTGAACGCGGCCGCTGCGCAATAAGCTTGGTTTAAATCCCGCTTAGTGCAAATATTTGTATGCATGAATATATTATGGCTATATGGGTGTTTCTAAGTATAATATGTATGTCCCGAGGAGGGCCAGACCGTAAGGGATGGCCCTGGGTTAGCCGGGGTGCGAGGGATATGTCGATGACAACCTCACCTCCGGCCTAGCACCACGAGCCACAGTCGGCGTGCGGTTTAAGTCGGTTCGAGTCCGACATAACCTCCCCTTCCGGCTCCGGCAGGGGGGGTATCCGAGGGGATTTCCGCACGAATTACCTATTTACAAAAAACATTGTATCTGAGTATGTTTATCCGCATCCTAGATTCCATAACACAAGTTAGTTAGGCTATGCTTACCATGGGTCTAGATAGCGTTCTGTAGAATGTTCTAGAATATTTATTTATATCGGCTCGTCCGATTTGGTTACATTTTTCTTATGGAACCTTACAAAATAAGTAAATACTTCAATTAATTACCCTTCTTCCTGCGGCAGTCGGGTCAATATGCTAGGCCATCGAGATTTTGGGTCCATCTTATTGAACCCGTGTAACCTGAACCAATTGGAAGTTCATTACTTAAGCCAGCAACCCTAATTAATTTCAATACATTAATATCTACCGTCTGCAATCTAACATTACCGTTGACAACCGCCATGCCCATAACCCACAAGATTTATGCCCGCCGACATATTTTTATTAATGCCGATCACACGCGCGCCCTCTGTGATATTAATTAAAGATATTAGGAGCTATTAATTGCTACAATATAGAGTGTATTTTCTTTTGTGTGTTTGTTTATTTCGTTTGATATTTTGGTCGTAAGGTTAATAGGAGAATAATGTTATAGATCGGTTGAAGAATGCGTGTATGACGATCACGTGTTGGTTGTTTATCTTTTACCTAACTGTCAAGAAAGGTTATGTATTTCGACCGTATCTTGTATGGTAAAGTATGTTTGTAATATTCTTTATTTCGTATCTTCTGAACTACTATATGGATTTCAATAATTCATATCTCAAATTAAAGGTATTTACCGCTCAAATGTATCCAAGAGACACATGAAATATGAAAAAAAGGGTTTTTGACACTAAAATGTATACTGTCATAATAAAAACCCGATTGGTACTGAAAAGATTTAAATAAGATTGATAGTAGGCGGTACCCATTTGCAAATCATGAACTGGATGAAAATTAATCAAACTTATTTCGATGTTTTCAGTATCAGTCGGGTTTTTTATTTTGAATAATTATTATTTTACAAGTACATACTTACAAGGTAAAGGAGATTAAAGTAATTTTATGTTAAATAGAAGAAAAAAAAATAGGCCGTGAGATTGTAGTTAAGGTTTAGGTTTAGCAGTGAATTAGTAAAATGGTAGAGGTATCCCATTAACTTTGAACGGCATGCATTATGATCATATTTTGTAAATTTTGTGAGAATACCAATTTGTGAGATTTGAATCAAAAAGATCAAGCACGTAGTGTGGCACGCCCAACGGCCAGGTGGAAGGACGTCCTCATCAAGGTCGCCGGGAAGCGCTGGATGCGGGCTGCTTCAGATCGGTCATTCTGGAGGTCTATGGGAGAGGCCTATGTTCAGCAGTGGACTATGTGTGGCTGATATGATGATGATGATGAACCTAATTGATGTAGACTATTCAGATCTTAACAAAATAATCTTCACAAATTTTTATTCGGTTAAATGTATATATCTCAGCCAAATCAGTTGTGAATGCGGCCTTAACCCAAATCAGCAGTGTAAGGGTTATCGCCAGCGGCTCAATTTGGTCAAACATGATCAAATATGCGTCAGTGGCCACCGGTGACGAATTGATACGTTTCAACTAAGTTATTATAGGGATCAGTGGACCGGCCCAACCCTTTATCGTCCGACACTTTATTGTGAAAACTCTTCATCCGTGGCCATAGTTTTGGTTTGGATACCTTCGGTTGCGTAACTAAGTTGGAACACTTTATTGAATAGATATTATAGAAATGGGTGGCCAGCGATGAAATTGGATTAACTGTTTACAATTTACAGATCAAGGATGTAATAATATAAAATTTATTGTACAAACTTCTTCTACTTCTTCTTCAACCCGTAGTCATCCAATGCTGAGTGTTGGTCTCTCTAATGGGGGAATGGCTAGAGAGGCCACATGGCAGCCTCTCGTATCGACTGACGCAGATTATCACCGAGTATATTATCTCCTTCAGCGAGCAGGTAATGGTCGTGAAGGAGACGGTGGAACGGGAGAGGCGGCGCGAGCGAGTGAGACTCGCGAACCGCGCCGCAGGCAACTCGGGCGTCGGAGGGCACTGACTGACCTCCATCCCCCATGAGCGCGGGCCTGGGGGTAACGGGTGGAGCCGCCTGTCACTCCAGCAGAAGCAGGCCACGGCGAGGGCGCGCTAAGAAGCGCGTCTCCCCATTCCGGGGGTGAGTCAGGGACACCGTTGTCCCCCCTCCCGAGGAGGGCTAGACCGTAAGGGATGGCCCTGGGTCAGACGGGGTTCGAGGGATATGTCGATGGCAACCTCACCTCCGGCCTAGCACCACGACCCACAGTCGGCGTGCGGTTTTAGTCGGTTCGAGTCCGACATAACCTGCTCCCCTTCCGGCTCCGGCAGGGGGGTATCCAAGGGGATTTCCGCACGAAAAAAAAAGGTGTAGGTCTCTTCCAATTCCCTCCACTGTTGGCGGGACAGTGTTTTCGCCATCCAGTTCTTCCCAGCAACCTTGACTATGTCGTCGGTCCACCTAGCTGGCGGTCTGCCTACGTTCCGTCGTCGTCCCCATGGTTTCTACTCCAACACTTTCGTACCCCATCTGCCATCCATTCTACGGCATGTGTGGCAGGTTTCCATCTCCTTCTACTTATTACTACAGCTATGTCAGTTATAGTCAGGCTATATTGTACAACCAATTATATATAATTAGTACAAAAGTATTTATTAGAAGTTGATACCCACGTCATCACCCGCCACATTAGCATCATCCATTTTTACCAAATAGTTAGACTAGCTTGTGACCCGAAAATTTTTATAATAAACACATTCCGTCGGAGTAATATGAAAATCCCTTTAAAATCACGAGGCTTCCCCCGCCTAAAATTTTGATTCCGCTTTCGCTACTCATGAAGAACTGTACTTTGAATTATTTTGTGTGTTCTCTATATGTTATTTCTGACTCGTCGGTAGCTTAGTGGTTAAGGAGTCGGCCTTACGATCAAGAGGTCCCGGGTTCGAATCCTGGCCATTACACTACCGACGTGAACCCACTCCTAGCACAAGCAATGTAGCTTAGTTGGAGGGGTTAGAGGGAATATTAGTAACTTCGGTTCTAAAATTCTTTATAAAAAAAAAATATCTGTCTGTACTGAATATTTATCCTTGTACCAAATTTTATCCAGTTTCATTCACCCAAATGAATAACAAAAATGAATGAAAAATAAATATAGTATTTGTACATTATACATAAGTAATTTTAATAATATTATTTGTAACTAGCTTTTGCCCGCGGCTCCGCCCGCGTGGATGTCGGTTATCGCGACAAAACATACCCTATGTCCTTCCGCAAGGTCTAATCTACCCCTTTTTTTTTTTTTTTTTTTTTTTTCGTGCGGAAATCCCCACGGATACCCCCCCTGCCGGAGCCGGAAGGGGAGGTTATGTCGGACTCGAACCGACTAAAACCGCACGCCGACTGTGGGTCTTGGTGCTAGGCCGGAGGTGAGGTTGTCAAAGACATATCCCTCGCACCCCGGCTGACCCAGGGCCATCCCTTACGGTCTGGCCCTCCTCAGGAGGGGGGACAACGGTGTCCCCAACTCGCCCCCGGAATGGGGAGGCGCGCTGTTCAGCGCGCCGCCGCCGTGGCCTGCTTCTGCTGGGGTGACAGGCGGCTCCACCCGTCACCCCCAGGCCCGCGCTCATGGGGGACGGAGGTCAGTCAGTGCCCTCCGACGCCCGAGTTGCCTGCGCGCGCGGGCGGCGCGATCCGCGAGTCTTTCTCGCTCGAGCCGCCTCTCCCGCTCCGCCGTCTCCTTCACGACCATTACCTGCTCGCTGAAGGAGACGCCGGCCGCCCACGCGTCCGCGCAGCGGACCATTGCTGTGAGCAGGGTGGCGAGGGTGAGAACTCTCACTCCCAGGGCTGCCACTAGCTCCCGCCTCGGTTCGGCCCATGCCGGGCACTCGGTGAGCGTGTGCAGCCCCGTGTCCTCGCTCGCGTCGCAGTGATGGCACTCGGACGTTGGCTCCTTTTCGATCCGACACAGATATCTCCCGAAGCACCCGTGCCCGGTGATAATCTGCGTCAGTCGATACGAGAGGCTGCCATGTGGCCTCTCGAGCCATTCCCCCATGATGGGCCTTACCGCCTCTATGACGGCATGCCCTGCGCGTCGTTGCTCAAGTCGTCGCTCCCACTCCGCCACCATGATCCCGTGGAGCCGGGACCTCTCGGCCCGAATGTCTTCGGGCTCGGGATCGTATCCCCGCTCCCGCGCCTCCTTACGGAACCGATACAGTGCCGCAAGGGATCTAGCTTCCAGGATCCACGGTGGCGATCCGGCTAGGAGACTCGCCGCTTCAAAGGATATCGTGCGGTACCCCCTAATGGCCCTGCAGGCCATCGTCTGCTGCGGAGCATGCAGCAGTTGCACGAACCTGGCCTGCAGGGCGTCCGCCCACACGGGGCACCCGTACAGGGCCATGGACCGCACGACACCCGCGTAGAGTCTCCTGCAGGAGTCCTCTGGGCCCCCCAAGTTGGGCAGCAGCCGCATTAGCGCGTTAGCTGACACCAACAGTTTGGGGCGCAGACTTCGGAAGTGCTCTCCGAAGTCCCACCGACCGTCAAGTACGAGCCCCAGATATTTCAGCCGGGGCTTGATGTCGATGGGAGTACCTCCTACTGTCAAGCTGGATCCCGGGGGTGGCCTGCGCCGAGGACCATGAAAGAACAAGGCCTCGGATTTGTGCAGAGCCACCTCGAGACCCAGCCGCCGGATCCGATCCACGACTTGAGCAACAGCGGTCGTGGCCCTCTGGGTCGCCTCGCGGTGTGTAGCGCCACTCACCGTCACTAGCGTGTCGTCCGCGTAGCATGTGACGGTGGCACCGAACGCGAGCTCACCGCGAAGCACCCAGTCGTATCCGATGTTCCACGGGAGCGGCCCCAGGACCGATCCCTGTGGGACACCGCACGACATCTCACGCCTACCGACGCCGGTCGCACTTGGGTAGATGACGGCCCTCTCCGTCAGGTACGCCCCGACTATGCGGCGGAGGTAGAGAGGCACATCGTGGTACACGAGCGCCTCCCTGATGCAACTCCAGGGCAAGGTGTTGAACGCGTTGGAGATGTCCAAGGACACCGCCAACATCACCTCACCCCGGGCAACCGCATCCTCCGCCAGAGTCCTCACGCGCATGATGGCATCCACAGTGGAACGCCACCGGCGGAAGCCGTACTGCGTGTCCGCTAGGTCCGGCCCCACTCTAGAGAGGTGCTCGACGAGGCGCTTGGCAATCACTCTTTCGAAGAGCTTGCCCACCTCGTCGAGCAACACTATGGGCCGGTACCCGGACGGCTCGTCCGCCGGGCGTCCGTCCTTGCGGATGAGGACCAGTTTCCCCGTCTTCCACATCTTCGGAAACTGGCCCCGCTCCAAGCATGCGCTGAGGAACCCTCGCAGTCGGGGTTCGAGACCGTCTTCTCCTAGAGCTAGGACCCACGCACGGCCTGGAATGCCGTCGGGTCCCGGGGCGGTGTTCTTCTTGGCTCTAAGCCGACGCACCGCCAGCTCTAGTTCTACCCAAGTGACCTCGGGCACGTCGTCGTCAATAACCACGCCGGGCGCATCAGGCGACCGAGGTGGCGGAGTCATCTGCGGCGGAACGTGTTCCGCCCGCGCCGGGAACAGGGATTCCACCACTCCTCCAAGCAGAGCCGGCTCGAGAACCTGGGTCAGGGGAGGGGCCCGGGGGCGCAGCTTTCCTCTTACCAAGCGGTAAGGCCGCCCCCATGGGTCCCGCTCCAGTGTCTCCAGCAGCTCCCTGTAGGAAGCTGCCTTGGACCGCTTGATTTCTGCTCGGAGGGCATTCCTGGCTTCCCTGTATCCCTCTTAATCTACCCCTATACCAAATTTCATCAAAATCGGTTCAGTGGTTCAGGCGTGAAAGCGTAACATACAGACAGACAGACAGAGTTACTTTCGCATTTATAATATTAGTATGGATGTGTACACTGTGAGGACCGAAAATAAAATATTTTTCTTTCTTTCTTTCTTTCAAATATCTAAACATCTTCGCAAACTTTCATATTTATAATACTTACTAGTAGAATTCGTGATCTTCGGTGTTTATCAGCCAGTTTTCTAACCAATAGCATCAAAAAATCATCTATCGCACCATATGGCAGATACACCCCTGCATCATGGCACACTTTGTCCCCTTCACGGCCCATTATGAGCCAACAAGGTACATTATCTTCCGTTCCGGCTGAGCTACTTTTAATTGAGTATCACCCTTCGCATAGATATCATTAGCTTGATGAAATGAATGTTTTATAAAATGACAGTTTCGATAATTAAGATTCGTTATATGTCGGAAGTAAGAGGGGAATTTTTTAAATTTTTTCGCGTTTTCGGGGGAACTTTTAGAAAGTAATCAGTATATTGAATAGGCTTTTTGTTATTGTCATATAATTATACTATATAATCGTAAAGTAGTCTGTATATTGAAGAACATATTTATAAGAAGAAATAGGTTAGGTTAGTGATAGTGTTATATTTAGGATTCGGAATACATAAATATTTATTTTCTAACTAGCTTTTGCCCGCGGTTCCGCCCGCGTGGATGTCGGTTATCGCGACCAAACATAGCCTATGTCCTTTCTCATGGTCTAATTTATTCCTACACAAAATTTCATCAAAATCGGTTCAGCGGTTTAGGCGTGAAAGCGTAACATACAGACAGACAGACAGAGTTACTTTCGCATTTATAATATTAGTATGGATGCTTGTTTATTTGTTCGTGATAGACGCAAAAGATCTTGTTCACCGTACTTATTATTTGGCATTTTACATTTTTACCCGACTACGGCGAAACATAAATGATTTTGACAGGCTATGTAGCTATGTATGTTCATTCGTTCCCTCATAGCACCTCAACTACTTATTAGAACTGGACAAATAAGGTATCGTTACAAGCGGCTTGATCGTCCGATGGTTATAGGCTATATGACACTCAATCTTGTGTGGTGCTCTAGCGCTCATAAGGTCCTGTGTTAAAAAATAAATTTGAGATAAATATGCCGTCTTTAGTATCAAATGAAAGGACTAAATACTTAAGCACATTTCAAATTTGTATAAATTATTAACTTTACCTTGCCCCCAGATAAATAAAAAATAAAGTTTAAAAGTAAAACCCGACTAAACCACTTTTCCCGAGAATGTTTTGTTAGAGTAAGTGGCATACGACCACGGCTATTCTTGATATTTTCTTGTTTGTTACTTTTTAGAGCGTGATTTTTCGGTAGTCGGGTTTTAGTTTTAAACTTTTTATAATGACTAGCTGTGGACCACGGCTTTGCCTGCGTAGCTTCTGTCTTTCCCAAGCTATAATGCTACATTTCATCACCATCGATTCAGTGATTTACTAATGAAAGCACAACAGACAGACATTTAAAAATACTTACTAGTATCGAATTCACAAACCATATGAAATGCCAGTACATGGGTGGTCACTTAATCACCAATAAACGAAAAACCGAACTACCCACTGGTACTAAAGCTTATACAGGAACTATAAAATATCGTAGTGTAGTCCATTCGATGCCTGTACGTTTTCACTGTGAGTGTGTGTACAAATTAAAATCACTTTGTAGGCTTGTAGCGCACTTGCTCGCTCGGCGGTTGACAATCGAGTGAGCAGCTAGCTATCGCTAGTCGCTCCCCACTCCGCCCGTCGCCCCACCAGTAAGCGTGCTACGTTTATTAACCAATACACTACATCTACCTTTTACAAAAATTGAAAACAAAAATTATTTTAATATTCTCATCAAAATCACAATATTCCTTTAAGTACCAATTAATTTAATACATATTACAAAAGTTCTAAATTCAGAAATCTTAATCATTATTATTAGCACCATCATCCTCCAAGGGCTTATTGCAAACCTCCCATTGACCCTCGACCTTCTTCAGATGAACAATATTTCTTCTAAGCCTTTTGCCATTGTCATCATTTACTTCTTCAACGTCATTTCCTTCCTTGTTGACTACTGTATGTGGTTCTTGATTGAATGTAGATGACAACTTATTCTCCTTCGTCATTTGTTTTAGATATACCTTCTCCCCGACTTCAATACGTTATTCTGTAGCTTGTCTTTTCCTGTCTGCGTACTCTTTCCCCTTCATTTTCATTTCTGTATCTCTATCTTTGGTATCTAAATCAAAATCTGCAAATTCAACATCTACAACAGAAGGTAGCTTGTCTCTAAATTTACGCCTGAAAAAGTTCAGAGGGAGATTTACCGGTCACAGAATGAGGGGTACTATTATACATAGTCAAATATTTAAGTAAGTCTTCCTGCCAATTAGACTTTTGACTTTGGCTAATTCGTAAACGTTTTATTATGTTCCTATTTTGTCTCTCAACCTCTCCATTTTGTTGGGGCCAATAAGGAATGCTATGAAACAACTGAATTCCGAATTCTTTACAAAAATTATGAAATTCAGTACTAACAAACTGTCGTCCGTTATCAGCAGTAATGCTAATTGGTGTGCCAAGTCCAGAAAATATTTCCTTAAGCATATTTATTGTATGTGTAGAGTCAATATTTTTTGTAATTTTTTATTTCCTTGTAAAGACTATAATAATCTATAACAACTAAAATAGTCTGGTAGTAGTGGTCCAAGATAGTCTATAGCTATATCAATCCAAGGTTGTAATGGGAGTTGTCGTCTACGCATAGGGTTTGGGGGATTTGGGGCCGAAACCAGGGTGCAACCCTTACAAGACCTAACACAATGCTCCGCGTCTCTATCGATTTTGGGCCACCATACTTTAGAACGCAGACGTGTTTTCATTGCCACTATACCCGGATGGCCTTCATGGGCTGCAGCTAAAACTTTCGTCCTCAAACTAGAAGGTATAACAATTTTATTCCCCCGTAAAAGCAAATTGTCTTGAAAACATAATTCGTGTTCAAAAATCTTATAAGAGTTGACACTTTGTTCCCAATTATTATTAAATACTCCATTCCTAATCAGTTTAAGCTCTGGATCCTCATCACAGGCTTGCCTCAGCTCACGTAGGGTGACAGCAGTTGGACGAGATTCTTCGACAATTAGATTTACATAGTTATCGCCATCGAACGGTTCTGGAGATCGATTTTCGACACACTAACGCGATAGTGAGTCCGCTATATTTTTTTTGCCCGGGCTATATACAATTTTAAAATTATACGATTGTAGGCGGAGAACCCATCGTTCGATTCTTGCACATGGCTTGGAATCTGGCCCGAATATTACTTCCAGAAGCTCTATAGTTTTTATATATTTATCTAATGTTTAACTCACAATTTGTGCCCCAGGAATTCTATTTGTCCAACCCCATAAACACATTTTTCGTCATTCAACAAAACGTGATTATCTTTTAAGACTTGCAATACTTTTTTAGTCTCACCCCATGTTCAACCCCATTGCTGCCATAGACTACGATATCGCCAATAAAATTAACTACGCTACTACAAGGCAAAAGAACTCGTTCTAAGTTTTTCTGAAAAAATTCGGGTGCACAGGATACGCCGAACATAAGTCGCTTATACCTAAACAGTCCCTGGCTACAAATGAAAGTTGTGATGTGTCTACAATCTTTGCTCAACTCTAACTGATGAAATGAATTCTTCAAGTCTAGTTTAGAAAATATTTTGGCGTTTCTGAACTTAGGTATTAACTGTTCCATAGTAGGTAAAGGATGTTTTTCCCTAACGATAGCTTGATTTGCTCGCCTCATATCTACACAGATGCGAATATCGCCGTCCCCTTTCAGGACTGGCACCAGGGGAGAAATCCAATCCGAAGGATGTCTAATTTAACAAGCTCTTGAATTTTTTTGTTGATTTTAGCCTCTAAAGGAATCGGAACTCTACGACAAGGTTGAGAGACTGGTTTGACAGACATGTCTATAGGAATATGGATTAGAACGTCTTTAAATTTGGGAAACCTACCATCAATTGCATTCACTCCTATTCCTAATTTAAGCACTCCAAGTTTTGTGGCAGTATCCTTTCCCAACAAATTCCTCGAGCCATCCTGGATGACATAAAAAGTGGCTTTGATACTCCGGAATCCGCTATTAACCACTATGGTAGAATCGAATGACCCGAGAACTATAAGGGGCTTTTGATTTCCATAAGCCATAAATGTCTTATTTGGCCTCTTCACTTGATCTTCAACGCAAACCTTTTTGCTTTTAAGAGTTTGCCAGGTTACATCAGTAATTATATTATATTTACTCCCGGAGTCAATCAACATATCAATTCCAACATTCCCGAGCATGCATTTAATACTGTCATCACCCTCGATGTGGAAAATGTAATCTACTTCATCCGATTTGTTTTTTATTTTTTTATCCGGATGGATAGTCTGATTGGTTTTGGAAATATTGTCATTTAATTTGCGTTTATTTGCCCTAGTTTTACATTGTTTCCGGTAATGTCCAACAAAACCACACTTGAGACATTTTTTATCGCGGGCTGGACAGGACCTACTATCGCTTGAATGATTACCACCACAACGGGAGCACGAATTTGAACTCAAATTCTTTTTAATTTGACGCGTTTCCAATCTATTTACCGATATTTCTTTACTAGGTCCTGGCAAACCGAAGTTACTAAGTTGACGGTTCACAGTTTCTAAAGCATTTGCTTCGAATATGATTTTATCAAGTGTGACGTCATCACCGAGAGTCAATATTGTTTTTCTTAATTTAGCCGACTCGCATTTTTCGGTAATTTGATCGATCAAATGTTCGTCAGGAGCACTAAATTTGCATTTTGAACTTTGGTGTCGGAGTCTAACGAGAAACTTCTCGAATTTTTCACCACTATCTTGTTTAATAAGCCTGAACAAATGACGTTCATATACACGACTTTGTTTTGGTGCAAAATATTCGTTTAGCTTAGTAATAGCGACGGTAAAAATGTCGTGATCATTGTTAGTAGCAGTTTCTATATGTGCACCAGGAATGTTATAATATATTTCCTGTAGGGGTAAACCGCCCATATGCAAGAGCACTGCTTTTTTTGCTTCCGGTGTAGTAACATTAGTAGCAATCAAGTATAATTCGAGCGCTCGTTTCCATTTTTCCCAGCGTAATCCCATAGAAGTTGAGTCACCGTCACAATCCAACGACTCTAGAGGCGGTAAGTGTGACATTTTTTGGGATTACCTGTAACAAAGGATCGATATCCTTTTTTTTAGGTACCGTTCCGATTTTCATCGAACTACCTCTAGATCTAATTTTATTGGTTTACAACATATTCAAGTTATGTTGGTAATAATAGATCATTTAGGTACCGTTTGGTTTCCCAAACTACCTCTGATAAACACTTTATTGTTGACAGAACAGAAATAACTAACATAAAGGTCGATAGAATAATAATAGGTAGATGTATAATATACAATAACCGTACCTACCGTAAGTTACAGTTGTAATTCAACTATTTTATTTCGGGTGTTAAAAATAACGTATACGAAAAAGAGTACAATAACGGAATAATATTTATTTTATAACGGTGGGTAGGTAACTTTGACAAAAATACATATTATTACATTCGCAATTACAATCTTACGAAAAGATATTACGTAGGTAGGTATATTTTACACTGCTGTACATTAATACCCAATTTCAATAGTTTCCTTCTGTCAACAACTTGTTTGTGTATTCATAGTTCATAACTTTTTAGCCAATAACGACTAATTAGGTACCAATCAAATAACACAATCAGACTACTTAGAAACACTCATTTTGTAACGCTAATGCATAACTCGTAAAAATAACGCGAGTTAGACAAAATACTAGGCTATTCTTAATGCAAATTAAGTAAATCATTGATTGTTTTTTAACTATAACAATGTAAAAATAGTCTTAATTACGTTATTCGAAAGTTAATTTGATCACAGTATACAATTTATGACAATGTAGTAGTACCTACATTTCTTTTATGCTAAATGGAGCATTCCATCAACAACTGATAAGTTATTGATTTACCAGGAATTTCGTTGCATATTTCTTATGCTAGTACATACCTTACATTTTTGTAATCCTGGCAGGGTCGCCACTTGTACGTGTTCACTGTGAGTGTGTGTACAAATTAAAATCACTTTGTAGGCTTGTAGCGCACTTGCTCGCTCGGCGGTTGACAATCGAGTGAGCAGCTAGCTATCGCTAGTCGCTCCCCACTCCGCCCGTCGCCCCACCAGTAAGCGTGCTACGTTTATTAACCAATACACTACAATGCCCGTATCGGTGCACCGCATCCAGATAGCCGCAACATGTTGTAACAGCCGGGTATCGAACGGCTATAAACATGCACATCCGATTGGCGTGCCAAATGATTGTGGGTATGAGCCAATACTGATTTTTGGATCCATAGTTATGATAATGTTTTACTAAAGTCTGGAGGAAGGCCAAAGTCATTGCAATCCCGAAACCAGGCAAACCCACTGACGATCCCAGGAACTTCAGACCAATCTCCCTTTTGTGCCACACACTGAAACTTCTCGAAAGGATGCTTCTCAATCGCCTAAATAGCGTCGTAGACCCCAGGCTGATTCCAGAGCAGGCCGGCTTCCGGCCAGGAAAATCTTGCTGCAGCCAGATCCTCAACCTGACTCAACACATTGAGGATGGTTTTGAGACACACAAAGTGACCGGTGCCGTCTTTGTTGACTTATCCGCAGCTTACGACACGGTCAACATAAAACGCCTGCTCTGGAAGACTGAAAGTATCACAGGAGACTACAAACTCGCAGAAGTACTGGGTGAACTCCTGCGGAATCGCCGCTTCCAGGTACACCTGTGTTCCGATAAGAGTCGCTGGAGAACGCAGAAAAATGGCATACCTCAGGGCAGTGTCCTGGCACCCCTACTGTTCAACATATATACCAACGACCAACCCAGGAGCCCACGCACGAACCGCTTCCTCTATGCCGATGATTTGGCCCTCACGTCACAGGGATCTTTTGAGGAGGTGGAGGCAAACTTGAACGGCGCACTCGAAGAGCTAAGCTCCTACTACGAGAGCAACGCACTGAAGCCTAACCCCTCAAAAACACAGTCGTGCGCATTCCATCTGAGCAACGGGCAGGCAAAACGGAAGCTGAATATACACTGGCGTGGCGTCAGCATTGACCACTGCATGCACCCCAAATACCTGGGAGTAACCCTGGACAGGTCCCTCACGTTTAAGCAAAACTGCGAAAACGTCAAGCAGAAGGTCTCAGCACGCAATAACCTTCTTAGGAAGCTGACGACCACAAACTGGGGGGCCACACCACGGGTACTGCGAACAACGGGCTTGGCACTATGTTATTCTGCGGGGGAATACGCTTGCCCCGTATGGTGCCGATCCAGCCATGCTGGGCTAGTGGATGTAGCTCTAAATGAAACCTGCCGGATAATAACTGGCTGCCTCAAGCCGACCCCGGTAAGGCTGCTATATCCACTGGCTGGCATCGCACCCCCCAATATCCGAAGATGCGTGGCGTCGTCCGTGGAGAGGGGCAAGCTGGAGTCGGACCGGCGACACCCCCTTAGCGATCACCCTCAAGTGCCACTAAGGCTGAAAAGCCGCAGGAGTTTCTGGGCGTGCGTTGGCCCAATTGTCGGTGACCCCTCTCAAGCCAGAATCGAACACTGGAGAGCACAGGGTCCACTACCAACCCCTTTCGTCCCGCTTTCAGAGGAACTCCCGCCTGGACATGATCTGCCCTGGAACAGATGGAAGTCTTTAAATAGACTCCGGACTCGGGTTGGCCGAAGCAAGGAATGCCGGGCCAGATGGGGGTTCTCGGAGGGGGCGGACCTGCGATGTGAGTGTGGAGCTACTCCACAGACAATGGCCCACCTGTTGACATGTGCTAAATGCCCATACACATGTACACCGCAGGACCTTATGTGTGCCTCCGAGAACGCCATACAGGTGGCAGCACACTGGGAGAAGATAATTTGAGGGCCGAGGCGCCATCGCCACGATAGAAGAAGACTAAAGGATGTATAATTTCTGAATGAAATATTTATAGCATTTATTATGCTAACTTTTTAAATTCGAAATACATCGGGAAAAAGAAGCGCTCAAGTGGGACTTGAACCCATGACCTTTCCCTTACAGGAGAATGCTCTTTTTTTTTTTTTTTTTTTTATTGACTCACACCTGAATCACTTCAAATTTCCCGTCTCTTTATATCCGTCTTTAAGGGCGACTGTGGAGCCATCTATCAACTTAATACGAACTGTTGGAACCAATGAATGATTTTTCAACCATTTTTAAACATTGATTTTTGTATGTATAATTTTTTAAATAAACAGTAATGTGCTAAATGATGGATAGGTATTTTTATTTTACAGATAAAACAGCTGGCACAGCACACGGCACAGCACAAATAAATTACATTGCGCAGACATGAAGAAGCTCAGGTGGGCAGGTGGTGTATCTTGGCGGTACCATGTCAGAAACATACACATAAGAGACACCTTCAAAGGGAGACCCATCTCTGACAAAGTACAGGAGAACCGGCTGAGGTGGTATGGACACATAATGAGGCATGACCATGTTCTTTAGGTATTTGTTTTGAGTAACCGATATTTCGGCGCTGTTTCATTTCAATGAATCTATCAAAATCGGTTACTCAAAACAAATAAAGAACATAGTTAATATTATTAAGTAACATAGTAAGACACGTTATACTTTTTCACTATTTTTTTTTTCACCTGACCGTTTTCGTCTCACGGCATACGTAATGATATGATATAAAGTTAATATTGTTTCCAATAAACACAACACAAAGTTTTACACACAATAAACTACCTTTGAGAATGCCGTGAGGAGAAACCGGTCAGGTGAAAAATAAAACATAGTGGAAAAGTACACAGTGTCTTACTCAATATGTGTAGCAGATTCCACCAAGTGCCATCAATCAAACAGTTTAACATAGTAAATATCCCGGTGAGTGTTACATTACTTTGTGAATGACCATGTTAATCTCAAATCATACATCAATCCTACAGCTATACTTCGAGATATATTCAATTAGATTATCTTTCCAATACTTTTAACCCCAGACCATTATAATTTATTTTATGCCCAGGCATAGGCAGCTTCGACTGATTTCACCAAATTCAATTGTAAATTTCTCCTCCATATGCGTCTATATGTAACCACAGATATAGAGTAGACTAGATGTATAAAAGAGAATAAGCACGAGCCGTTGATTATACTGACGCAGTGTATAAATGTGCTGCGCCTTTGCAAGCCTCTCCCATTTTTTTTACCGTGGGGGAAAATCCTTCATGGATGTTATGCCGGACTCCTACCGACTAAAAACCCCCACGGTATCGCCCAGCAGCCTATAGTTGGGCGCCCCGGTTAAGCCCTCTGAAGGATGTCCCAGGGCTCCCAACAGACCTATGGCTAAAATGCGGCCTCTTCTAGGGGGTGGTTCGGGTGCTATCCCGCGTCTATGGGGAGTTTTCGGGTGTTATCCCGCTTCTTAGGGGGAGGGGGGGGGGGTGCGTGAATCCCTCACGTCACGCTGCCGTCATGGGCCTGTTTTCTCCCGCTCTCGCCCCGCCGCCTCTTTCACGAGCATGACCTGCTCACAGAAAGAGGCGGCGCAGTTCCACTTACTCCCGCTGGAGAACATGGCTCGCACCATGGTATCGAGCGAGAGAGGGCCCACGTCCAGACCCACCACTAGAACCTGGCGCTGTTGCGCCCACGCCGTGCACTGCACCAGCGTGTGGAGCGCTGTGTCGTCGCTGCGGTCCTCGCAGTGCTGACACTCGGCCGTGGTTTCCCGGTGTCTTCGCCACAGATACCTACCGAAACTACCATGCCCGGTAAGTATCTCTGACAACCGTGTCTCCTCTTCAGCCACTCGTTCATGACCGGTCTGACAGCCGCAATTGTGGCGAATCCCCCCTTTGGTTGCTCAAGTCGCACCTTCCATGTCTCCACGGTTTCCTGGTAGAGTACTGACGCAGTGTATAAAATGTGCTGCGCCTTTGCAAGCCTCTCCCATTGTTGGGAGGCTTTGGCCACACTTTGGTACTGTTTCCACCCTGGCCAGATGGGTTGGTACAGGGTTTTATTTCGAGTCTTCCTTCTCTCACAGTAATATCGTATTGCATTGTTGTCATGGTTAATGTAAAAATGGCGATTTGTATTTATTAGGACTTCATTTTAATTCATAAAGACTTTGAATTGTTTACCAATACCTACGCGACGCGATCGTGAAAAAGTTGAGTGGAAAGGCCCTAGCTTTGAAGACGAGAGTCTATAGAGATTATTGAAATGCTTCTGCTACTCATACTACTTTATACCTACAGTTGCGATATCTAGCTTATCCTAAATCTGTGGCAATGGTCGTCTCGTGGAGCCAGCGAATACCGTCTGAAAATCTTCTGTGTGGAAGGCACCAATTAGATATGCTTGTAAATAAATAAAATAAATTATTGCAAATTGATATATTGATTTGTTCCTTTTAGTACCACGGATTGGTATAATTATTTTAGATTTAAGAAAATTTTATTTTATTTTTATGCAGGACCTGTACCAGTTGCAGTTCTTTTTCTAGAGGGAATAACTACTTTTTTATCATTTGAAATCTTTGGTCTAGTCTCGTGTGTCAAAAAAGTGTTTTCTATACAAATAAATTGTAAGCATCAGTATTTTTGTGAATTAAGTAATAAAATTATCGTTCAATAAAAGTCCTTATTCAACAACTTAAGCAATTAAACCGTGTCCGATCCAGGCTATGGACCCGGGACCTAATTGCACTCTTCACTAATGCACCACACTGAGGCAATGCGCTAACATCTAAAACTAGCTATATGTATATCTATACCTAGCTATGTACCTACCTACACTACATTATTGTATAATGAATAAGTTGTCCTTATTAAAATAACTGTCTCATTCGTAATGAATGCGTCACTCAATTTTATAGCTACAGAGTGTTTCATTATTCATAAATTCACGTGTATTTTTACGGTGGTAATATTTCACCATGTGTCTTGTTGTGCTTATTGTGAGTGTTTATTGTAAATTAGCTTTTTTCAAGATACCTAATAGCTTAAAGTAGTTTAAAGATATGAAAATCTTTAAACTATTTTATCTACTTTTTACTTTTATCTGAACGTTTCCACCAGGCATTTTTGTTTCTTCTATAATAAAATTTTACCATACTTTTATTTCAAATGAACTAGTTATCATATACTTTTTAAAAGAGAAATTGTTACAAAATCTTTACGAGTAAATTTATATACTCGCAACTATTTAGACAGGTATAGTTCACAATGCAATTGGTATCTATAAAATGTGAAATACATGGCTATTATTTTTATTGCTAACGTTGCTAAACTAGCATGGATACCATCCATTACATTAAGCACGCGGTAAAATGTAACTGTCGAAATCACACCGATTAAAATCATAACAAAACAAGTTGTAAAAAAATTGAAAATTTGTTAAAATAAGTTTTGTGTGCTGCAGCATGTCATAATAAAAACATTTAACTTCTTTCTTTTTCTTTTCTTCTTACTTTCTATAAATAAAATAGCTGTACGTAAGTAAGTAAGTACATGCATGACTTTTCTCATGGATCATCAAAATTGGGGCAATCTTTGTCAAGTTTGATGTAAGCTCAGCTTCTTCTTCTTCTTCGTGTCAGTGGCAACAATTTAAATACTTAGATACACTCAGCCCAAAACTCGGCGACTTTGACCACATCTTTTGAAAAGCGTTGAATAGCTGAAAGAGTTTATGAGCATGCGTTGCCTCCGCAGATGACGATACATGGGGATGCGAACCCAAGACGAAGCACGAAGTTGGAAGCCAGGCCGGAGTAAATCTCTGTAGAGCGTAGAGTCCCACATCAATCCTTTTCGTCCTGCTAGCAGAACTTCTTCCCCTGGCATTACCTTCCTTGTATCTGGTGGAAGTCCCCAAATAAATTTCGAACACAAATCCGCGTTTCAAATTCAGATTATTAAAACAACAGCCTGTATTCTGTCACGGCAGCCATCGGTCCGTAGCGGAACATCCCAGTTATTAATATCTCCATCGAATAAGCTCTGCTTTGATACTGCACCAGATGCTGCAGCGCTCGCGGCTCGTCGCTACAGCGCTATTAATCCTAAAGGGTTAGAAATAGAACAGTAATAATTATTATTTTAATTAGACTTTGCCTATTAATATAATTATTAATTAGAGTGATGCGTTTAGAGTTATATAGAAGTCTATTTTATTTAAAAGTACTCAGTTTTAGTTGGACATATGGAGCTCGCTCTATCTATAGAAGCAAGTACCTGTACGTTGATACGCCTAGCGCAGACTTCTTCTTGGCAGGTGGCAGTCCCTCGCATAAAAGCCTACAACCTGAACAGAGTAGGAAGGTGTGGGCAAACCCCAGGCTCCGAGCTGAAACCCTCAGTCACTACTGGGTACAACCCTATAATAATTATGATTTTAATCACAAGTACCAAAACAGGTTTTTGTTGGTGTTGAGACTTTGTGAAGTCAGACAGCAATCAATCTATTGAAAGATGTATAAGAATAATAAATAAATAATAAATATTCCACAACATTTTACCCAACGCCTTAGATTATTAATATGTAGAAAAAACAAAAAAAAGAACAAAAGAAATGGGACGAATTTTCCATAATAGTGTGCGTGACAGCTTCGTCTTACACTCGCGTTATGTCAGTTTCTTTTTAATGTGCGTGTATAAATTGATACCAGTGGCTGATAACTGCTTCAAAAATAGGGTTAAATTATTAATTAATAAAATTTTATGTATTAATGATATTGAATGAAATTCAGTGTAGAAAAATATACCTACTCTTAATTTTAAAAAAATATTCGTATACAACATTAACAACATGTTATGTTTGTCGAAGAATATCATTTCCATACTTAGTATTAATGTACTATCGTAATATTAATTATTATAGACTGGTCTAGTGAAAGCTAGTACTTGAAGTATTTTATGACTACTATTACTAGTGAAGAAATGTTGTATTCATGTTTAAATAGACTATGGCCTGGCATAGGAAATAGGCTACTTTAATTAGACTTTGGCTATTAATATAATTATTATTAGAGTGATGCGTTTTGAGTTATATAGAAGACTATTTTATTGAAAAGTACTCAGTTTTTGTTGGATATTTGGAGCTCGACCAAGATCTATAGAAGCAAGCATGTGTACGTTGATACACCTGGCAGGTGGCAGTTGCTCACATAAAAGCCTACAAACTGAACAAACAGAGTGAGAAGGTGTAAGCAGACCCCAGGATCCGAGCTGAAACCCACAGTCACTACTGGGAACAACCCTATAATAATTAAGATTAATTTAATCAGAAGTATCAAAACTGTGTAATCACTTCACTGGTGTATGGCAAAATTCTATCCGACTTCCTATCGCACTATCCAATTATGCCTCTGTGGCGTGTTTGTAGTGAATGCGACTGCTACGCGGGATCGATCCCCGCTCAATGCAAGTATTTGTATAAATGAATTGGTCTGGGTGTTTCTATGTATAATATGTATGTATTTATAAAAAAATAAAGTATCTAAGTATGTTTATATGTATTGTAGATTCCATAACACAAGCTAGTTAAGCTTACCATGGGTCTAGATAGCGTTGTGTAGAATGTTTTGGAATATTTATTTATGTGGTGTATTTATCCTACTGGCACAAGTTTGTGAAGATGTTCGTTATTCAATCACACTCTAACTACTGTACGGATCTGGTTGAAATTTGATACAGGGATATTTTACTATTAACACATAGGTTGCAGAAACAGGATCAAAAATCCACGCAGACGGAGCCGTGGGCGTCAGCAAATACTTAATCCATATTTCAGTACAACAATATAGCTTTGTACTCAAACAGAGGCTCCGTTCGGAACGTCGAGTCGACCACAAAGCTAGATTGATTGATCAGACAATATTAAACCACAGCAGTCCGAAACATAAATCTCTGTGGGCTTCGAGAGTGGTTACGATTACGAACCAGAATCAGTGACCTGTTATTTCAGACAATATAATACCATTCTAAGACATACTACATAGTTTCATTTTTAAGCTATCGCAGTGAAAACTCATGGTTAATTATGCCTATTCGGGACTTCACGCGATAAAAAATGTTCACTTACTTTTGCTGACGTTTCGGGTGCGATGCTGCACACGTGGTCACGACTTAACTGGCCGTGAGCATCAAGATGGCGGAATCAAGCCCCAAATTTAAAATTAAGCACATTGAAGTGTTTGTACTACATATGTACTATTTGTACCCCAAACAAGACATTTGTACCTTTAAAGGTAAAGGAAGTATGTTAAGACGTCTCTGGTCCCGCCACTTTGATATCAAAGTGTCGGGTTCTTCTGGAAGCGCTACTCAGAGGCAGGTAATTCACACCCCAAGACTTAGTACTACATGTGTACAGGTACATACTCAATTTTCAATACAATTGGAAGTGCCAAATTAAAATTATAGCATTGTTCCCGCCAAATTGATGGTTCATGTTATCGCTGAATTCATGTGAGAATCGTTATAGATCGTGTAAAATGAAATGTGGAAACTTAGTACGTCGTAAGTACATGAATTAGTGTAATTTTTATATTCATAGCATAAGTACATCAAAAGTTATCTATTATTCATCATCTTCGAAATGCAAGAATATAGCTATTATAGATGCAAATAATAGCTATATTCATGCATACCTACAAATATTTGCACTGAGCGGGGATCGAACCCGCGCCTTTTGCGTGGCAGTCGCGTTCACTACCACCACGTCTCAGAGGCTGTATAAACCCAATCGAAAGGAGTGATCGGATCCCTGACGATGAATGTCACCAAAATATTGACTACACGTAATTAGCGAAAGCACAGACAATAGGCGACATGACTCCAACGCTATCTCAGTATAATTAAAATCTTGATTCTAATACTCCCATCTCCCTAAAGCAATATGAAATTCCATCCATATATTATGTATTCCTAAGAGCCCATATATCTTGACTGCCTAATAATCCATATCCCGTCCTTCCTTTTGAATTCGGTCAGTCTCTGAGTCCCTTTGTCGCTTTAATACATATGTATATCTTTAATACATATGTATAATGTTTAGAGACATAGTATAAATATAAATTGAACGGAGGGCTCAATAGTTAAGGGTTTGAAAACATGTGTTCAATTTTAGAGTTACATTTTTTTTTATAAAGGACACGTCAATTTGACTTCACCTCGCCTGATGGTAAGCTAAAGGCAAAGTCTCGGAAAGTGGGTCACCATCGTAAACATGTACCATGTTCACAGTGGTGGCACTCAGCTTGACGGCCTCATCAGATGCTTTTTCACGCCCCGCTTAAAGGACTCGGGACTATAGGAAGAAGGAAACACGTGAGCTGGCAGGGAGGTCTTAATGGTGCGGCATATGAATGAGTCACTGAAATGCTTGGTTCTAGCAGATACATCTTTTCTATACAAATTGTATTATCTAGAGGAACATACATCTTTTTTATAGTGCAGAAATACCCTTGGATAAAGCCAGTCAGACGGTTGTTTCGGACTCGAACCGCCTTAAACCGCAGGCCGTCTTAAGTCTTCGAAAACGGTGGTGATCACCCTGGCATTTGTCATCCAGGACTATGCATCCTACGAAATATAAAATCACGTATGTGCAAAATTATAAGCGGATAAGTAATGCCTTAGCTGTCAGTATTCTTGCGCACGAAGGAGGATGTTTTTGCTAATAGAGCAGATTTGCCGATTCGGGCTTCTTCTTGAAACGACACAGAATAACTCACCAAGTTCGAATTTCATGTTACCCAGTTGAAGTTGCTGGATACTTTGATTAAAAAATAGATATTCCACAACGTTCTCAACAACTTAGCTTAACTAGCTTGTATTATGGAATCTAGAATGCGGATATACATACTTAGATACTTTTTTTTGTACATACAAACATATTATACATAGAAACACCCAGAAAAATGCAAATAGCTATATTCATGCATACAAATACTTGCACTGAGCGGGGATCGAACCCGGGGTAGCGGCCGCGTTCACTACCACTACGACATAGAGGCTGTCCTGATGATTTATTAAGTGTAACGACCAATGTTAGTCGGAATACCAACCTCTGTTTTTCCGAACTTATTTTGTGGATGATACTTAAATCAAGAAATTCCAGAAACCTTATCTTGGGTACACCTCCGATTATACAAGTATGACTTCCAGATAGTTACCCCGAAGTAAGTATTCGGTTTCATATTAACCATAACACAGTTTCCCCATTACCCATTCTCCAAATATTAATCTCCTATCCCCCATAAAGATTCTCTCAGAGAATCTTTAACGATCCACATATCCAATATCCGTCACTTTTACCCATTTTGCATGAAAAAATGCTTAATATATCTGTCAAAGGTAGCGGCCGATGGGTTAAACTGCAGGTAACCCTACACTGCCCATTCTGATTCAAATAAGTAGACCTTTTATAAATCATTTTGGCTTTCGGTAACCGCTAAACCCTTTGACGTAGGGTTAGCATAAAAATTGTTATGATTATTTATTTATTAATCCGAAAATACGAGTTTTGTGGTTTCGAAACACACATGTATTTTTTTAAATTTGGAACGACCCTGTTTCAAATTGATTGAATGAGTGGTTCCATTCTGTACCCACAAAACTGTAACCACAAGCTAAAAGAATAATAAATATTCCTTTTTTTACCTTCTGCAAAAGTTAATTCCAAATTCTACCCTGACGTATTGTAGCTAGGCAATTGTAACAAAAATAATTCATTAGCTATTCTTCCCTCTTCCCTTTAATGTAGGTGGCAATATGTGGGCGTATATCGATAGTCATCATTTACAGGCATGGGATGCTATAGTTTTCGGTGCCGCGTATTATCGGGCGATGCTATTGTCGCCAAACGGGTACTTTTACATGAAGTTATTACTAGGTACTGCTATTATATAGCGGACAGGCCTAACTTATGTTTTATTTTTAACAAGAATTGCAAATAGCAACATTCCCTCTAACAGCTCCAGCTTAACTATTTATTGTGTGAGGAGTTAGTTCACGTTGGTAGTGTCAAGGTCAGGATTCAAACCCGGGTCATCATGCCTCCCGATCTTAAGGAGAACTCCTTAACCACCGACGTATGTTTTACGTACAAATTCATACAGTCCACGACAATATTGTATGCCTCAATCAATCAAGTAGCCCATCGCGATCCACTGCAGGACACAGGCCTCTCCCAATCTCGGGAAGCTTTGGCCTACTGTTTCCATGCTGGCCAGACGGGTTAGTACAGGGTTTTATTTAGACTTTTCTTTCTCTCACAGCGATATAGGCTACATATTTTTCCGTAATTTAGGCACGTAGTCTAAGCTAGCGTAAGGTAGGCATAGAGTTCCTCGACACACTAGGGTTTACGATTTAAAAATGTTTTTGCTGTCTGTACGGCGTAAAAGTAAACAATAGATGCTGGTGTTCAACTACGGTGAACAACATACAAAGTATAATCGATATTACACAACGGTGCCCCATTCAGAATTAAATTGTAAAAATTTTAAATGGTTAAACCATAAATAAGCAGAGTGGCTAGAGAGGCCACACGGCAGCCTCTCGTACCGGCTGACGCAGGTGATCACCGGACACGGGTGTTTCGGGAGTTACCTGTGTCGGATCCGGAAGGAGCCAACGTCCGAGTGCCATCACTGTGATGCGAGCGAGGACACGGAGCTGCACACGCTGACCGAGTGCCCGGCGTGGGACACGCCGAGGCGGGTCCTAGTGGCGGCTCTGGGGGTGGGAGTCCTCACACTCGCCACGTTGCTCACAGCGATGGTAAGATGCGCGAACGCTTGGGGTGCGGCTGTCTCCTTCTGCGAGCAAGTAATGCTCGAGAAGGAGGCGGCCGGTCGGGTCCGGACCAGACTCCGGGCCCGGGAAGCCCGCGCAGAGCGAAGACGAACCGGACGTCGGAGGTCGCAGAACGACCTCCGTCCTCCATGAGCGCTGGCCTGGGGGTGACCGGTGGAGCCGCCTGTCACCCTAGCAGAAGCAGGCCGCGGCGGCGGCGCAAAATGCGCCTCCCCGTAACCGGGGCTAGATGGGGACACTGTGGTCCCCACAACCCGAAGGGGGCCATCTCGATAGAGATGGTCCTGGGTCTGCCGGGGTGCGAGAGATATGCTTTTGGCAATCTCACCTCCGGCAACCAAGGACCCAAGACGGCGTGCGTTTTAGTCGGTTCGAGTCCGACATAACCACCTCCACCGGCTCCGTGGGGGTGGTATCCGTGGGGATTTTTCGCACGATAAAAAAAAAAAAAAAAAAAACCATAAATAAGCACAAGCCTAACCTTCCGAACGGGCCATCTCGATAACTCTGGGTGACCTAGGTCAGCTGAGGCGTGAGGGATATGCCAGACACCGTCTCACCCTCGACAAGTAACGACTCAAGATGGTGTGTGACTTTAGTCGGTTCGACATAGCCACCCATGATAATACGTAAATCCCTCCGGGTATTAGGTAGGTACCTCAACGCAGCTAACAATCAGGTTGGTATATCGAACTCGAAGGTAATCTATGCCTACATTAGCGACACACCCCAGCTGCATCTAATATCTCTTTATCAATTTCTCACAAACAATTATACGACATTTGAAACCTAATTTGTCTCACCACACCACCGAATAATGCCGTTTTTGTGGTGTTTTTTAGCCCACCCGTGGGGTATCGAGGGGTGAACGCAGATGGTATGAACAGGGGACTGTTTATTTGGAATGTTATTGATTTTTGTGTTATTCTGGGAGTCAAATAATTAATTTTACGGCTCGAGTAAGTTTATTAAAAGGCGATGTGTCTTTTATTACAGACTAGCTTTTGGCCGCGGCCCCGCCCGCCGCGTGGATGTCGGTTATAGCGAAGTCAAAGTCCTTTCTCATGGTCTAATTCGCATTTATAAGTATGGATGGATATGGATACATTCTCTGTGGCCGCGTGGCGGTAGTGAACGCGACTACTACGCAGGGGGTTTGATTCTCGCTAAGTGCAAATATTTTTCTGCATAAATATGTCTATTTACATTGGTCCATGTTTCCATGATATACATAATGTTTGTGTGACGGTACATGGCGAAAACAAAACATTAATAATTTCGAGAATGTGCTGGTAGAATGAAGAACTTATACTACTACATACTCGAAGATGGCGGGCGTGCACCGCTGAGCCAGTCAGCCTGCCGCGGCGGCGGCGCAAAATGCGCCTCCCCGTAACCGGGGCTAGATGGGGACACTGTGGTCCCCACAACCCGAAGGGGGCCATCTCGATAGAGATGGTCCTGGGTCTGCCAGGGTGCGAGAGATATGCTTTTGGCAATCTCACCTCCGACAACCAATGACCCAAGACGGCGTGCGTTTTAGTCGGTTCGAGTCCGACATAACCGCCTCCACCGGCTCCGTGGGGGTGGTATCCGTGGGGATTTTTCGCACGATAAAAAAAAAAAAAAAGCCAGTCAGCCTGTGACTACGGCCGGTGTAGTCTGGCAAATCAAATTGCAGATGCGTAAAGATGTTGTGTCTTTGGCAGTATTTTACCGTCTCTACAATGGTGAATGTTCTGATGAGCTCTTCCAATTAGTCCCACCTTCTCCTTTCCTACACAAGACAACACGTGCAGGGCTTAGATATCACCCGCATACAGTGCAGAATATACCTTCTAGAATCAAGTGGTTCGGTGAATCATTCCTATGCCGCACTCCCTGCCAGCTCACGTGTTTCTTTCTTCCTACAGTCCCGGGTCCTTTAAACGGGGCGTGAAAAGGCATCTGATGAGGCCATCTAGCTGAGTGCTACCATTGTTAACATGGTACATGTTTATGATGGTGACCCTCTTTCCGAGACTTTGTCTTTAGCTTACCATCAGGCGAGGTGAAGTCAAATTGATGTGTCTTTTATATTTAAAAAAATGTATGTACCTATACCTTGATCGCGTAAATTCCCGTTATCATCTATATCCATACTTAATATCATAAATGCGAAAGTAACTCTATCTGTCTGTATGTTACGCTTTCACGGCTATATCACTGAAGGGGTTTGACGAAATTTAGTATAAGGGTAGATTAGACCTTGAGAAAGGACATAGGCTATGTTTGGTCGCGATAACCGACATCCACGCGGGCGGAGCCGCGGGCAAAAGCTAGTTTAACAATAATTTCTATTTCGTGGCTACCGATGCACATCGGATCTTATATCGTGATGGATAATCACTTTCACGTAATGCACAGTTCTGCTTACACCGGTTATTTATAGCGTGGTGTCACGCTATGATAAAACCCCGTGTTAAACCTAACACGCCCCTTAGCGTGATAGTACAAAAGTACTGGAAAAGTCAAGTTTAAAATGTTCTTACAGAGGATTAGAGGGTCGGCAGCACAGGTATGTATGACCCTCCCACTGTTGCACTGCACACGTCCTTAGCCCATAGCTTTTCCATCAGGTGGGCCATGCGGCTGCCACCAAAATGGTATTAAATAATAGGTATATGATTGGATTTTTTAATCATCATCATTTGAATGCAATTTTTATAGCATTTACTATGCGAACTTTTAAATTAGAAATACATCGGGAAAAAGAAGCGCTAAAGTCAAGGGACTTGAACCCACGACCTTTCCCTTACAGGAGGAATGCTCTTCCAACTGAGCTATTGAGCCACACCTAAATCACTTACAAATTTCCCTTCTCTTTATACCCGTCTTTCCCACTTGTGCGCTTCTTTTCCCCGATGTATTTCGAGGCATCATCATTGTCTTACCGTTGTTTCTGGTTGCATCAGAGGCTTCTCTGCCTCTAGATATAGATATTTAGTGATTAATTTAGATTATAGAGTTTTTATGGAGGCAGTGGTACATTTCTATGAAGATGTTGTATGTCTTTTTATAACATGTAAGGTTGCATTCAATTTTAATGTACTTGGAATATAATTTTATTACACGGGGCACACTGAGCCGTCATGGGTTGTCATGGATACGAGAAAAAACGGTTGGGACAGAAAAAAGGATTCTAGCTGATGGTTAATAAGTTTAGAAACGAAGTTTGGGTGATATTAGCTGTTGAATTATTGATAATTGATACTGGTTTAAAGTTATAAGTTTTGAAACGAAGATTGGTTGATCGATATACGATCACAATGATAAGTTTGGTGACCATGATAAATCAGTTTGGTTGATAATGGTTGTTTGATGATTGATAATTGTTAATGGTTAATGGATAACGGTTACTGGTTATTATTAATGGTTAACGGTTGATGGTTAAAGGTTAACGGTTAATGTTTAGAGACGAAGTTGTGTTGTGATGATTGATAATTGTTAATGGTTAATGGATAACGGTTACTGGTTATTACTAATGGTTAACGGTTGATGGTTAAAGGTTAACGGTTAATGTTTAGAGACGAAGTGGTTGATCAAGAACGATCCTGATTTGATGACGAAACCAGCTATGGAGTTTTGGACTGATAAATTATACCAAGCGAAATAAATGACTTGTTAACATGATATGCTTACGCTGTTTCCTTCTGAGGTGTCTTACATTTCAGAAGTGGGATAAAAACTGTAAGTACACGCCCATTATAATTGCTAGAATACCAGCAGGTTTTAGGAGCCAAAATAATGGAGTTGTATTGGGGTATTGTTTCGTCTTTTACACGAGGTTTGACGAAGCCTTAAATTAATTGTTGTGATACAGCTCAGAGATCCGGTTCTCAGCATTCCATGGATTCACCGTGTGGTCGCCGGGGTCATGGCGTGGTACAAAGAGGAACACTGTGACGGCGCCTGAGCTTGCGACCCAGATGTAGGTTTAGGGTGGCCATCCTCCCTCGATCTATCCAAATTTGGTAAAACCCTATCAACGCCGTTTTAGATATTCGTTTGAGTTAAGAACTTACTAAAGCTCTTGGCAATCCGAAGTCTATAAACAAGTTATACAGGGATTTAGCTGGAATTCCGCTTACTCCTAATTCGTAGAGTTTAACCACAAAGTAATTTTTGGTTAACTCGTTGGTCAAGTCAAAGTATTTGTTCATTTTCATAGCGTGATCTTTAGGTATGTTAGTTTCCCACGGTACTACTAGTACTGCACGCTTTTGCTGTTTTGAGAATAGGAATATATCGAGTCTGGATGACGAGGCACAGACATCCTCCGGTATTTTGTAGTGTTTCTCAGGTGAATCTGCGAGTCTTGTCCAATCAGCGGCGGCTATCAAAATTAAGTACGGTTTTTAATTTGTCTTTTTGAGCAGCCTTCCTTTATAAACGCGGCGTCATTACTTTGGTTTGTGGTTGAACCCTTTTTCGCTCTAGCTACCGCCAAGCTTACCGCTTCACGTATGATTACTATCATGTCCCGGTCTAATAGCGTCCTACAACCCACCAGTAGGTGCCTAGCTGTACCAGTTGCTTCGCCACAGGAGTTAGATACATGTTTTATTCTTCTTTTGCCTGGCCCTTTCCCATTTTATTTGGGGTCGGCCCTCCGACCTGTAGCTTTTTGAGTGGCCAGCATTCGGCTCCGCAAGTCATGGCTGGTCGAACGGCTGCTCTGTATACTCGTCCCTTTATGCGCACGGGCATTCGACTATCGCATAGCACACCTGATAGTTCTCTCCATTTCATCCATCCGATGTTTATGCGATGGGTGATATCAGTGTCTATTGACCCATCTTTACTGAGGACTGACCCTAGGTACTTGTGTTCTGTAGACAGATGGTGTGTTTTCTGTTACCTCCACTAAAGTTACAATGCATGTACTCGGTCTTCTCTCTGCTTATTCGTAGGCCGGATGATTCCAAAGCTTCCCTCCACTTTTCTAAAATCTGCTGCAAGTTGTTCGCATCTTCACTGATGATGACGACGTCGTCCGCATACAAGATGTCCAGTGGTGGCTCTCGTTGCAGATTTGATGTGAGATGGTTCATTACAATATTAAATAGTAGAGGGCTGAGTGCGGAGCCTTGGTGCACACCAACCTTAACACATCAAACTCATCGCCCGTTCCAGCCGGGCTTCGCACTTTGGTTGATATTTGATGGTACATATCTTTGACACTCATTATGTAATACTCGGGGACATTAGATACATGTTTTATATATTTATTTATTTATTTATATATATATTTATATATTACATGGAAAACTTACAGCTACAAAACATGAATAGCGTTGGATTAGGCAATAGAAAGCCAGTAACAAGTTTTCGCTTATAGTCATTCCATAGGTAAAACATTGTGAACATAAACACGCATTGCGCAAACCTTAGTTAACGGCCAAAACTAGCAATATAATGACATCAATTTATGGCTTTGAAAAAAGCTAGGCTCAAGCACCTTCTTGCCGCGGGCACACTAGTCGAGAAAAGGGTCAATATCGTGCTGCTTACATAGTCTGTTAAAGTTACGAGTAGCCCTCACTATGTAGCTGTTTTGCCTGTAATTTGTAGAAGCATTCGGAATTCGTAGTGGTGGTTTAAATCGAATTGACTTACATGGTACATTGAATGAAAATTTTGATAACAGCTCGGGACAATTGATATCGTTATTAATTATTCGGAGGACGAAGGTGAAGTCACTTATCTCACGACGGTTGATTAGAGGTAAGAGATGAAATCTCCGACAAAGCTGGAAGTAATTGCTAGAGTTATATGGAATGCGCTGATAGAAGCAGAGGTATTTGATAAAGCGCTTTTGGATATTTTTAATACGGTTGATATACTTGTCGTAACAGGGGTTCCATATCTGACATGCGTATTCTAGATGGCTCCTGACAAAAGTACAGTAGAGGATTTTAAGTGTCTTAGCTTCGGTGAAGTTTTTTTTTCGACAGTCTCATAATGAATCCAAGTGATAAAATATGTTACCACTTTACGAGTTTTATGTTAGTCTATTGAGATTTAGTGGAGATTCAAAGGTTGCTTGTTTTGGGCAAATCGCTCATTGCGGAGTTTCTAGTCCCGCAAATCAATGCATGCTTTCCCTATCTTGGATAAATTTTATACTAGAAAGTTTTGAATATATTTGAATTTTTTTGTAAGTTATAGGAAATTTCTATATTTGGTGCCAATCGTTAAGGACTTAAGCTATCACTAATCATGTTTTAATTGATTTCGAGTTCGAGAATGGACGAAGAAACGCAGATACGGGCTGTCTCATCGCGTTCGAGTCGTAGCCGTTCCAGGCGCACCAGTGCTCGAAGTAGCAGCCGAGGCAGTCGTAGCAGTCGAGGCCGAATCTCGCGAGAAAAGAGCGGGTACGGGATAGGATATGCCGTTTGGAGCGAGACCTTCGGAAGCAACGTAAGGAAGATCAACGCCGGGACCGGCGTAATAGGCGACGGAGACATCGGTTGCGGAAACCAGGGGCGACGGGAGACATCGGTTGCGGAAAGCAGTGGCGAGGGTCGCAGCCGAGAGAGGCTGCAGGGTGATGAAGAATCGGCGAGCTTCGATCCTCGCACGGAGAGGTCATGTAATCAGAGAATTGATGTGTTGCTTTAAAAGGTGAACGAGTTGGAGATTGACAGCCTCTGTGGCGTGGTGGTGTTGAACGCGGCTACTGCACGGGAGGTGCGGGTTCAATCCCCGCTAGGTGCGAATACTTGATGCATGAATGTGGCTGGGCTGTTTGCGTTGGTCTGAGTGTTTCTGCAATTGTTATTGGTATGTCCTACAATATATGTACGTATTTGCAAAAAGTATCTAGTTGAGCTACGTTTACCATGATTCTTTCTGGATGGCGTCGTGTGGAATGTCATGGAATATTTTTTATTTTTTATTTATTAGTGTGCTAATGTCTACGGCTGGGTTGAAAAGACTAACGTTCATTTCGCTATGCGGAGGCTGACCGGTCTATCAAAGACCTGGTATGTGAGTCTTCATTGGCCGAGTGTAAGGTTCCACCTAGGGCGTGCATGAGGGCATGCACGTTGTCAGGATGGTCGAGTGTAAGGTTGCATTCAATTTTAATATACTTGGAATATAATTTTATTACACGGGGCACACTGAGCCGTCATGGGTTGTCATGGATACGAGAAAAAACGGTTGGGACAGAAAAAAGGATTCTAGCTGATGGTTAATAAGTTTAGAAACGAAGTTTGGGTGATATTAGCTGTTGAATTATTGATAATTGATACTGGTTTAAAGTTATAAGTTTTGAAACGAAGATTGGTTGATCGATATACGATCACAATGATAAGTTTGGTGACCATGATAAATCAGTTTGGTTGATAATGGTTGTTTGATGATTGATAATTGTTAATGGTTAATGGATAACGGTTACTGGTTATTATTAATGGTTAACGGTTGATGGTTAAAGGTTAACGGTTAATGTTTAGAGACGAAGTTGTGTTGTGATGATTGATAATTGTTAATGGTTAATGGATAACGGTTACTGGTTATTACTAATGGTTAACGGTTGATGGTTAAAGGTTAACGGTTAATGTTTAGAAACGAAGTGGTTGATCAAGAACGATCCTGATTTGATGACGAAACCAGCTATGGAGTTTTGGACTGATAAATTATACCAAGCGAAATAAATGACTTGTTAACATGATATGCTTACGCTGTTTCCTTCTGAGGTGTCTTACAACCATGACAAGGGTTAATGGATTGTAGTGGAATAACAATTCATTTTATATCCCCTGGGGGTTTAAAATAAAAGATCCAAGTGGAGCACCCGATCATCTGACCTCCCAATGCCAACTCAGCATCAGAGCATCGTACATAAATTGTCCATCCCTATGTAGGCTTATATCTTTAAAACTACGCTACAGATTTTGATGCGGTTTCTTTTAATAGATAGAGTAATTCAAGAGAAAGGTTTATATGTATAATACATGCTTAATATCGTAGAGGGTGCAGTGTGAACGGGATCGGACGCCACGCGGGCGGAAAAAAATTGGCGGTACGAAGTTCGCCGGGTAAGCTGTGTCGCAAAAATGTATGGAAGAGAATGACATCAAATATTTTGTGACAAGGGCAAGCAGATGATGATGAAACGAGAAAAAAAAACAATTCTTATCTAACCACAGATAATAAAAACAAAGCCGTCCTTGTCACAACTGTGTCATCTTTAACAAATGTATTATCATTTATCATCACGACCTACCCCAAGCTTTATGACGCTTAATCATAATCAAGTATTACAAACATTACTTACAAATGAAATACAAACGAAAATGTACCCTATTATCACATTCATAAAGTCCTTACAATACGCAAACGTAATCTTTGTCACTGAAAACTGAAACTGGTAACCCCCGACGATTGGTTCACGGGATAAAAGTTCTTATGTTCTGACAGATAAGGTTGTTTATGAGTGAACGGAGGTTTTAAAATAAAATAAAAAACCCTGCATTGACGCGTAGCAAAGAAATGTTATCTGAGTTATGAGAAGCAAACATATCTACAACCATAGATTTAGGTTACGCTAGATGTCGAATGGGCTTTAAATACTCGTAGTTTGAAAATCGAGTGTGTCATTTTTTAGCTACTTCGTCGTGACGTCACATGTGTCATTTTTAGACTGGGTGCTCATATTTTACACAGGCTGAATTGCATTAGAAAAAAAAATTTCAATAAAATTCATCGAGTAAAAGTGTAAAACGTGATTATGGTTTTTTTCCAAATTGATCTTGGTTGCTATCATTGGAGAAATTTGCTCTAAATTTAGTATGTGATTGTGAAACCTGAATAAAAAAGTTTAACGTATAAGTTTCATATTCGTTCATGAAATAGCGACTTTATCGTATTAGCACAAGTACAAACCTTCGTGTTTTTTATGCTATATAAATTCAATTTGTAATGTTTTGTTTTAATAATAAACGAATTTAAAAAAAACATACTGAAACTACACCTAACACGGTATCGGACAAAAGCTGTGTTACTAGTTTGAAGCTACCCTAGCGCGGATGGCTCAATCAATCAATTAATTTACAGCAGTCATGCAGTCCCAACCGCCAGGAATGCGTGATCTAGCTTGCTCTAAATCTACAACCGTCCTACCACGTTTGCTAAAATATTTCGTTATTTGTGTATGAAGTCATTTGGAAAGAACACAGATACGATTGGTGAGGGTTGAACCGAGAATATTGGCAAACAAACGATATCTTTTTGATATACACGGTTGTAAATATTCCAAAGGTAAAGCAAAGGTGTTGGTCCTGTATTGTGTTATAAATCCATAGATCTTTTTTATTTACGAGTGAGCTTTCGGGTGGACTGGCAAACGAAAGATTGCGCAAAAAGTTGGCGCCTAATTTGAAAAACCAGCAGGTTGCAACACTGACTAGACTCTGGCCATGTACCATAATAGGCTCATTTTCATGCATGCCTATTATGCCTAATAGGAAAAAAAGATTCTAGTATCGACTCCGTTATTTAGGTGGAAATTCAGTGTTGCAACGTGTTGATTTTTTAAATTTGGTGCCAACTTTTTGCGCTGTCTTTCGTTGGTCAGAGTCTACGTTTAATGACAATAGAAGAAGCAAGTTTTCTTCTTCATCTTGGCGCTAATTCCAGTCGCGTTCAAAGCTTCACCTTGTATGTAGTTTGGGGTCCGCTTTTTTCAGAAACATGTCTGTCCACAACGAAAGGACAAAGAGAAAAAAAAGTCAATAATTTTTTTTGACATTTTGAATTTTTGAACCTTAATATTTCCGGAATAAAAAGTTGAAAAAATCAAAATTAAAAAATCATTTATTCTTATTATTATTTATTCAAATAGACCATTAAATCGGAACTTTCAAAACGTCAATATAAAATAAATATCTAATACAAGTTTAGCAAATGGACCACGCCGCGCGCCGCCGCGCCGGTTCGAAACGCGGCCCAATCCTGAGAAGATTGAGCGGGCATTTTTTTTTGGTCTATTTACAAACATTTACTTAGTTTAATACTCATGGTCTAGATTCATTGCTTTGCTTGAGTAGCATAGCTGAGCGAACAGCTCATTTCCAAGCTTGTTTATCCTCTAAATATTCTTGGATTTTATAATAGCCTTTCTGGCACAGCCTTTGTGTTATTCCAGATTTTAAACTATTCCTGTACAAAATTTCAACCAGATATGTTCAGCATTTAGAGTGTGATTGAATTACAAACTTCTTCACAGTTTCATATTATTAGTAGGAGCGATTTAAATTAATTTATTTCAGTGGCACATCATTAGCAGTTCTTATTACTATCGGTACTTACAGTAATTCAGTTCAGAATTCGATTCCAAAGCATCATGTACTCTGAAGAATATACATTACTGACGGCAATAGGCTCGACCACTAACTCCTGGAACTCCCTGCCAGCTCACGTGTTTCCTTCTTCCTACAGTCCCGGCTCCTTTAAGCGGCGCGTGAAAAGGCATCTGATGAGGCCGTCAAGCTGAGTGCCACCACTTTTAACATGGTACATGTTTCCGATGATGATCCTCTTTCCGAGACTTTGCCTTTAGCTTAACATCAGGCGAGGTGAAGTCAAATTGACGTGTCCTATATATATATATATATATAAAAAAAGAAAAAAAAAAGGACACGTCAATTTCATTTGTGGCACTCAGCTTGACGGCCTCGTTAGATGCCTTTTCACGCCCCGCTTAAAGGACCCGGGAATGTAGGAAGAAGGAAACACGTGAGCTGGCCTTTTATACAGAATCAAGATATTGTTAGCAAAACATGAATAATATATATTATGAATGAATTTATATTAGTATTTATTATGCTCGCCCTTAAGGACGGATATAAAGACAAGGGAAATTTGAAACGATTCAGGTGTGGCTCAATAGCTCAGTTGGAAGAGCATTCCCCCTGTAAGGGAAAGGTCGTGGGTTCAAGTCCCACTGAGCATTTAATTTTTCCCGATGTATTCGAATGAACAGTATAAACAAACAGTATGACAAATAGACTCAACTATATTAAAAATAAATTATTATCTACATAAACTAAAAGACTGCGTCAAAACAATCTTCACTCTCTCAACAGCAGTTTAAAAGATAACCAAAATATCTTTTAAACACAAAAACTACAACACTTAACACCCGGATCTGTTCACAGGCACATTAAGTCCTATGTACATAATGGTCTCCTGTCGTTACGTGTGAAGACGGTGTCACGACAAGGTGACAATGTTTAGATAGATAGTGCAAGTGGTTTTGATAAAAGATACTACTTTTTGTTTAATTTTTTTAAGTGTTGCTTTCGGGAGGGTAGAATATGAGGGGAGGGATGGGATAGAAATTGCCTGAATCCGTCCTTGGTATGCCTAAAAATAAATTTAAAACCTTTGTGAAGACCACCATAAGTAAAAAAGCATACTATAGGACAAATGATTACCTTATAGACAAAAATGTCTGGCTTGAGCATGGTGCAGGCCCCTCCTAAATTGCTGTAATTACGGCATAATGTTTAAATAGGAACGCGAACTTCTTTATTTTTGTTAACTTAGGTTAATTAAGTTTTTTTTTATAATACTTTAATTATCTTGACACGACACGAGACGAGACATATTATGTACATTCGTCCATATTTAGTTTTAAGAACTTACTTTTTTGTAAATTGACGTCTGTAAAATGCTACGGAGGAGTTTGTTGCGCCGTTTCTTCTCCACTGGTGCCTAGGAAGTGATGGTAAACTTAGTTTTAAGCAGAATTTGACGTCAAAAAGCTATAGTAGTGCTACACAATTTTGAATAAATACTTTGATCGAATACATAGGGAAAAAGGTGAGCATCAAGATGGCGGGATCAAACCCCAAATTTAAAATTTAGCACATTGAAGTGTTTGTACTACATATGTACTATTTGTACCCCAAACAAGACATTTGTACCTTTAAAGGTAAACGAAGTATGTTAAGACTTCCCTGGTCCCGCCACTTTGATATCAAAGTGGCGGGTTCTTCTGGAAGCGCTACTCAGAGGCAGGTAATTCACACCCCAAGACTTAGTACTACATATGTACAGGTAAATACTCAATTTTTAATACAATTGGAAGTGCCAAATTAAAATTATGTAATTATAGCATTGGTCCCGCCAAATTGATGATTCATGTTATAGCTGAATTCATGTGAGAATCGTTACAGATCGTGTAAAATGAAATGTGGAAACTTAGTACGTCCTAAGTACATGAATTTGTGTAATTTTTATGTTCATAGCATAGTACATCAAAAGTTATCTATTATTCATCGTTCCTATCTTTGAAATGGACACGTTTATGCAGAAATGAAACAACCCGAAATGGTTTGGTAATTATATTCATGTTGATCTAACTCCAATTATAAATGTTTGATAAGATTTATTTTTGGCCATATATTAAACAATGTACGTTTGACTCTTCTGAACTTTCGTCTATAAATCGTAACACTCCCACTTACTAACTATTCGAGGAATATGAGCTCGATAATGCCCGATACCGCTAGATATAGGTGAAGCTATAAACTCTATAGCAGATAGAATAGTTATCCGATGTTTTATAGATGAAATAAGAGTGCGAATGATAAATTCTCAGTCAACGAACAGATCAATCGGGGGTTTTTGTTTCATTTCTGCATAAATGTGTCCATTTCGAAGATGATGAATGATAGATAACTTTTGATGTACTTATGCTATGAATATAAAAATTACACAAATTCATGTACTTAGGACGTACTAAGTTTCCACATTTCATTTTACACGATCTGTAACGATTCTCACATGAATTCAGCGATAACATGAATCATCAATTTGGCGGGACCAATGCTATAATTACATAATTTTAATTTGGCACTTCCAATTGTATTGAAAATTGAGAATATACCTGTACATATGTAGTACTAAGTCTTGGGGTGTGAATTACCTGCCTCTGGGTAGCGCTTCCAGAAGAACCCGCCACTTTGATATCAAAGTGGCGGGACCAGGGACGTCTAAACATACTTCGTTTACCTTTAAAGGTACAAATGTCTTGTTTGGGGTACAAATAGTACATATGTAGTACAAAGACCTCAATGTGCTAAATTTTAAATTTGGGACTTGATCCCGCCATCTTGATGCTCACGGAAAAAGAATCTTCTCGGGCGGGACCCGAACCCGCAGTCCCCCCCTTACAGGGGGAATGCCTGACCAATTCGGCTACCGAGACACGCCCGATATGATTCAAATTTCCCATCTTATACGTCTTTAAGGCGACGTAGCGTCATCTCATTGACAGCCTCCGTGGCGTGGCGGTAGTGCACGCGACTGCCACGCAGGAGGCGCGGGTTCGATTCCCGCTCAGTGCAAATATTTGTATGCATGAATATGGCTATTTGCATTGGTCTGGGTGTTTCTATATATAATATGTATGTATTTACAAAAAAAAAAAAGTATATAAGTATGTTTATCCGCATTCTAGATTCCATAACACAAGCTATAAAAGCTTACCATGGGTCTAGATAGCGTTGTGTAGAATGTTGTGGAATATTTATTATTTATTTATTTATTATCTACCGATTTTCTTACGAACTATCGGAATCAATGAATGATGTTACAATCATTTTTAAACATTAATTTTTGATAACTGCGCCCAAACAATTGAAGGAATTTTTACAGCATTAAGTATGCTAACTATACAAATCGAATACATAGGGAAAAAGAATCTTCTCGGGCGGGACCCGAACCCGCAGTCCCACCTTACAGGGGGAATGCCTGACCAAATCGGCTACCGAGACACGCCCGATATGATTCAAATTTCCCATCTTATACGTCTTTAAGAGTCCGTACCACTCCAGCTCGAATTCAAATTTTACCCCCGCGCGCCTCAACAACGCACTCGCGCCGGTACTACTCGCGCGCAGATGCATCTATCTCACTCCCGCGATGACCCCGGGCCGGCCGACGCCCACGAGGCTCGGCCGCCAAGTTCACGCGTGTATCAATCGATAGGGTAAAGTAGCTAGTAATTAGACATCAAGAAAGTTATGGCAATAAACAAACTTTTGAGAAAAGTGTGCATATTGTACCTAATGATAATTTACATAAAACTTATATATAATATAATATATTCCACAACATTCTACACAACGCTATCTAGACCCATGGTAAGCTTTTATAGCTTGTGTTATGGAATCTAGAATGCGGATAAACATACTTATATACTTTTTTTTTTTTGTAAATCATACATATTATACATAGAAACACCCAGACCAATGCAAATAGCCATATTCATACATACAAATATTTGCACTGAGTCGAACCCGCGCCTCCTGCGTGGCAGTCGCGTGCACTACCGCCACGCCACGGAGGCTGTCAAATATAATATATTTATACTTATCCTATTAATATTATAAATGCGAAAGTTTGTGAGTATGTATCGCTTTATGTATGGATGTTTGTTACTCTTTCACGCAAAAACTACTAAATGGATCTGGCTGAAATTTGATACAGGGGTAGATTAGAACCTGGAATAACACATAGGTTGCTTTTTATTCCGGGTTAAGGTTCCCATGGGTTGCGGGAACGGGAACAAAACTTCACGCGGGCGAAGCTACGGGCAGCAGCTAGTATAATATAATAATAGCAGCCCTTTCAATGTCTCACTGCTGGGCACTGCTATCTCACCTGCCCCCCCTCTTTGGTGGCCAATAGTCCACCAAGGAGGGGGGGCCTTTATGGTCGGTTTCGAGTTCTCCGCACGCGCTCTGCTAAACCTAGCGGAGAACTTTAAGGGCGACGAGTACTTTGCCACTGAGCGATCAGTGGTGAAATACACGGTCCCATGGGGACCATCGATCGGCCGAGCCGTACCACCGTCTGGCAACAGAGGGGCATGGTAGCTCTTAGGAGTTGCGAGGAAGAAAACCTCTATAAAAAATCACCCCGAACCCCACGCCTGCAATGGGATGCATCACTGGGGGGAACTCAGTGCCTAGGGCGTCACTCACTCACTCCCACCTTTCCTATCCTCACATACAACCTCTCTACTTCCACCTCAATGTCGGTGGACATTAACTGTAAAACAAAATATGGTTATGGAAACGATAACGGATAAATCTACCCATGAGGGTACCCGGACTCCGTCTGGGGAATCCCTAGCTGTGACTGGTGATCGAATTGACACCCATTCGGTGACTAGCCATGGCGACACCCGCCCATGTTCATCGTGGGTCTGAATCATCGAACAGCGAGGAGGACCTTCCTAGTAAGGCTACGCTAGACGGCTAGGCGCGGGTAGAGGACGAAAGCCGACCTCTACAGAGCGAAAGAGAGAGTAGCAGAGCCGGCAGCGATTGTCTCCCCGCTACCAAGGGAGGTCACGGAGGTGCCGGCGGTGCAGAACATCCTGGCGGCTCTTTCCCGCATTTCTGGCGCCGTAAAAGCCCAGAAAAATATTACGGGAAAGAAGAGGGTCGTGGCGGACGCGATAAAAGGTGCCGCCAAAGCGCTGGAGGAGCTCCTGGAAAGGAGCGTCTCCAGTGAGGAGGAGAAACTCCGGGCTCGGGTTGCGAGCCTGGAGACGGAGATTGCTGACTCCCACAAGCAGCAACGGCTGATGCGGGAGGAGATCGGTCAGCTGACGCAGCTGGTCCAGGGGGCCGGGGAGGCTCGGGGTGTGAAAACCCCCGCTCTCCGTGCTCCATCTAAGGTGACACCAACGGTGGTCCAGCTGCTGGAGGTCATCGAGCGACGCCTCGGCGTCCTCGAGGACCGGGCATACCACCCACCGCTGGCGGCACCCGTCGTCGCGTCTCGAGCGACGACGGCTGCACCCAGTGGTGCTCCTGGTCCCAAGCCAAGGCCTCCGCCCCTAAGAAGACGGCACCTAGGGGAGGTGGTGGAGAACGACGTGCCCGTAGTTACGGAGGGTGAGGAACATCGGCTACGATTGGGTGCTGCGTGGTACGTTGCTCAGAGGGGTCAGCGTAACGTGTTCCGCCGATGACACCCTGGTTTTTTTTATCGTGCGATAAATCCCCACGGAGCCGGTGGAGGTGGTTATGTCGAACTCGAACTAAAACGCACGCCGTCCCAAGTCCTTGGTTGCCGGAGGTGAGATTGCCAAAAGCATATCTCTCGCACCCCGGCAGACCCAGGAGGACCATCCCTTTCGAGATGGCCCCCTTGGGTTGGGAGGACCACAGTGTCCCCATCTAGCCCCGGTTACGGGGAGGCGCACCTTGCGCCGCCGCCGCGGCCTGCTTCTGCTAAGGTGACAGGCAGCTCCACCGGTCACCCTCAAGGTCGTTCTGCGACCTCCGACGTCCGGTTCGCATGACACCATCATTACGGCGCGGGGAGCAGCGCACCGAGACGCAGCACTAAAGGCCACGGCAGGGGTTGCTCAAGTCGTGGGTCAGACACGGCGGCTGGGTCTCGAGGTCGCTCTTCACTAGTCCGAGGCTCGGTGCTTCCACGGACCTCGGATGGGGCCACCTGCGGGATCCAGCCTACAGATAGGGGGTGTCAGCATCGGCATCGAGCCCTCGATGAAGTATCTGGGGCTCGATGGCCGGTGGAACTTCGGACATCACTTCCGAAGTTTGGTCCCAAAACTGAGGGGGGCATCAGCCGCACTCGCGCGGCTGATGCCCAACGCTCACAGGAGACCCAACGCTCCCTGCAGGAGACTGTACCTGGGGATCGTGCGAAGTATGGCCCTATACGGGGCCCCCGTATGGGCAGAGAATCTGACGGCCAGTAATGTGGCTAGATTGCTGAGCCCACAGAGGGCGATGACCCTTCAATAGAAACAGATGAATGGAAATTCATAATTACGTACTGTCTATAATAAATATAAGAATACGTATGGTAGTAGTACCTAACTACTGCTATATTTATATTATGATCATTCGGGTTGGTAGGTACTCATGTATTTACAGAAATATTCCGTTTATTCCGAAACTGACCCGAAAACTTGACCCGGTCGCGGGTTAGGTAGAAACTTTAAAAATTTGTTCCGAACGTAACCCTCTTCCTAACCTGACCCGACGGTCTCGTTCCTATCATAACCCGATCTCGCACTTCGCCGTCCGCTGCTGCGGCACGCTCGCTACGCTCGCTCGGCTCATGCGTTGGGGTCACAGTTCTAACCTAACCTACAGAAGATGGAGTTACCGCACTTCGACTTTTGGCTCTGAGTCGCCCAACCGCGTCGTCCGTAAGTTGTCGCAGTGAGCGATCTATAGTAGGCAGGACCTGCCTGAAAGACTTGGGCTGCTACTGCAAGATTATTTTTGTCGATACACAGGCAGGTATGCCTATTTCAATCCAAATTTTTGAAATAGGTAGGTTTTTACTGACCTATTTATTACTTTCTACTAATATAGTACCTATTGCAAATTGTTATGTACAGTATAAGCTACTTCAGTAGGTAGATTAGATACTTACTATAATAATAAATAAATAAATATTCCACAACATTGTACACAGCGCTATCTAGACCCATGGTAAGCTTAATTAGCTTGTGTTATGGAATCTAGAATGCGGATAAACATACTTAGATACTTTTTTGTATGTACATAAATATTATACATAGAAACACTCAGACCAATGCAAATAGCCATATTCATGCATACAAATATTTGCACTGAGCGGGGATCGAAACCGCGCCTCCTGCGTAGCAGTCGCGTGCACTAACGCCATTTTTTTTTTATCGTGCGAAAAATCCCCACGGATACCACCATCACGGAATCATCATCAATACATACATATTATACATAGAAACACCCAGATCAATGCAAATAGCCATATTCATGCATACAAATATTTGCACTGAGCGGGAATCGAACCCGCGCCACTTGAGTGGCAGTCGCGTGCACTACCACCACGCCACAGAGGCTGTCTACATAATACATCATTCATATGTTTTAATGATTTTTTACGCCAACATACACTTTTCCTCTTTCAGTTTAGGTACTTTATTACCCATTTCGCCTGTCAAAAGATAGGTACTTGAATACTTTCGTGTCGTCTATCGTAATCGTCTGCGCAGAGCGCGTGCGACACAAGTTCCCCGTATGATAGCCGAAGCAACACTGAGGAGGAGGCCGGGCGGTAGGGCGGTTCTAAGTTTAATGGTATCGCTTGAGTAAAAATTTAGATATTTGCTAGTTACGCAGAAACCAATGTATATTTGTAAAATTTGAAACACATAATGTCTCTTAACCACTAAACTGCAATTATTGTGTAAGTTTAGTGATCCTATTTTGCGTAATTAATCCATAATATCGTTTTATTTGTACGGTTTAGAGGTAACTTTGCAATGGTTTTCTATCAAGAAAATTTTAGGTAATCGTGTTTTTGCCACACATAAACGTTAGTATATATCCTCAACTTTACCACAAATGAATTAAAAAGTCCATGCTTTAGAACTTTTGATATTATACACGTTTATGCTATGTCATTTGAGGTAGTACGGACTCTTAAGGCGACGTAGCGTCATCTACCGATTTTCTTACGAACTATTGGAATCAATGATTCCGATAGTTCGGTAGTCCGAAGGAATGTATTCGTTTTGTATAGTTAGCATACTTAATGCTGTAAAAATTCCTTCAAATACTTTGAGTTTGTATTTGAATTTGACCTGTGCGCTAATCCAGGTTTTTTTTTTTTTAAAGAATATTAGAACCGAAATAACTAATATTCCCTCTAACCCCGTCCTCCGTTCACGTCGGTAATGTAATGGCCAGGATTCAAACCCGAGACCTTTCGATCGTAAGGCCGACTCCTTAACCATTAAGCTACCGACGCTTCAATTATTAGGGTTCCTAGTGTTTCCTATCAAAGTGTAAAATGGGACCCTATTACTAACACTCAACTATCCGTTTTTCTGTCCGTCGGTTGTCACGATATATCTCATGAATAAACATAGCTATATAGATGAAAATTTCACAGATGATGTATTTCTGTTGCTGCTGTCCGATAAAATAATCAATTATAAACATCTGTAACCAATAACTTGAAGGCCAGACTTTATCACGTGTGTACTGGCGCCCCCATGACGAGAACGAAGTCGTTAAGATATGCTACATTAACGTATTGAATAGATAGTGTAAACGGTTTTTTGATTGCATGTTCCAATGAGGGTAATTGCGGACCTGAATACTTTTATGAAGAGTAAATCTTGATTCATGTGTTAGTCAGAATTAAAGCCTTTGTCAAATAGGACGCGTTTTTAGTGCGCGTCAGTGCGTTAGTGCTTGAACGCCTTGACGTCACTTCGAGAACCACTTCGTGGCTAAGAAAAGAAAGAAAGAAATTATTTTTATTTCGCTTGGCAGTACTTAGACATATCATGCAACAGAGTACAATCCCTACTTTAAATGTAACATATAAGTCTACATAGACTAAGGATACATTCAACTCTAGGAGTTGTGAAATTGCCACACACTGCCAAGTAGAAATAAACGGCCACCTCTCAGCTTAAGGCTCACGTGGTCCAGTCATTCTGTTGAAGATGAGATATCACTCGAATGATATATTCCCTTCTTATTCATTAAAGTAACTTTTCAGTAACCATTTTTATCACATTCAAACAAGAACGTCCGGCGATATAGCGCACTTCACGCCTCTCCCAATATCGGACGGCACTGACTGACCTCCGTCTCCCATGAGCGCGGGCCTGGGGGTGACGGTAGGAGCCGTCTATCACCCCAGCAGAAGCAGGCCACGGCGGCGGCGCGCTGAAAGAAACGCGCCTCCCCATTCCGGGGGCGAGTCTGGGACACCGTTGTCCCCCCACCTGAGGAGGGCCAGACCGCAAGGGACGGCCCTGGGTCAGCCGAGGTGCGAGGGATATGTCGATGACAACCTCACTTTCGGCCTAGCACGACCCACAGTCGGCGTGCGGTTTTAGTCGGTCCGAGTCCGACATAACCTCCCCTTCCGGCTCCGGCAGGGGGGGTATCCGAGGGAATTTCCGCGCGGAAAAAAAAGCCTCTCCCAATATGCGTCATTGCTTCCCAATCCTCTGCTTTCCGCATCCAGTCTGTCCCAACCTTTCTCAAGTCTTCAGTCCTTCTGGCAAGGGGTGTATGGAGCCCTATTATTGCCTTTGGGGTTGCACCTGTCCATAGCCCGATATAGCGCCGCGTCAGAACACCGCGTACGGCTAGCACGAGCTCTCTGTTTGACAGGTCTAGGCACATTCAGTAGAATATAACGTAGTGCTATAGCGCGGCGCTAGTCTCGGACGCTTATTGCCCTGACACGCGATAAGTACGCGTTCTGTTTGACGAGGCCTTAAGTCATTGATGGTTGGAGTTTAAGTGATTCTCATATTGGCGTTAGATGGTAGTTGCCCCCAACCATGATAGTCAAACGAACTAAATTATAAAGAGAGGTAGCAGAGGTAGATTTAAACATACAAATAAAACATATGCTCACTCCTGTAAGTTACTCCCCGAAGGAGTAGGCAGCGGCCTATTAGTAGGGGGCGAGCATATGCCGTAAAGCGGGCACTTAGTCATGGGCTGTATGTTTACTGTCGGATGGAGAACACCCATATTCCTTAGTCACCTTCTTTGATACCCACAGGATGAGATGGGGTGACCCTATTCTAATATATTTTATTTCTGTCTTTTCTTTCTTTCATGATAAGTATGGCTACGGTGGGTCATAGGTGGGCGGTGACTGGTTAGTTAGTTTTTTTTTTATACAAGACATGACAATTTGACTTCACCTCGCCTGATGTTAAGCTAAAGGCAAAGTCTCGGAAAGAGGGTCGCCATCGTAAACATGTACCATGTTAACAGTGATGGCACTCAGCTTGACGGCCTCATTAGATGCCTTTTGACGCCCCGCTTAAGGGACACGTGTGTCATATAATTATGACCATTGATCTTCCCATTCCCATGTCGCGTGTTGTGTGCAAAATGTATTATTCTTGCCGAATAAAAAGGAGACTTTACCTACGTTCGTGGTATTAATAAAAGATGATTAAAGGTAAAACAGGAGAAAGCCAATTTTTATAGTATATCTGATGTTAAAAATAACATACAATTTAGATAAATTGAGAGATTACGCAAAACGCAGTCGACACGCGACGCGTGTCACGTACCGATACGTTTAATAATAATTACGAAATTATATACACATGTAAAGTAAGAACACGTACCCATATATGTGTATTAATGTCTTTTATACAAGACGCAAATTCGTTCCGTGTGGAAATACAGGCCTCTGTGGCATGGCGGTAGTGAACGCGACTGCCACGCAGGAGGCGCGGGTTCGATCCCCGCTCAGTGCAAATATTTGTATGCATGAATACGGCTATTTGCATTGGTCTGGGTGTTTCTATGTAGAATATGTGTATATTTACAAAAAAAAAGTGTATAAGTATGCTTATCCGTATTCTAGATTCCATAACACAAGTTGGTTCAGCTATGCTTACCATGGGTCTAGATAGCGTAGTGTGGAAAAAAAAAACTGCTCGCATCTCTGGGACGGCTCCGCAAAGCACTTACTAGAGGCTCTCGACAGGTTGCAGCGACGTGCGGTCCGCATTATTGGGAATCCTGAGGTCACGAACACCCTCGAGCCTTTGCAGATGCGTAGAGATGTTGCGTCTTTGGTAGTTCTCTACCGTCTCTACCATGGTGAATGTTCTGATGAGCTCTTCCAATTAGTCCCACCTTCTCCTTTCCTACACAACACAACACGTGCAGGGCTTAGATGCACCCACATACGGTGCAGAATATTCCATCAAGAACTAAGCGGTTCGGTGACTATTTCTTTTGCCACACCATTGCCAGATTTCGTTTTTCCTTCTTCTACAGTCCCGGGTCCTTTAAGCGGGGCGTGAAAAGGCATCCGCACAAGTACGATTCGGTGTGTCTCTATATTTTTTCTTCATATTAACATTGTCACTAGAATATGATCATATTTCCTTCATATTTCAGATGAAATATGAATGACATATTATAAAACGCGGTCATTGTACGGTCTTTTAAATATGTCATCTACTATTGAAGGAATTTTTACAGCATTAAGTATGCTAACTATACAAATCGAATACATAGGGAAAAGAATCTTCTCGGGCGGGAAGAAAATCGGTAGATGACGCCACGTCGCCTTAAAGACGTATAAGATGGGAAATTTGAATCATATCGGGCGTGTCTCGGTAGCCGAATTAGTCAGGCATTCCCCCTGTAAGGGAAAGACTGCGGGTTCGAGTCCCGCCCGAGAAGATTCTTTTTCCCTATGTATTCGATGTCATCTACTAATCTGCAAAAAATGAACGTCATTTCAGATGAAACATCCAATATGGCCATTTTAGACCTGCTGATGAGGCCGTCAAACATTACAAGAGATAAAAATGATATATAGAGATATGAATAGGTGTTGGTTCCCGGTGGAGTAGAATAGGGCTACCCCATCTCTTACTGTGGGTGTCGAAGTAGGCGACTAAGGGATAGAGCTGAAAGTAAACATACAACCTAAACTTAGTGCCCACTTGACGACAATAGGCTTACCTCCTATTACGTGGGACCGAAATCATAATTATCGAAATGCGAGTGTTCATACACCTCTGCCTACCCCTTCACGGATGTACAGGCGTGAGTATATACATGTATATTAAATGACAGGGTAGAAATTCCCTTGTCCGGTCGTGTTGGAAAAACCATGCCACCGCCATTTAGATATTAACAATTTCCTTTAAAGTATTTTTTATTCAGAATTTACATTTTTTTCGCTTCCTACCCGCACGCCACACAATAAATATTACGGCCGCCATTTTTTCAGCTATAAAGTGGACACGAAAACCATTTTCATTCGTATCTATGTGGATTAATAGTTAGTGTGCGAAATAAAACCCGTCAATTAAAATATATCTTTATAAACACGCCAGTTGGCTTGTCAATTTATTACTTTTACTAGTAAATCGTGCGATTTTTTCAGTTGCCATTTTACAAGATGGCGACAATTGATGTAATAGAAAGCCTCTGTGGTGTGGCGGTAGTGAACGCGACTGCTATGCAGGAGAAACGGTTTTGATTTTATATTTATTTCTCTTATTTATTTACTAGCTTTTGCCCGCGGTTCCGCCCGCGTGGGTGTGGGTAATCGCGACCAAACATAGCCTATGTCCTTCCTCAAGGTCTAATCTACCCTTATACCAAATTTCATCAAAATCGGTTCAGTGGTTTAGGCGTGAAAGCGTAACATACAACAGGCAGACAGATTACTTTCGCAATTATAATATTGCTACGCCCGCGTGGAAGTCGGTTATTGCGACCGAACATAGCTTATGTCCTTTCTCAAGGTCTAATCTACCTCTATACCAAATTTCATCAAAATCGGTTCAGTGGTTTAGGCGTGAAAGCGTAACATACAGACAGACAGACAGACAGACAGAGTTACTTTCGCATTTATAATATTATATTCATCAAAATCGGTTCAGTGGTTTAGGCGTGAAAGCGTAACATACAGACAGACAGACAGACAGACAGAGTTACTTTCGCATTTATAATATTATATAGTATATAGTATATAGTATGGAAGTATGGATATGGACATGGATTCATAACATAACATAACATAACATAAACTCACGCCTGTATTCCCCGAAGGGGTAGGTAGAGGTGCTAGCGCACCCACATTGCGCCAGTTTATGTTTAGGTCCCAATGTAATATGCATCCTATTTGGATTGGTCTGGGTATTTTGTTGCCTCGGTGAGTACGTTAATCTGTTGCCATATGAACAATGGCAGTCGTTACAGGCATTACCTTATTAAGGTCAACAACTGGTTTAGCTTAGATTTAGGTGGTCAGATGGCAATTATTTCACGAAAAAGGTCGAGCCAAGCACGCTGTTGGACTGGAAAAAATTGGATTGCTATTAAAAATTTAATAGGCGCCATAAAAAAATTCCTACTGTTAAACATGTTGTCGAAATCACTATTAATTTTTCATTCATTATGTAAAATATATAATCATTGTGTGTTTATAATCTTCTTTATTTATACTTATTCCTTTTCTGCGGTAGCCTAGTGGTATGGGTAATGGACTGCTGAGACGAGGTCTCGGGTTCGATCCCAGGTTTACCATGGCACACACCAATGACTTGTCGATGCTTTTCGAAGTTATGTGTGTATTTATCGCAGGTTTATAAGTGCCCGGTTAATGGCAATAGGCTCGCCACCTATTACATTGGGACCTAAACATAAACTGGCGAAATGTGGGTGCTAGCACCTCTGCCTACCCCTTCGGGGAATACAGGCGTGAGTTTATATGTTATGTTATTCCTTTTCTACCAAAACTAGTCATTAAAATAAAAGCGTTGTCAAAGAACAATTTCTGCTGAAAATCCGGACGTGACTTGTCGCTTGTGGCTTTTCGGAACTGTTCATTAGTGCTGTTGGAAATATCATGGCTGCCTCGGAGAGAATGAAGTATTGGATAATAAAGCAATGCTTTGTTTTTTTGATAACCGTGACATCATTAGTCCAGGAAATCTTGTAGAGGATGTCATAAAAGGTCAATAAACTGTATCTGGTATGTTTGTAATGTCTAACAGTGTGATATCGGAACGTTGTGGAATGGCTGAAGTAAGGGGACGGGGGGGCGAGTCGGGGACACCGTTGACCCGCCCCCCACTTCACTCCTTCTTCGCCACTTCCGTAAGGAATGGCCCTGGGTCGGCCGGGGTGCCAGGGCTATGTCGAAGACAACCTCACCTCCGGTCTAACACCACGGCCCTCAGTCGGCGTGCAGTTTTAGTCGGTTCGAGTTCGACATAACCTCCCCTTCCGGCTTCAGCAGGGAAGGTATCCAAGGGGATATCCGCACGAAAAAAAGCTAAACGTAGGAAGTTACACTCGTGCTAGCAATTTTTGCTACGAGCCTTCCGCTTTTTCTACCTTCTTGATTCGTTTTCATACTCTCCGTATGCAGGTACTCTTGACTCTTAACCTGATCCTTTCTTAAAACGCCTTCAATCTGATCTTCCGCCAGGTGGGCTTTGTGCTTGTCTACCAACAAAGTGCTATAAAAAAGAGAGTGGAAAAACCTTTGAATGAAATTTTGAAGCATTTAGTATGCTATTTAAATCGAATTGAATCGGTCCAAGAGGGATTCGAACTCGCGATCCTTCTCTTACTAACAGGGAGAATGCTCTGACCTGAGTCACCGCACTATTCAGGTACGAATCCCTCCTGGACCGAAATAAAAATCTACTTATCTTAATTGATTGGAAAACGTTATTTCTGCCTACCCCAACGGTAAAGAGACTAAACTTAATGTAGATCTTGTAGATCTTCAACGGATTTGTGCGAAACTTGCAAAAATAGCAAAATAGCTAAATACATATAAAACTGTATGCCAAAGCGAGCGCCTTAATTAAGGTTTGTTTGTCGGTTCATTCATTACACTGATTGCGAAGAAACTTTGTATTATTGTGGTTGCCAATTTTATTACGGTTACTACCACAGAAATAAAATCAAGAATCAAATAAACATTCGATTTTAAAAAGAAGAAAATAAAATATCATTTATTACCATAGGTCGGCATTAGGTACAGTTATTTATGTATTTACACTGATAATATGCAATGTGGATATGCCTCAAATCTCGAAATTAATAAAATAAAGAGCTGTAAAAGACCGTGATTTATTAATTGATGAAATTATTATGATTCTTTTTAACATACCATGGTTTCAACTGTGCAGAAATACATTGAAAGCATTTTTTCGAAAAGTTTATAAGGTCCAAAATGGCTTTACAGTTTACATCTAATTCTTATTATGATCTTTACCTGCCAAAAAGATTATTTGTAATATTGTTGTCCATCAGAAAACCCGGGAAGATCCAGATTAATATCGACATTTCGATGCAAGTACATAAATAACTCTACCTAATTCCGACCTATGTTTATTAAACACACAATCACAACAATGAATATAGGTGAGGATAGAAGCAGATGACGGGTTGTTCTCTGCCTACCCTAGAGGATTGACAATTTTTCATGTGTGGGGTAGTTTAAATTTGACATTTATAATTATTTCTTGACATTATAGTTCAAAAGCAATTTTTATATACTATATTAATCATTCAAAAATTGTGAGGCCAAACTTATAATTATTTCAAAAATTGTTCACTGGTATACCGAATTTTAAATCTACCCACACATGAAAAAATGCAAATATTGTAGTGTTTGGGAATTGAAATATTTAAAACATCAATGTAAACCTTTGAGCACGCCGTCAGGCGAAACCGGTCAGGTTCAGAAATAAAATTAAACTCAGTGGAAAAGTACAAGTGTATTATTCAATATGTGTAGCAGATTCCATGATTTCACCAAGTGCCATCAATCTCCAGTATAAACAGTCGAATGCTATCCTCATAGCAGTCAAATGCTACCTCCCCGCTACAGATGACGTCAGTTAAACAATGCTAACTGTTCCTCTTTCAATATAACCCTATTTTAACAAAGCTTCACCCAATCACGAACTCACTAAAACAATTCCAAACATTTCAAAATGTAAGTAAACAAATGAACAAAGGGGAATCCCGGGTACCACTGAACTCAAATATGTACTAGAGAGAGCAACTCTGCCAATAATTCAACAGTGTTTTGTAAACATCAACCTGTATATCTGATCTGGCAGGTTTGTTGTGATTATCTAATACTATAAAACGGAAAATGTTGGTACATATGTTCATAATATTTTATCTTAATAGTGGATAGTATTAGTACAGAAAGAATACAAATATCACAACCCCATCTCATCCGAAGGGTGTCGTAAGAGGTGACCAATGGAAAAATACGCACACGATATCACTGCGAGAAAAGGTAAAATCGAAATAAAACCCTGTACCAAAATCATCTGGCCAGGGTGGAAACAGAAGGCTAAAACCTCCCAACATTGGGAGAGCCTTTGCCAGCAGTGGACTACTGCTAATCCTTTGGTGAGGCAGCACTAAAAAACGATCAAACAGAGTTTATTTATTTAATGAATATTGATTGTAATATATCAGATATTATGCTATAATTATAAAATAATAGGCAAGATCCTATTACCATGGAGAAGGAAATGATAGCGGAGTTGTTGCAAGGCAATCGAGTCGCGTGCCATCCAAACGTCAAATGGACTCATTCGGTAGGAAAGTTATACCTATGACGTCCTTCGACTTTTGACACCCCGCGCGTCTCTCTTCCCACCCGCATTCGGTGCGCGTTTTTATTAGGAGAAATATCAATGGGGCATCTCCGTTACTTAATCATATTCTGTCCTCCGTGCCTATTACGCATATAAATGAACATAAGTGCATATGAATAGCATAATTTATAGTTACACAAGCTTTTATTACAAATTGGCGATACAACGTTACGGTGAGATCAGTCGGGAATGGGTTATTTATTTGTATTCACTTTGCACAAACCTTGTTTTGATAAAAATTAGGTAAAACGCATATAATACCCAGCCATCGAAGCAAAGCATGTTTAAAAACTAATGAAAGCAGAATAAGTAAAAGACGTATGCCAGGACCGTAGGAAGTAGAAACATGTGATCTCTGCCGAACCCATTGGGGAAGAGGCGTGAATGTAGCTATGCAGGTATGTATACCTCATAGTCGACTCATAGCCGCCGAAACGTCGCGTCGGTTTCAAAGTAAATAATAACAAATATATCGCAATAGAATCCGTAAAAAGTGCAGCCAATCAAACACAGAGTTCGAAAAATTTCAGGACAGTTATCCAAAAAAGTGCTAATGAATTTTCCCGCGCACCTCCGTGCCATGTTTGTTGACGTCACGCAAATGGCCGCCGCTAATTAATACAATTGTGGCAACTTTACGACATCGCTTGTTCAATGATTTATTGTGTTTGCGCGCATAACGCGTTGTTTTAATTATTATCCAGTATGATACTGTCATGTCAGAAGTTTTCGTGATAATCACTCATTGAAATAAACCAACTTTTCAAATGGATTCTATATGTGGCGATTTATTATTTATATTTAGTCCGACATTTTTGTTACTTTTTAGGAGCTATAGTTACGTAGTTACGGAGTTTTAGTTATTTTCGGGAGGATTTTTTCCACGCCTGAACTTTTTGATCTCTTTTATACTTTAATAATGAATATTCCAGTAAATATTTTAATTTATTGTTCATTTTAGTTTAACTTTAAATGAAAACGTCTGTAATCTTACAATTTCATTTACAATGACCTTTTTTATAAATTTTCATGTATAAGTTACTTCATCATCACTTCACTACATCAGTACACAGTATAAAGCAGTCACTTTCCGCGTCTGTCCGTCCCTATGTATCTTTGAAGTATGCTACGGATTTTGATGCGGTTTCTTTTAATAGGTAGAGTAATTCAAGAGGAAGGTGTATACGTATAATACATGCTTAATATAGTAGAGGGTGCAGCGGGAACGGGATCTGACGCCACTCGGGTGGAAAAAAATTGGCGGCACGAAGTTCGCCGGGGCTTCATGAGACACAGGACTTTGCTTTACACTATGTAGTGATATGAAACTATAATTTTTTATATGTAGTGTTGGCGCCATTTTTGAAAGCGGCAATGTTTTTGCATGATGTTTAGCTACAGTTTACAAAACATCATTGTTTGACGGCAACAAAGCCGGTATTATTTTAGACAACATACATATTTGTGATATTAGGTCATTGTTCCGTTAAAGTAATTTCTTCGAGAAAAGGCATTCTAAGATATACAGCGAAGACGTCGGTGTTGCAACTCGTAAAATTTCCTTACACCGCCTTCAGAGCTAGACGCCGATCACTTGGCATAGACATAAAACCTTAGATTTAACAGCATATCACAGTTTAGCGAATTACATTTAATTTAAATCCATTCATTGAGAGAAAACGGGAGAAAGTTGTGGTCATTCACCTGGATTCCCTGCTTCAATCGACGGGATCTATTTGGATTTTTATATTCTGTGGGATGCTTCGTCCACTGCCTTCCATCGGGAATTTATTTGAATTTTGAATTAAAACGTTCTTTAGGCGCGTTGCTAGCATTATTTTTACTATCACGTCACTTCACGACGAAACAGTTATATGGTTTTTTAAATTTTATGCGGCCATTAGTATCTTTTTGATAAATTGTGACAAATAATATGTGAAAACTTGTTTAGGCGCGTTGAACATTTTTTGTGGACGTGGCAGACGGACGTGACGTGGAGATGAAGCGAGTTCCATTTTTTATACAGAGCACGTCAATTTGAGTTCACTTCGCTTGATGGTAAGCTGATTGTGAAATCTCTGGAAAGAGGCTCACGATCACAAATACGTAAAATTCATGATTTAAACCTAACCCTGCCCAATACCTGAATCTAACAACTTTTCACTTCAAAAATAAGTAACTTGCAAGTAAACCTAATCGCTTTGCTACGTAAATTCTAGCAAACCCATTAGTTTACTAGTCTAGCCTACAGTTCCTAGTTCCGACGAATATTGGCCTACGTGCGGGACCCCACATTTGCCACCGTCTTCATATTACACAACACCAGTAATCCGTTGTACGTAAATTATCTATTCTGTTAGAACAATGGCGGTCGTCGCTTATCTTGGATTAACTTAGCAGCTTGCTAGATCGTTAACCGTGGAAGGTGTGTGCGACCACACAATGTGTTCCGCGTTCCAATTTTGAATGATTGGTGTTGTTTTTGAATTTGGAATTGGGATGTTTTTGTCGGTGGCTTTTTTGAATTTGGAATTAGAATTTGTGTGTTGCTAGTGATGGAAAATGAAATTATGTTGCGTTTAGCTGTATAATTCATTCTATAATTCATTCATTCATAATTCATTCATGTACAGCAAATCCAACATTCCTTTAGACATGGAGGCCACCACTTTCGTTTCAAGAATGTCAAATCGTACTAAACTTTGTATTTGATTTGCAATAAAATAGTATGCACTTAACAATAACAATCGTAGTTCCTATTTTCGCTAGTTTTACTGTAGGTATAATGTTATTGAACAACAATTATATGACATTGTATTTGTATACTGCGGGACAGTCGCGAGACAAACGAAGCCCTCTGGTGCGTGCAGATTGTATTATTATAATAATGTAGGCTTGGTGAATTTGAGCTCGTCCACCACCGTACCACCCCGTGCTATCCTTTAAAGACACCCCAGAAAAGTCTACTATTTGTATAGAGTACATTTTAGCACATTTTATGTCCCATTTTTTTTTCTTGCGGAAATCCCCTCGGATACCCCCCCTGCCGGAGCCGGAAGGGGAGGTTATGTCGGACTCGAACCGACTAAAACCGCACACCGACTGTGGGTCTTGGTGCTAGGCCGGAGGTGAGGTTGTCATAGACATATCCCTCGCACCCCGGCTGACCCAGGGCCATCCCTTACGGTCTGGCCCTCCTCAGGAGGGGGGGACAACGGTGTCCCCAACCGCCGTTGCCTGCTTCTGCTGGGTTGACAGGCGGCTCCACCCGTCACCCCCAGGCCCGCGCTCATGGGGGACGGAGGTCAGTCAGTGCCCTCCGACGCCCGAGTTGCCTGCGCGTGCGGGCGGCGCGATCCGCGAGTCTCTCTCGCTCGCGCCGCCTCTCCCGCTCCGCCGTCTCCTTCACGACCATTACCTGCTCGCTGAAGGAGACGCCGGCCGCCCACGCGTCCGCGCAGCGGATCATTGCTGTGAGCAGGGTGGCGAGGGTGAGAACTCTCACTCCCAGGGCCGCCACTAGCTCCCGCCTCGGTCCGGCCCATGCCGGACACTCGGTGAGCGTGTGCAGCCCCGTGTCCTCGCTCGCGTCGCAGTGATGGCACTCGGACGTTGGCTCCTTTTCGATCCGACACAGATACTTCCCGAAGCACCCGTGCCCGGTGATAATCTGCGTCAGTCGATATGAGAGGCTGCCATGTGGCCTCTCGAGCCATTCCCCCATGATGGGCCTTACCGCCTCTATGACGGCATGCCCTGCGCGTCGTTGCTCAAGTCAGCACATTTATGTCCCGAAGTATACAAGAATATGTGACCGAAGTCTCGTCACTTTCTAATATAAGACCTAGAGTCAAATCACGAATGATGAATGAATGGATAAACTCAACGCGAACGACGTGCATCGAAGTGATATTAAACATCTTTAACTGCAAGCGGACGCAGATACTTTTGCGAAATATCCCAACGACGGTATCGTAAATATATTTTAACGATACTATAAAATTCTAAATGATAATTAAAATGAATTTATAGCTGCAGATGCTGGATATTGCATAATTTTATGTGTTAGATTGTACAAGATGGCGGTACGCACCCACTTTTTGAATTTAGAATTTTGGGGACGATTTGCGACTTCATTTTTTTAATCAAAGAATGTTTACTACTAGATGAGCAGTTAAAGGGAAGATGGGAAGGATGAAGTGGGGAAAATAAATTAGGCTCTTGTGCAAATTTCCTCCTAGTTTGGAAGGTTAAACGTCAGTCGTTCCCATAAAAGTCATGTAGGCCAAAACAAAAGGAGAAGTAGAAGGAAGTCGTCTCCGGGATTTAAGATAAAGGTCTCTAATGCAACCAGGAATAATACTTGGATGATGATCATGATGAATTTTAAGAGGTAAAGAAAAGTACCTACATTAGAGAAAAAATCTACACATATAACATGAACAAAATTATGGGCAAAACTTACCTAGTAAAAATACATTTTATTGATTCCTCGTCTCTAAAACGTATAGTAATCAACTTGGCTATAACTTTTTAAAACTATTTTGATTTATAACTTCTTATACAATGAACTAGTTTTCGCCACGTCAACAAAATTTTACGTCAGGCATTATGGTACCATTTTCACAACAGATATTGAATTCGAATTTCAAATTCTAATCATCTGAATCCGAGACTTCGAAATTCGAATTCGAATCTATAGAAATGCAGATTCAATAGAATCAAAATAAAGTGTATTTTATTTATTTCTTTCTAGAAACAAAAAAGACCTACATAAATGAAAATAATAAAATTAAGTTTTATATTACCTATAGCAGTTGAACAGAATTTGTTGGAAATTAGTGGAATTGTAACATAACATAAACTCACGCCTGTATTCCCCGAAGGGGTAGGCAGAGGTGCTAGCACCCACATTTCGCCAGTTTATGTTTAGCTGTGGTTTAGGTCCCAATGTAATAGGTGGCGAGCCAATGTAATGGCAATAGCCATTAACCGGGCACTTATAAACCTGCGATAATAGTGATTTTAAATTTTTAGTTAATTTACATTACCTATAAATAGGTACTAGAAAAAAAAATTGGTGCTTACCATAAAAAAAGTTACTGAATTCCATTTTTGGCGGTAAAATACCTTGTACACTGTCTCGTTTAGTGACGTAAATAGTGAAATTGGATAACCGACTTGGTTACCATTTAACTTCAAACCCCACATAATTTTTTTTCGTAGTCGAGTAAAAATACCAAGGGTCTTGATTGGACTATTACATATTTCTGCAAATATTCACAGTTCACAACATAAAACATGTAAAAAATGTTGCTATCGGGAGATTAGCCACGCATAGACGCTGTGCTCCATCGACGATCGATGCAGTGCCACTCAGGTAAGAGTTCTCCACTCCCGTAGGGCTGTAAGGGTACACCCTCATGTTGGTAAAAGGGTGAAAAATGTGGCTTTTATACTCATCCTGAGGGCATTGTGGTATGTGATATCTACAAGTAGTATGGTCATATTCTAGGACATATTATAGGTATAGCGCTATCTAGACTTAAAACGAAACTTAGTGAGTACTTCTAGGTAAAGTTAGCGACAATAGTAGTTGAACACTCACGAATTGTTAGATTACTTTATTTTATTTAGGACTGTGAAGTGACAGCTATATTTTTTTAAATAAAATAATAAAGAAAACATGAAATGTACGAAAATTATTTTGATTAAATTTGAGACGGAGATAAACTAGAATTTGGGATATGACGAAACAAAACAAACAAACTGTGTGTGATTTTATACTTCAGTAGTTTGTACTTTCCGTATTTTGGAAATTCAGTCAATCGCACAGTCGGGATTTTGACTTTCGGTCTTTCGTACGTAGTTATTATGAACTTCGGTATTATGAGCTTCGGTATTTTTATATGTAACCAATAAAATTGTAATCGCAATTATATTCAGTGAACCTACAAAATGTAGATATCTATAAACAGCAACCCGTATTTCTGTACCAATATAAACACAGTTTCGTTTGTGACGAGCGCAACACAAACAGACATTACAACGTTTTGATTCTATTGTTATGAGTAAACTAGATGTGTTTGTTTTGCCGACTGTACTTTGTTTGTTTGTTCGTAAAATCTGTGATGTGATGTATGTCATCAGTATGTCGATGTTGTTTATCTAAAGTAAAGCCAACGAAACGAGAGAAAAAAGGTAAACAAATTTCAGCGGTTCCAAATATTTTTATTTGAAAATTATTACGTATCACTTCAAACTCATTCCAGACAAGAATGAAATTGCTCATAAGATGGCTTTTTTTTTATTTTTTTTTTTTCGTGCGGAAATCCCCTCGGATACCCCCCCTGCCGGAGCCGGAAGGGGAGGTTATGTCGGACTCGAACCGACTAAAACCGCACGCCGACTGTGGGTCTTGGTGCTAGGCCGGAGGTGAGGTTGTCAAAGACATATCCCTCGCACCCCGGCTGACCCAGGGCCATCCCTTACGGTCTGGCCCTCCTCAGGAGGGGGGACAACGGTGTCCCCAACTCGCCCCCGGAATGGGGAGACGCGCCGTTCAGCGCGCCGCCGCCGTGGCCTGCTTCTGCTGGGGTGACAGGCGGCTCCACCCGTCACCCCCAGGCCCGCGCTCATGGGGGACGGAGGTCAGTCAGTGCCCTCCGACGCCCGAGTTGCCTGCGCGCGCAGGCGGCGCGATCCGCGAGTCTTCCTCGCTCGCGCCGCCTCTCCCGCTCCGCCGTCTCCTTCACGACCATTACCTGCTCGCTGAAGGAGACGCCGGCCGCCCACGCGTCCGCGCAGCGGACCATTGCTGTGAGCAGGGTGGCGAGGGTGAGAACTCTCACTCCCAGGGCTGCCACTAGCTCCCGCCTCGGTTCAGCCCATGCCGGGCACTCGGTGAGCGTGTGCAGCCCCGTGTCCTCGCTCGCGTCGCAGTGATGGCACTCGGACGTTGGCTCCTTTTCGATCCGACACAGATATCTCCCGAAGCACCCGTGCCCGGTGATAATCTGTGTCAGTCGATACGAGAGGCTGCCATGTGGCCTCTCGAGCCATTCCCCCATGATGGGCCTTACCGCCTCTATGACGGCATGCCCTGCGCGTCGTTGCTCAAGTCGTCTCGTTGCTCAAGTCGTCGCTCATAAGATGGCGGAGCTGACTGTTTAGAACCGCTCTGCTGACAGCTTTCCTGTACTACGAAACACGCAACGACAGCTGTCACTCGGCCGTTATCGCGTACGTGTGACATATGCGATAAGGACAGAGAAAATAATCGCTAGTTATCGCAACGTAACTCAGTAATGGTCGCTTTGTTTCTTTTTTCTTTTTCTTTTTCCCGATTGTGGTCTGTTTGGCTAGTAGGTAGAAGAGTCTTTGACTGTTAAAATACCTAAAAGGTGGTGGGTTTTCTTCTCGGACTGTTGCACAAGTCACTTTCTTATCAATAACTGAGAAAATATAGGTGTATCATACGAATCTACTTCCCCATTCGGGAATGAACGTATACTTTAGTAGATACGTACGTATCTTATATTCTTCTTAATACTTGCTTGTGATATCCGAAGCTTTCGTACCTATAGGAAACCGGGGTCCGCATTTTCGTGGGGCTGTGAGGGTCCAGACCTCCACAACTCCTTGGCAATATTGGAGTATTGCAGCTAGACCAGCGGGCTTACTCTTGAAACTAATTCCAATCTATTGACATCGGAATTGAGCGTTTTCGTACTCTTGAACACCACACTAGGCGCCGTATTGGCTCAATATTGTGTGAATTTTAAATGCACTAAATAATATTGTATTGGAAGGTCAAATGTTGTAAACGGTACTCTTGACGCATTTTGACAGCACAATATTGAGTTTTGTATTGTTTGATTATTGGCTTTGACTCAATGTCAAAATAGTAACTTTTCTAAACTTTTGAAAAAGCAATTTGTACATTTTTTGGGAGAAAATGGCTCGGTTAGTGTTTATGTACCGCATTTTACGCCAATCACGGCAAAATTAATTAAATCGTCGTGCAAATGAGCGTCGCCTAGCGCGGTATATGGACAGTGCCTTGTCTATGGGTGAAGAAGAATTTGTGGCTAATTATAGGGTCACGAAAAACCTATTCAAACAAATACTCGCAGAATTAGTGCCTCACATGAAGCCTTCCACTCGACGAAGCGATATATCCCCAAAATATAAGGTGAATAGAATTTAACTTAGTAATTCTGTAATATATTATGGTGAGTAGAGGCAAGACGAAATAGGTTTTCAATGGGATGACTAGTCTTGTGTTTGAACGCTTGCAGTAAAAGTAATATTGACTCAAAATAAAAGTGCATAAACTCAAAAAAGTCAACAAAAAGCATACTGAATCAGATGTTATGTGGGATTGATTTCCTTACCCCGTTTTCGTTCTTGCCACTACTCACCTTACTTGTCATCTTTTTTTTTTAATTCTGAATATTTTTTATATATTTACAGTTATTAATAGCATTATCTTTTTATGCTAATTGAGCAGTAGTGGGTCTACTAGCCATTTTATCTGCTTATGAAATAAAATGCAATTGATATTAGGCTTATTTGATACACTAAAAAAAGTAGGCAATCAATATTTAACTTACCAAATATTTCATTCAAATGGTGCAAAACTTGGCGCCACGGCACTGTCAGGGACCCAACACTACGTAATTTTTACTTTTTAATTTTTTGACAAAGATCACAGTAACAAGTCTACACTTTGAAGTAAATTTAGTGTAATTTATGATTATTTCAGTAAAAATATCTATAACTAGTATATATAACTAATTTCGCCTTTGTTACAATAACTTTCAGTAAGAACAATAATAGTTTATATCAAAATTTCAAAAATATCGGACTCCGATTCGAAATCGATAATATGGTTCATCACTATTGCTAACGCATTAGTTGCCAACTTCATTACACTGGAATCTAATTCTTGAACAATTCTAATTTCAATACAATGTTGACGAAATTGATTTCGAGAGTAGGACTTTGACAGTGACACATATTGAGATTGGAATCGGATTGGACTTGTATTAATATTGACATTGGTTTCAAGAGTAAGCCCCCAGTTGTTGAACTTTTACGGCTTCAACTACCCGTATGGTACTCCTGATTGCAATCCGGTTCATTTGCAAACCGGGACCGAAGGCTTAAATATTATTCTGCCTAACTTCACGTAACTGATTTGGTATTATTTTGACATCGATGTTGATTGATTCTTTATTATAGCTAAAGTCGGCCGAGGCTCTGCCAACGTGGATGTCTATTATCGCGACTTTGGTTTTCCTGGGACCATTCTACCAAAACCTTTTAAATAAAAATACTGTATCAAAATCCGTGTACTTAAATTATTGAAATAAAAATTATTGCATTATTGAATTGCTATTGCCATATTTTGTTTGTTAGAAATGGCGCTGTCTATATCCGGCATAAAAGTACGAATTAATTTAATGTTCTTACATGGTGTACGTATAAGTATGTTAAGTCAGGTCATGACTCGCTAAATGTCAGTCGAAGTAACAGATTGTATTGAGAAAGGAACCTGTTACCTTATAAAGGAAATGGTATTGTCTAATGTACCGGTATGGTGGAACAACATATACGGATTTGTATTCACAGACGCTTGTAAATGTCAGAAGTTTATATCACATGAATATCATACATTACATACATATACCTGTTGTAGCTGATAGGGATTCGTTGGTATAGTAATTGAAAGATTGGAAGTGATTTTGAGACCACCAGAACGGAATGCGCGGGCGCGAGAGTTTTGTTGCACCTATCTCGGCGGCGGCGGTTCGTACGTAAATTAGTTTTGCAAAAATGGCGGGGGTGAAGGGTCCCGCGTCGGCCAATCAGAGCGCTTGTTCGCAGTCCGTTCGTGGCGGTCGTTATTTATTAGAAAGAAAAAATGTATACAAATTATATTTTACATGAAATAAGAAATAACACAATATTCTTATATTCATTATCGCTTTTTTTTTTTTTTTTTTTTCGTGCGGAAATCCCCTCGGATACCCCCCCTGCCGGAGCCGGAAGGGGAGGTTATGTCGGACTCGAACCGACTAAAACCGCACGCCGACTGTGGGTCTTGGTGCTAGGCCGGAGGTGAGGTTGTCAAAGACATATCCCTCGCACCCCGGCTGACCCAGGGCCATCCCGTACGGTCTGGCCCTCCTCAGGAGGGGGGACAACGGTGTCCCCAACTCGCCCTCGGAATGGGGAGGCGCGCTCTTCAGCGCGCCGCCGCCGTGGCCTGCTTCTGCTGGGGTGACAGGCGGCTCCACCCGTCACCCCCAATATTAATTATCGCTAGACGGGCGGATCATAACTCCATTGTCAACACCTGTAAATCCCCGAAGGGATAGGCAGAGGTGTATTAACTGTTTTCGACAACTATGAGTTTCAGTCCCACGTAATATTCCCCGAGGAGGGCCAGACCGTAAGGGATGGCCCTGGGTCAGCCGGGGTGCGAGGGATATATCGATGACTCCGGCCTAGCACCACGACCCACACTCGGCGTGCGGTTTTAGTCGGTTCGAGTCCGATATAATCTCCCCTTCCGGCTCCGGCAGGGGGGTATCCGAGGGGATTTCCGCACGAAAAAAGAAAAAAAGTCCCACGTAATAGTGGGCGAGTCGTGTCCTATGAATTTCAAACAGATTTTAAATCACAGAAAACGAACGACAATAAACTAGATGAAGATAAGTTTCTTTTTCCAGCGGCTTGCCTTTTGAAAATTATTACAGAAGAATACTTTATAGTTTTAAAATACATATATGAGGTAAGATGTACATTTTACATGTTAAGGTATTTATCCATAGTAATCCATACCAATATTATAAATGCGAAAGTAACTCTTTCTGTCTGTCTGTATGTTACACTTTCACGCCTAAACCACTGAACCGATTTTGATGAAATTTGGTATAGTGATAGGTTAAACCTTGATAAAGGGCATAGGCTATGTTTGGTCGCGATAACCGACATCCACGCCGACATTTGCCATCGACACGTTGAAAGATGATGAAAGTAAGATATAACTACTGTCGTACTATTGGCAGCTTGTAGCAATATCACGTTTTTTTTTATATAGGGCACGTTAATTTGACTTAACCTCGCCTGATGTTAAGCTAAAGGCAAAGTCTCGGAAAGAGGGTCACCATCGTAAACATGTACCATGTTAACAATGGTGGCACTCAGCTTGACGGGCTCATCTCGTCTCGAATAGGCAGCGGCATCCGAAATGTAATAACGCTATTTCGTGTAAACGGCACTGAATTTGAGTCTCAATTGGATCTAGATCACGTATGTCAATTCATCTAGTTTGTAGCAAGAGCTGGGCCTCGATTCTGGTAAAGCCAAACCATTGTGGTGCCACTGCCGCTGAAAAAAAAACGCCATTAAATAATAGACTGTATAGCGATGCAGCAAAATTAAAATGACTTTTTGCAGAGTAATTGAAAAAGTGTAATGAAACTGCTTCCATTTCGTTTTGGACTTTAAGCTAATATGAATAAAGTCTAAAATTAAATGTAATTTTTTGCAGTAACTGCGCCCTCTACAATGGTTTAGCTTTGGTAGAATAGAGGGCCTTCTCAAGAATAGCTTTAATATTGATGTACAATAACTGCCGTCTGTCAGTGAACCTCGTAGCCTTGTCTGTCGAGGTGTCCCTCAGGGAAGTATTCTTGGTCCCTAGGTTTTTTTACTTTAACTTAAGTACCTAAACGAACATACTAATACAATTAAACACTAGTCTCGCCTGCTTTGCGGACTATAATACATCCATATTATAAAAATTAATTGATCGCATTGATTGATTTGAGCTATTGACGATAACAAGTCTTAAAATTGACAAATTAAATATTATTTTATGGAAGTAGTCTTGCGCTACTGAAGAATAAATAAAAAAGCAACTACAAAGGACTCGGAAGAGCCATCACCAAATAAACAAAACACTGCATTAAACATTTTGAATCTGTGGCGAAGCGGCCATTTTGTTCCGTTAACCATCTGTGAAGAGGAAGCACTCTGTTTGTACTGCAACAGCCGAAGCGTGAACATTTCTTTTGAAAAGATTAATTGAAACGCATTAGTACCTAATTGCGGTGCAATTGTATTTATTCTGATTTATTCTGGCTTTGATCAAGATCTCTAATGTGAGAAGACAATCATTCATTCACATAATAATACTCGTACATGAATGTCGTACGTATATCACATCGAATAATCGAACGATATGGATTGATAAATCCTTATAGCTTGATTGTTCGTACTATCAGGCTTTTTAAATCCTCTGTGCGGTTAATGGATCAAACTATGTTGCTCGAAGTATATTTTTTGGAAACTTATAAGACATATTTTTGTCTGTGTGATTCTGTGTCGCACCTTTAAAGCATGGAACTCCCTGCCAGCTCACGTGCTTCCTTCTTCCTACAGTCCCGGGTCCTATAAGCAAGGCATCTAATTAGGCCATCAAGCTTAGTGCCACCACTGTTAACATGGTACATGTTTACAATGGACCCTCTTTTCGAGACTTTGCCTTTAGCTTACCATCTGGCGAGGTGAAGTCTCTTTGATGTGTCCCTTTATATATATAAAAAAGTGTAACCCCCCACTCCCTCTTCCGGGGGCAAAATTGGAAACAGGGTCAGCCAGGGTCGTGCGTGGAGAATGCTTTGTATCTGATACCCGGCACAGAGTGCGATTTTAGTCGGTTCAAGTCCGACGTACGACGGCGGGGGTACCGAGGCTATTCCCGCACGAAAAAGGGTGTCTCCGTGTATAATATTAATAATACGTTTTTGACATAAAACGTAAGCATGATGTTTATTCATATTCTAGAACTCATAATACAAGCTAGTTATGCTACTTTATTTTACTTCTTAGAATGTCCTGGTAATTAATATTTACGGTCATCCGGTGTATTCCTTCTCAACTACTAGTTTAAAAAACCTGGATTTCATTTTTATGTTTCAAGGTGTTTCATTTTATCACCTAAAACCATTGATATATTGTTAATAATTGCCTAAAACTGAAATAGTAGGTACAAAAAAACTGTTCCATAAAACACAGACTCTATTAAAACTTGTCTGAGTAGGGGCCCCTCTTATTGTGTTTTATTTTAGACCCTAACTTTGTACTGGCGTCTGTTAGTAACGACTTGAGTACTGCAAAGTTGAACTTATTTATGTGGTCTAACTTTTAAAAGGGACTGATAATGGGCATGATAAATAAAGGGAAGACCTTCTTATAGTGCTGTAGTAAGAAACAAGAATTAGAAGGTCACCACGACTTCTGTAACGACTGTACGGAGTATTTTTGTTTCAATTTTCGTTCATTCAATGTTTTACTTGGTTTAAACGGAATGAAGAAGAAAAGAACATTAATTGTTCATTTATTTTGTGTCATGTCATCGAATCAAGAGCATGGAACTTAATACAAAATGATCGAACCCAAATGAATGTTTTCTCAGTGTTTAAATCGTTTATTTCTCATTGGTTCAGAGTGAGAGTGATAGATAGCACATCATGCCAATAGTGAACTGATCCAATGCTGTTGGATAGGTTCACTAATGAATTCATTCAGCACTAATGTTTCATTTTATGTTTAGGTGTATTGATATATCATTGTTACTAGATATGTCACTTCGAGTGAAAAATTAAAGACGAAAATGAATAAAAACTGACACATCCGATATCACCTGCTGCATTAGATATCTACATCTACAACACCCACACTCAATGTACAGTCAACGAGTGTTCAATAAATTAGAATTTGCTAAGAGACTTGTGTCGTGGACTGTACGAGTTGAAGCAGACACTTTCACTTGATCAATTTCAAATATTTATGTTCCATTCTAAATTTAAACTTTAAACTTATTCTGAAGCGTTTCTCTCGATGTGTGACGGGTGTGACGTCATTAATCACTCAGAGTACATCTGTTTGGTACTTCTACTAATGATATATCCATCTCTCTCCCCCATAAAGTATATCACAACTTAAACAGTACCTTGATAGACAGTTTCCGGTCTTTTTTCAAACTTCTATAGACCGAATAATCATGTCTGTATGAAAGGGAACTAGAAACGAAGCTTTAATGAGATTTCTTAAAGGGTGATAATATTGGTCGGACGTTAACGGTATTTATTAAGGTCAACGGTATGTTTGATTACTTTTCTATTAGCAATCAAACTTACAGCACACCTGGGCCTCGATTCTGCTAATAAGCAACCAATATGACACCATTGACACTGCATAAAAAATATTTTTATTTTAGAGTTTGCTGTGCTGTTTATGTAAAACCGAAATTATTTTGCAATTACCGACTAGACCTACGGCGATGAGATATTAGGGGCGACAAACGTTCTTCAACTCAATGTTTCACACGTCCTAACTACTGAACCATATGGGTCCGCTAAAATTATAACCATTAATACTTGTGCGACACGCAAAAGTAGAGATGGTAGCTCTTGTATTCTACTATGCCTCCACGAACGACATTAACTCATGAAACCGAATCAACAGATCCAAAATAAAACATTAATATCAATTAAACCGTAAAAGAAAGAATTAAAAAATTCAACTGTTCACATCAAATAAAATAAAGCGTATCATTATTTACAAAGTGTCGTTCGTTCATCCGTTCTCTCGTTCAACTCATTCACGGAATACTTTTCTCGATTATTTTCCGATATTTATTGTCCATTCGAATTTCAATTAAATTTGAATTTCGAAGCACAAAAGCCGATGTGTATTCGATAGGGATGGGAGAAGGCGATATTCTTTATTTTTTTATTTGGTTTGGACCTATAAAAAAGTCACTGTTCATAATACAACTCGTAGGACGAAGTCACGGTATTAATTAATATGTATGTATGTACGTAAAAAAAATATTCATTTTTAGAATAATAATTAAAGTATTGTTCCATTCAAAGCTTTAATGAGTTGTAATAGCTTAATATCGCTTTGATTCCATTGTTATATTTAAAACATAAACGTGCCACGTGTGTATAGATACGTTTGGATTAAGTTAAAGGATCTAGCGATTTAATGGCAAATAATTTTTTTATCATATTATTTTATTATGCTTGGTTCGATCCCAGGTTTACCATGGCACACACCAATTACTTTCCGATGCTATTCGAAGTTATCTCAATGTGTGTATTTATCGCAGGTTTATAAGTGCCCGGTTAATGTCAATATGCTCGCCACCTATTACATTGGGACCTAAACATAAACTGGCGAAATGTGGGTGCTAGCAACTCCTCCTTCGGGGAATACAGGCGTGAGTTTATGTTATTTTATTATGTTACCAGGTTTATGGTAGCTCAAATTATTATTGAGTATCAGTATAATAATATTTTGTAAGGTTCTTGACAGTGCAGACCTTCAGTTACCTTAACTCCCTCTAGCTTTTTTTCATTTCCTTTCCCCTATGTGCAGGACTTTCCCTCAAAATATACGAAGTCACCATTAACAAAACCTTACAATCCTTCACGGGCGTGGCTGTCATATTACATTAGAGTGTGGGACCCACTATTACTAGGTACTACTGCCAGTGGGGATTCCGTTTGACCGGACGGGTGATCAGCCCTTCTATGTGGGGCCATTTCACCCGATTCCCCTGTAACGACTAACATACTCATGTTCGTATGACAACCGGGACCGACAGCTTAACGTGTTCTCAGAGGCACCACCAGAACAATGCAATCTGATGCAAATTGTATGCATGAATATCATGCATAGAAATATTTGCACTGAGTGGGGATCAAACCCGGCTGTTCGGGCTGTTTTTACCTGACTGCCGAAGGAAGGAGGGTAATGTTTTTCGAGACTATGTATGTATGTATGTACGTATGTATGTATATAAGTATGTCCATTTCTTTGGACGCCCTACAGCCTAAACGACTTGAAGGATTTTGACATGCGAGGTGTCATTTTATACGTCGTGACTGTGTGAGTGACACTAGATATATTATTTATATCGAATACACAAGGAAAAAGAATCTTCTCGGGCGGGACTCGAACCCGCAGTCTTTCCCTTACAGGGGGAATGCCTGACCAATTCGGCTACCGAGACACGCCCGATATGATTCAAATTTCCCATCTTATACGTCTTTAAGGCGACGTGGCGTTATCTACCGATTTTCTTACGAACTATCGGAATCAATGAATGAAGTTACAATCATTTATAGATTGACGATTGATCAATAAAGACGTATAAGATGGGAAATTTGAATCATATCGGGCGTGTCTCGGTAGCCGAATTGGTCAGGCATTCCCCCTGTAAGGTAAAGACTGCGGGTTCGAGTCCCGCCCGAGAAGATTCTTTTTCCTTGTGTATTCGATTTGTATAGTTAGCATACTTAATGCTATAAAAAATCCTTCAATTATTTATATCATTCTTCCTTCACTTTTCCTGATTGTCACGTTCATACACAGTTACTGCTAATCACTCATAAGTTATTTTTTAAATAAAAAAATATTTAAAAAGTCATAGTTCTCGCTTTGCTTATAACTTGGACGTTATGTTGCACTAGGATGTCGGAAGGTGCAAATGCACGAAATTATCATATTATAACACCATTGTCGCGTTGTCGCTTTGGTACTAACAAATGCATCCGGTGTCGTAACGGCGGCGGGACCGCGGGGTAGGTACGTAAACGTTCGTGTGGTGGGCGGCACTGTTGTGGTCCTTGCATTGTTGTGGTTTAAATTATAACTATATTTTTTGTACTGGCTTTAAAATCTTCTTATTTTGAAGGTAATAGAAGCTCTGGCTCAACAATATTCTGTAGGTTTTACAGCAGAAACTTGATAGTGGAAACCTATTTCTATGCTTAAAATAATTCTTTGAAGCTAGGTAGCTTAGTGGTTAAGGTGTCGGCCTTACGATCCAGAGGTCCCGGGTTCAAGTCTTGGCTATTAGACTACCGACGTGAACCCACTCCTAACACAAGCAATTTGGCTTAGCTGGAGGGGATAGAGGGAATATTATTAAGATCTGTTATTTTTTTCAATACTCATAGATAATTCGTCCCATATATGACTGTATCTACTATTTAATTGCCCTTTTTTGTAATGATGTACGATATTTTCAATTAAGTAAAGTAAGTAAACTGTCACTAGAGTAAAATTTGAAACTTTAAAAAAATGTATTCCCTAATCGTATACCAAATCTACTTTAGATTACTCAATGAACTAGCTGTCCTAAACCCCTTAATAGGCACAGCTCTTTAGAAACAGCAATATTAAGTTAGCTTTTAGATACGTTACAGCGAGCGAACTCAAGAAAACGACCTAGTAAGTCAGCATCAGAAAGATGTTAACCACCAAAGTACTCAAAATGATCTTAATTTAGTTTTTTTACCCCCTTCCAGTTGACCGATTGTTCTGATATTTGGTACACACCTTCAGTTCAGACAATAATATCATATAAATCAATAAAACAGTTTGATTTGTTCTTAATATAAAGTTTTAAGATCATTTTGAGACTTCGTCGTCAAGATGTTTATGACGCTGACTGTACGGAATAAAATGAACGAACGACCGACAACTGTTCGTTCCACCCTTCTTATTGATACTCTGTCTCGCATGTGTTAACGCAACAATGGAGTTACATTACAGTGACATTAAGTCGTCACATTACGATAAATATATCTCTATGCGTTTGAACTTTATTATAATTTAGTACCGTACTGTCAGTTTATCACATTAAGGAGCCAGAGATATATGTATATATATATATATATATCTAATATATAAAATTCTCGTGTCACAGTTTTCGTTGCCATACTCCTCCGAAACGGCTTGACCGATTCTCATGAAATTTTGTGAGCATATTGAGTAGGTCTGAGAATCGGCCAACATCTATTTTTCATCCCCCTAAATGGTGCAGCGGGAACGGGATCTAAAAATTGGCGGTACGAAGTTCGCCGGGACAGCTAGTATATATATTTTGACAGCCTCCGTGGCGTGGCGGTAGTGCACGCGACTGCCACGCAGGAGGTGCGGGTTCGATTCCCGCTCAGTGCAAATATTTGTATGCATGAATATGGCTATTTGCATTGGTCTGGGTGTTTCTATATATAATATGTATGTATTTACAAAAAAAAAAAGTATATAAGTATGTTTATCCGCATTCTAGATTCCATAACACGAGCTATAAAAGCTTACCATGGGTCTAGATAGCGTTGTGTATAATGTTGTGGAATATTTATTTATTTATATATATATATATATACATTGACGTGTTAGTTAGTTCCCGGTGGAGTAGAAATAGGACCACCCCAGCTCTTCCTGTGGGTGTAGTAGATCGACGTTGGGCGACTAAGGGATAGGGCTGTTCTCCATCCGACTGTAACATACAGCCAAAGACAAAGGGCCCGATAGAAAGGCTCGCCCCCTATTACGTCGTGGGACCGAATATGATAATTGACGAAACGTGGGTGCTAATACACCTCTGCCTACCCCTTCGGGCATTTACAGACGTGAGTATAGGTTTACTTATAAAAGTTTGAAACGGTTGCCGGGGTGATGTCCGTTAATCGATTTCAAAAACTAAAACCTTATTCTGAAGACATTGGTACTATTATTTATTCTGTGACGTTGGGCTTGCTTTTACTACAAATCTGTGGGCTTGCTTAATAGGTTATGGATTTCAATAACCTTATCGCAGTCCAATGCTGGACATAGGCACCTCCCAATATTATTAGCTTTGGCCTACTATTTTCACACTGGCCAGACGAGTTATTTTGACATTTTCATCTCTACCAGTGATATCGTCTGCATATTTTTCCGTTAGTCGCCTCTTACGACAATCTTCCTATGAGTGATACTTGTATTCTTTATCCGTCACCACACGGACCACAATGGATTTGGACCCGACTTATAAAAAAATTGCTTCAGGATTGATTTGTTTTAGCTCCTTCTTCTTTTTAGGGTGTCATCTTCGTAATGAAGGTCGGCGACCATTAGGGCAATTTGGATCTTTGATACAGCAGCCCTGAAGAGATAACGGGTGCTCTTATTGTACCACTGCTGCAAGTTCTTCAGCCATGATATTTTTCGTCTGCAAACACTGCGTTTACCTTGTATCTTGCCCTGGATGACGAGCTGCAAGAGCTGGTACGTCGGATTTCTCATAATGTGCCCGAGATATTCTAACTTCCTTACTTTCACTTTTCTACTTTTATGCATCCTTTCCAGCACCACTTCGTTTCCGACTTTGTCTCTCCAGGATATCCTTAACATTCTTCTGTACACCCACATCTCAAACGCTTCCAATTTTTGCACATGTTTTAGCTCTTCGTTTCAAATTCACTTTGTCTATGCAATTATTATTGTATCCAATAGGTAGATTTACAACCAGCGGGCTTACTCTTGAAACTAATTTCAATCTATTGACATTGGAATTGAGCGTTTTCGTACTCTTGAACACCACACTAGCGCCATATTGGCTCAATATTGTGTGAATTTTAAATGCACTAAATAATATTGTATTGGAACGTCAAATGTTGTAAACGGTACTCTTGACGCATTTTGACAGCACAATATTGAGTTTTGTATTGTTTGATTATTGGCTTCGACTCAATGTCAAAATAGTAACTTTCCTAAACTTATGAAAAAGCAATTTGTACATTTTTTGGGAGAAAATGGCTCGGTTACTGTTTATGTACCGTATTTTACGCCAATCACGGCAAAATGAATTAAATCGTCGTGCTAATGAGCGTCGCCTAGCGCGGTATATGGACAGTGCCTTGCCTATGACTCGCCTTGATATTGGTGATGTGGGAAGTAGTTCACTGGGTGATAAAATGGTTGTTCAAGGGACGTCGGAATCACAAACCAAGAAGGTCAAGTATTTCTGCTGAAATTAAGAAGGGGAGTTGCACTGCGGGTTAACTTGGTTCAACAGCTGTGGCAAAATCGTAGATAGTTTGATTTATTACAAATTTATTAAATTATATACTAATATTATAAATGCGAAAGTAACTCTGTCTGTCTGTCTGTCTGTCTGTCTGTATGTTACGCTTTCACGCCTAAACCACTGAACCGATTTTGATGAAATTTGGTATAGGGTTAGATTAGACCATGAGAAAGGACATAGGCTATGTTTGGTCGCGATAACCGACATCCACGCGGGCGGAGCCGCCGGCAATAGCTAGTGTTACATAAACTAAAGTTCGTGTTAATGGTTGTTCTAGGTCCTTAATTAAATGAAAAGCAGTTGAACATGTAGATACAAAAAATATATTATAATATAATTTCATATTGCCATATATTATCTATGGCCTTCTGGCTATTTCTAGCAGGGCGTTTGCAATTAAGGTTGCACCCTCCCTCGTTGCCTCAGCTAAATTTTCAAGCGCAGTCGCACACCTATCCAAGGTCTGTGTTGCGGCGGCGAAAGCTTGAGCTGTAGTCGCTTCGGCAGCTATACGTCGCTCTTCTAACTGCGCCATCCGATCCATTTCTATAGATATAGATGATGGGCGAGGTCGACGGTACCTGCGACGTGGGCTACGAAGCTGAGTACGTCTTGGGGCTGGTGCTAAATGAAATAGATACGTCATATTATATGTTTCAAGTATAACAAAACTTTAAATAAAGTGCATTGTAAAATGTTTTACTAAATAGAATTTTACTTGTTTACTGAGGTTGAGCTTCTGAACTTGAGCTGGCGTGTATTATGGCGGGTATAGTAACCAGTGATGGTGGTTCGGGAGTCACAGGATTCTGTGAATATAAATCCTTTTATTTCCACCCTTATAATGTATTGAACTATTTAAATACAATTTGAAAGTCAATGAATGGTTACATACTGGCTGTAAGAATGGTTCCAAAACGAGCTCACTGTCTCTAGTCGCGAAACCGTGACCACCTAAGACTTCCACCAGCCGCAAGTCTAGGGCAGATAAACCCGGTATGCTTTCAGCTCCACCTCCTGTTCGTCTTATGGAGGTGGTTTGCTGTGATATTGTTTTCTTCAAGGCACATTTTTTTTCCGCCCAATACTATAAAATTAATACAAATTATGAAACTTAAAAAAATGTACTTAGGTACCAAATACAAATCGAAACGTAGGTACACATTATTAGTTCACCTTCGCCCATCCAACACCGTCTTTTGTTGCTCCACCCAAAGCATTCAGGGTGATAGCCAGCTCAGCCCACTTTCTTTTATTTTGTTGCTTGGCTTGAGCCGTCTGCAGCAGCCCCCTTGCTAATAAAAAATTCAATTAGAGCCTCTAATTGAGCAGTAGTGGGTCTACTAGCCATTTTATCTGCATAGGAAATAAAATGCAATTGATTTTAGGCTTATTTGATACACTAAAAAAAGTAGGCAATCAAAATTTAACCCGGGCTTAATTGCATGTGACTGCGGTGCCCCCGTGCAGTCCATGGCGCATTTGGTCTCGTGTCCCCTATGTCCTACCTCATGCACTAAAGACGACTTAAATAAAGCCACTGACAGTGCGATTAAGATGGCAGAATTTTATTCTCGAATAGTGTAGTCATTTATAAGTGAATCGTTGACACGAAAAGAAGAAGACCAAATATTTTATTCAAATAGTGCAAAACTTGGCGCCACGGCACTGTCAGGGACACTACGTCATTTTTACCTTTTAATTTTTTGACTAAGGTCGCAGTAACAAGTCTACACTTTGAAGTAAATTTAGTGTAATTTATGATTATTTCATTAAAAATATATATAACTAATATATATAACTAATTTCGCCTTTGTTACAATAACTTCCAGTAAGAACAATAATGGTTTATATCAAAATCTTAAAAATATCGGACTCCGATTCGAAATCGATAATATGGTTCGTCACTATTGCTAACGCATTAGTTGCCAACTTCATTACACTGGAATCTAATTCTTGGACAATTCTAATTTTAATACAATGTTGACGAAATTGATTTCGAGAGTAGGACTTTGACAGTGACACATATTGAGATTGGAATCGGATTGGAATTGTATTAATATTGACATTGGTTTCAAGAGTAAGCCCGCAGGCTATAGGACATTTTTACAAAAAATATATCCCAAACGAGGCTTGTACGAATAAGCAAATATAATATACTTGAAATGCGTACCATCATATCACTATCAAAGCCCATCTTTGATGAATGACAGACAAGCCTCGAACCGCTCTCCTGCCGTCCGTTCAATAAGCCTACCTATAAATCTAAGCCCGTTTTATGAAGGCAGTATTTCTTATTGACCTACATACTGACTATAATATATAGAGATTGATTTAGTACTGACGTTGATGGCTGGAAACTTCCAACTGATTGGAAAATGAATGGGCTTGTGTATATCCGTATTGTTGTTTGCAATATGTTGGATTAAAATTTTGAGAGGTAGGTCTTGACGGCATTTCTCGTATATTTTTCTACTTGCCAGCAGTTTAGGATACATGGTAGACTGTCAACACATCTATTAATATATTTAGGTGAAGGATAGGGGACTCCGGTTTCCAAAGTGAAACTGGGACTGCAACCAAACAAAAAATATCAACTTAAAGAGACTCCTTGCAATGGCGGGGTCACCAGAGAAGAAACTATTATTGTACAAATGCACACTGTATTCTGGATGGATCTATTAATTTTCATTATTTAATCACGCTATATATCTTATACCTTTAAATGAGCAATTCTTTTTTTTTTTTTATTTATTACATATCACAATTATGGTACAAAATAGTAATAGTCCTGCAAAACTGTTTGCACAGTTTGCCTGCAGGATCGGGTGATCTTGTATATATATATATAATTGGAATCTCGGAATCGGCTCCAGCGATTTTCATGAAATTTAGTATACAGGGGGTTTCGGGGGCGATAAATAGATCTAGATTAATTTTTAGAATATTTATAACAAAAATACCAGATATTTCAAAACCAGATATTTGTTATGGTGTGGGATAGCATATATAGGTTTACCCTGAAATAGGTTCCTGTGGGTTACGGTAATGGAATAAGCATTTCTCGCAAACGAAGCCGCAAGCAGTAACTAATGTATTTATACATATAATAAATTTGTAACCGATCGATGTCTGTACATGGAAAGAATTCGAGCAAAACTTTACCCTCCTTCCTTCGGCAGTCGGGAAAAACTGTTATAGGGGGAATTTATAAACGTAGTAGAAGCCAAAACAAGGTTTGTTGAAATCTTTGTCTGTTTATCTGTTTATTGTTAATAAAAATGTATACTATTTTCACAATTGATTACTATAATTACAGGTTCCTCCATTGAAAGGATAGCATTCCAATAATAGACAATAGAATATGAAGTATTTCGTGAAATGCAAGATGGCCGGCGTGCCTGGCGGTCTTCGCAAGCCCCGCCGTTGAAATATTTCCCATTTGAAGCCATGATTTGAGAGAAAATGCATGTTATTTCAATAATATGTGCATTTTTATTTGATTTACACTTTTGTTATTATATTTACCTTTGTGGGTATATCTTAATTGAATGAAAATTTATAGCATTTATTATGCCAACTATACAATTCTATTACATCAGGAAAAATGAATTACTCATGGTGTGGGTACAAGCCCGAATCCACGACCTTTCCGGAGTGCTCGTTCAACTGAGCTACTGAGCTAAGCATAAACCTAAGTTTTGCAGTTGGCTTTACGATCGAGAGGTACCGTTCGAAATACGACGGGAAAAAGAAGCGTTCAAGTGGGACTTGAGCCCACGACCTTTCCCTCACAGGGGTAACAACCAACTGAGCTATTGAGCCACACCTGAATCACTTCAAATTTCCCTTCTCTTTATATCCATCTTTAAGGGCGACGGTGGAGCTGTCTACAAACTTTCTTACGAACTGTTGGAACCAATGACTTTTCAACCATTTTTAAACATTTATTCTTGATTACCCCCCCCCCCCCCCCAAATATTTGAATGAAATTTTATAACATTTAAATGTATTATGCTAACCATACAACTCGATTACATAATTAAATATATAATGTCTATACTTAATGCAGCCTCCGTGGCGTAGCGGTCGTGAACGCGGCCGCTACGCAGGAGGCGCGGGTTCGGCTACGTACCCACTGGACCCTCAAAATTCGACCTCATCTATAAATATGATCCATTGGACCTCCATGTTAGAATTGGACCCTCAATCTTGGATTTCGATTTTACATTAGTGTCCACTAGACCCTCTGTCAAACATCGAGTTCCATTCGACCTCATTTGTACATCTTCATTTGAAAAAGTTAAAATACAATCACGCACAAAAGTGATACGCACAAAAGTGGCTTCAAACCAGTACAAATATTTGTATTCTTGAATATGGGTATTTGTATTGGTCTGGTCGTGCCTCGGAGAGCACGTTTAGCCATCAGTCGCGATTACTATACGAACATCTAGGGCAGTCGTTACGGTCAGATGGCAGTTACTTCACGGAAAATAATAAATACTAGTTTAGCAAATGGACCACCGGTTCGAAACTCGGCCCAGACCTGAGAAGAATCCGGCAAGAAACTCAGCGGGCATTATCGTACATAGTACGTACCAATCCACCAGTCAAACTCAGTCCTTGGTACATTAAATTTATAAAATTGAATGCTGCATTCAATCTCTCCAGCGCACTCTCCTATCTGAGCCAGGTTTGTTCAGCACTGGATCTAATAACGCGGAATTGCAGACTACATCTGTCCGTATGCAGCCGAAGCTACCGGCATATAAATATACGATAGCGTGAGTTATAGGAGATAGCGGAAAGTAATTAAGTACTTGCAATTTTTTTTATTCCTGTTTTTTCACGCCAGAGCAGCGATGTCTTCTATACGAGTACAAGACCCAAATTCGTGCGCGGAATACTGCTCACATCTCTGGGACGGCTTCGCAAAGTACTTACTAGATGTTCTCGATAGGTTGCAGCGACGTGCGGTCCGCATTATTGGGAATCCTGAGGTCACGAACACCTTCGAGCCTTTGCAGATGTGTAGAGATGTTGCGTCTTTGGCAGTATTCTACCGTCTCTACAATGGTGAATGTTCTGACGAACTCTTCCAATTAGTCCCACCCTCGCCTTTCCTTCACAAGACGACACGTGTAAGGCTAAGATGCTATCCGTATACGGTGTAGAGTATACCTGCTAGAACCAAGCGTTTCAGTGACTCATTCCTATGCCGCACCACTAAGACCTGGAACTCCCTGCCAGCTCACGTGTTTCCTTCTTCCTACAGACCCGGGTCCTTTAAGCGGGGCGTGAAAAGGCATCTAATGAGGCCGTCAAGCTGAGTGCCACCACTGTTAACATGGTACATATTTACGACGGTGACCCTCTTACGGAGACTTTGCATTTAGCTTAACATCAGGCAATGCAATAAAAATCCGGAAAAAGGGACTCTTTGTGTGTGCGAGCGAGATGGAACTACTTTAGTAATCCATTTTGCAGCTTTACTTGCTAGTGCTATACGTTCCATCTAAGTTATTCTTAGTCCGAGATTGCACTATTATCCTTCAAATCATGCGATAGGTATCTTAACTTTTAGTTTAAGTGAGTGTTCGTTTTGCAATTGAGGCCTTCTTCAAAAGCATGTGTCAGATGATGTGAAAATCAGCAGTATTACACTGACATGCAAGTGAAGATGGTTAGGGCCTAGAAAATATCCTAGGGCACCAGATACATCCAAAAGATATTTAACAATAATTTATTTCTACTAAACCAATTCTTAATAACTGATGCCCGTTGCTCCACCTAGGTGAAAGTTGATTATTTTCCGCCTGAGAACCTTTTCCCGAGTTCAAAAAAGATATCAAACGAGTGCTGTACAAATAAAACGAAGAGAAGGTAATTTAGATAAATGTATATTATCAAAATTGTTAACATGGTACATGTTTATATAACTACATAGTATAAAGCACAGTCCCTTTCCGCGTCTGTCCGTCCCTATGTATGCTCATATCTCCAAAACTACGCTGCAAATTTTGATGCGGTTTTTTTAATAGATAGAGTCATTCAAGAAGAAGGTTTATATGTATAATACATGCCTAATATAGAATAGGGTGCAGTGGGAACGGAATCGGACGCCACACGGGCGGAAAAAAGTTGGTAAAAAATAAAAATAAAATCGCTGTCAGATCCTCACTTAGTCTACAACTTAAAACAGTAATACGTTTTACGAGCTCGCGATAACTTAGTTTTGTATAAGAAAGAATTATATTTCGTCGCGCGTGTTCGCAGAACGTTATATTGTGATATAAAATTTATTTTTATGAATAGCTAGCTTTATATTTTATAGCAAAGTGTGGACCTTTTACCTTTTTTAGGGAGAAAGTTTTACCTTTCGTGGGCGAATTATGGGCTAAACAATATCTTAAAGTGTGTTTACGATTATTGTTTTAGCAGAGTTTTCGAAGAATGTGTTTTTTTTATACCACTTAGGTGGCAGACAAGGACACGGCCCACCTGATGGAAAGTGGTTACCGCGGCCTATGGACGTATGCAACACCAGGGGCGTTACACTCGCGCTGCCTACCCTGAAGAAACCTTCTAATGCCCCTCTTGAAGAACCCCATATTGTAGTCGCTAGGGGAAACCATGGCAGGAAGTTCATTCCACAGCTTGAGCGTACGTGGGATGAAGTTTTATCATTTCTATAACTAGTTAAATTGTTTATAAGCTTATGAGAAATTGAATAGTATTTACCTTATATAATTAGGCGTAAAATCTCCAGACTCCATACTAATATTATAAATGCGAAAGTAACTCTGTCTGTCTGTCTGTCTGTCTGTCTGTCTGTATGTTACGCTTTCACGAATAAACAACTAAACTGATTTTGATGAAATTTGGTATAGGGCTAGATTAGACCATGAGAAAGGACATAGGCTATGTTTAGTCGCGATAACCGACATGCACGCGGGCGGAGCCGCGGGCAAAAGTTAGTTTATTATATTTTTTTTATTTATTCGGGAATACAAATAGTTATAAAATATTCTTAATCTAACATATTGAATGATACACTTGTACCTTTACACAGAGTTTTAATTTAACTTTTGAACCTGATCGGTTTCGTCTCACTCCATCCTCACACTCATCCATCACCGACTCAACCATCAAACAAAAACAAAAACTTTTTTTTTTATCGTGCGATAAATCCCAACGGATACCACCCCCACGGAGCCGGTGGAGGTGGTTATATCGGACTCGAACCGACAAAAACGCACGCAGTCTTGGGTCCTTGGTTGCCGGAGGTGAGATTGCCAAAAGCATATCTCTCGCACCCCGGCAGACCCAGGACCATCTCTTTCGAGATCGCCCCCTTCGGGTTGTGGGGACCGCAGGGTCCTCATCTAGCCCTGGTTACGGGGAGGCGCTCAATGCAAACCTTAGAGAATGCATTTTTTTTTCGTGAGGAATCCCCTCGGATACCTCCACTGCCGGGGCCGGAAGGGGAGGTTATGTCGGACTCGAACCGACTAAAACCGCACGCGGATCGAGGTTGTCATACTTGTCATCGACATATCTCTCGCACCACGGCTGACCCAGGGCCATCCCTTATGGTCGGGCCGTCCTAACCTTTAAGAATGCTGTAAGGCAAAACCGGTCAGGTTCAAAAATGAAGTTAAACTCTGTGGAACTCACACCTGTAAACCCCCGAAGGGGTAGGCAGAGGTGTTTTAAGACCCACATTTCACCTACTATGATTCTCAATCAAATCAATTAGCCTATTGCAGTCCACTGCTGGATATAGGCCTCGCCCAATATTGGGAGACTATGATTCTCGATCCTACGTAATAGGGCCAAGCCTATTGCCGTGAAGTAGGCTTTTAGTCATGGGCTGTATGTTTACTGTCAGATGGAGAACAGCCCTATCCCTTAGTCACCTTCTACGACACCCACATGAAAAGATGAGCTGGCCCTTTTTTTCCACCGGGATCCAAGGCATAGTATTATTTTATCTATATTCCCGGCATTTGGGCCATCCCATCTCTTCCCATGCGGTGTCGTACAAGGCGACTAAGGGATAGGGCTGTTTAACATCCATACTAATATTATAAATGCGAAAGTAACTATGTCTGTCTGTCTGTCTGTCTGTCTGTCTGTATGTTACGCTTTCACGCCTAAACCACTGAACCGATTTTGATGAAATTTGGTATAGGGGTAGATTAGACCTTGAGAAAGGACATAGGCTATGTTTAGTCGCGATAACCGACATCCACGCGGGCGGAGCCGCGGGCAAAAGCTAGTCAGACATATATATATATACTTCGTATATATATATAGAACATTCAGTGGTTAAGGCGTGAAAGCGTAACATACAGACAGACAGACAGACAGACAGACAGACAGACAGAGTTACTTTCGCATTTATAATATTAGTATGAATATATACTAGCTGTCCCGGCGAACTTCGTACCGCCAATTTTTTAGATCCCGTTCCCGCTGCACCATTTAGGGGGATGAAAAATAGATGTTGGCCGATTCTCAGACCTACTCAATATGCTCACAAAATTTCATGAGAATCGGTCAAGCCGTTTCGGAGGAGTATGGCAATGAAAACTGTGACACGAGAATTTTATATATATAGATATATAGCCTAGACTCAGCCTCAGATATAAGCTCGAGTCAACAACATAGTGCCCGGAATAATATGCTCACCCCCTATTACATGGGATCAACTACAGTTATTGGTGAAATATGAGTGTTAATTCACCTCTGCCTAACCCTCCGGGGATAAAGGCGTGATTATATATATGTACGTAAAAATAAACTTTCTAACCTTGCCCATCAAAGCCGCGGTTACAGTTAACACAATAACCCATGAGTTTTATGGCGTCCGCACCATAAACACGGTGTTTGGTCAACTTCACATTTATGTACGTACATGGTTATCACATTAGGTTTTATACTGCAGTATAAAACTGTAAGTTGAAAATTTTAAGTTTAAAGCACTCAACACCGACGGGCTGTAGATTTTACCCGATTGCTGAAGGAAGGAGGGTAATGTTATTCGAGACTATGTATGTATGTCCATTTATTTGGCACGGCCTACAGCCTGAACGGCTTGATGGATTTGGACATGTGAGGTTTCATTTGATTCGCCGTGGTTGTGTGAGTGACATCAGGTACATTAAAATTTCCAGAAAATCTTAATGGTGGATTTTTGGCGACAAAATGTATGTTGTCAAAAATATTTTTGACTCAAACTTATTGAGTAGGGTTTCAAAATGAAGGAAATTAGAAGGAGATTTCAAAAATATACACTTGTCATATCATAACTAAAAAGTATAAAATAAAACAAATGATTATATCTGAGGCTGAGTTTGGGCTGTATATATCTGTCTCATGTTAAACAGCCCTATCCCTTAGTTGCCTTATACGACACCGCATGGGAAGAGATGGGGGGGGGGGGCATAAATTCTTCTCTGCCAAGAACCTTGCGATTTTTTATATTTACGTCGTCAAATTGACAGGACCCAGCCAAGTGCATTGCACCCCAGCTTACAATCAAGCCTGATTGTAAGCTGGGGTGCAAAATAAATAAAAAGTTGACTAATAGGATCAATTGAAATAAAACCACTTTTTACGGATTCTATCGCGATATATTTGTTATTATTACTTTTTAACCCGACGTTTCATAGTTTAATAGGATAGGAATAGGATCAATTTTGTCCAGAAAGTTCAACCTTTACACAAAAAGAACAAGGTTGAAATAATTGGAATTTTTGGTGCATGTGATATACTATAGATCTACCTTCTTTACCATTAAGAACATAGTAAGATTCTAAGCCAATTGTTTGAAGCTAAGCTCAATACTCGACTATCAGATGTATGTTAATACAGACACTAAATCTTGTCGATTCCATTGTACCAATTACCTCCGAAACGCCTTTATCGTGTTCAGCGGAACGCGATTCATGCGAAGGGTTAGATTAGCACACGAATTACTTGCATTTTGTCGTACTTTGCATCCTTCAAATGTCTTTGGATAGATTAGTTTTTCTTGTGTTGCATGTCACAACAAAATACTGATGATTTTAGATCGGGAATAATTAAACCTGTGACCAGGGGGCCTACCACAACCGTTTATAAAACAGTCTTATTGCAGGAGAGTTTTGTGTCAAGCTTGAAGTAATCTTGCTTATATTCGTACCACAACCGTACATTGTGCATGTCATGTATTCCTGCTTAGTGCTTTTGTGACGTCAAATTAATTTTAATTCATTCAATTCGTACCATGACGAGATTTTAGAGCAGTATTGTATTTAACATTATTGTTTTTATGTCAAATTTAGCCGTTTTAAAAAAGTTGCTAGGTAGCAACTTTTTTATTATTGTTTTGCAAAATACTGCTCAAAAAATCATTTTCGTAACCCAAAAAGCAAGTAAACCGTATTTATATACATTAACCTAAACAAGAAATGGTCAAGCTGACTATTATAACGGTTTAAAAGTACTTTTTATTGTGTTCCACAGATACCTCCCTGTTTGGCCAACGCGTCCGTTATATCTAACGCAAACCGACTAAAACTGCACGCGGTTTCAATTTGGTGGATTAATAAGGCATTTTCGTCACCCATGCTCAGTCTTCTCCGGTTTTTAGCTAGCATGGTGCCCAGTGAGAAGACTCGCATCCCAAGAAACGCCTATAATTGCAAGTATAAATTGTATAGAAGAATGCATAGAAATGGCTTAGATATTAAGCAAACAAATACAATTCAAAAAATTACAAGTATATTACTTCAAAGTAAAAACTTCTTTTTAAAAATCCTTTTAGAATAAAAAAACTCTATGGTTTTCTAAAAAAGAAATCACTGACATTAGGCGTAGGGCTTGACTCCAGGGAAGATTTCAGTATCCGATGATTTTTCTCTAGGTTTAATAAATCTTCGGAAAGCCTCCGGACATTCTTCGAATACGCGGAAGCTATACCTATTTAGTCATATTCGTAAATTTTTTAAGTACCTACCCAATTGAGACATTGTATTACTATTATTATCATAATCCTCTTATTAAAACAATATGAAAACGTCCAATTTGTACACTAATGAAATCAACTTATTACCGACTTTGTGCCCGGAATACGGCAATAGGTGGACCGACCGAATGCAATGATTGATGAAATGTGGGTGTTGATGTTAATTCGCCTCTGCCTAACACTCCGGGGAAATAGGCGTGATTTTATGTATATATTTCCTACTTTTTAATAAATGCACGAACATCTATACGTCATATACCTACTTCGATAAAATCGTATCGCTATGGAATCTAATTATATAATCAAAAATATATAGTAAAATAGTGTTCATGAAAAAAGGCGAATATTTAACTTTATATAAAATCTCCGGAGTTTTTGAGAAAGATAACCGGTTGTTCGCAAAAATCTCCAGAGGTGCTCCGGTTTTTTTGTCTCCGGAGCACACCCCTAATGCGAATGAATTATTGCAAGGAATACATAACTCTTTCTAAATAGTTCATTCATTTCCGTCAATTAGCAGGAATAAAATAAAACATTATTGTACGCTCATGGTACGAATTTGAGTAAGGTTATTTTTGTACCTGCAAAGAAGGAAAAGAAAGATCGCTATACGTTCTGTCATACTGTATAGCGCCATCTCTTTCTCACACACAATGGAGCAACATTCACGTAATTTGTAAAACGTTTTTGATATAAATACTCTTTTAAGTAACTGGCAGAATATTGAAAAAAAAAAAGAAAACTATCTGTCATCTGACTTTAAAATAATTTTATTATGACATTTTATTTTACACCTACACCGCAAATAATATGTAAAGCCATTACATAATAATTTAGTTTAATTGCCTGGGCATTTATGATCAAATCATGCAAATATTACCTATTTATATTTTATATGTACTATTTAAAGTGGTAGCAGAGCGGGGTTGTAACTTGTAAGCTGGGAGTCCGAAGCAAAGAGCATCTACTATGTCAACTTCTTATGCTCAATGAAGAATATAATTATTATTATGTTGCTATCCGAAGCTGTGAAAGAGCTCTCCATCTAAGGCTACTGCTGAAAGACATGACAGCAGTGTTTGATGAATGTGAATGATTTTCAGTGATAACCAAGTGGCATTGAAGCTATGTGAAAATGCTATCCTAAGTAGCAAATTAAAACACATCGACCTGAGAAAGCACTTCTTTATTATACAACGTGGAATAATTAGTGTGCGATACAAAGAAACTTCAAATACCTACCAGGGCCTCAACATCTAAACCTAAGTAAACGCTTAATCATTGTAAGGAGGAGTGTTTTGAACTCTCTTTGTGACAAGCATGCAAACATAAGAAGAAAATACTATTCATTCATATTCAATGTCTTCTCTGACATAACAATCGTGAATTTGGTATTGTAGGTACCTAATTATGTAAAATTGTATTTTCTACCGCAAATATAAAGCCGTAATAATTTTATGTTTTTAATTATCTAGGCATTCATGATCACATCATAAAATTATAACAAATGCAAGGGGTACGAGGCACTGGGTCCTAGGGGCAAGTTTTATATTTAGAATTAGGACATCGATAGCACTGACTCGAGTGCAATACGTATGATGTTGCACGGAGTGACACCAGAATTAGGAATACCTACTGCTTTTGAACTTGACGACATTCAAGGCTCTCGAGTCCCAAGGTTAGATAGCTTTTTAGGGCATTCCACAATGGGACAGATTTTCATTACCTACCTATTTATTTTGCTTATATCTATTCAGTAGGTAGGTATTCTTAGGACAAGGTTTGTGTGAAAGATTTGTATCTAAAAGTGCGCAAAGGCGCAAAGTGCCCTCCCCGTACCCGGGGCTAGATGGGGACACTAGGGTCCCCACAACACGAAGGGGGCCATCTCGAAAGAGATGGTCCTGGGTCTGCCGGGGTGCGAGAGATTGAGTTTCGACCCGTCCACCCACTGCACTTTCCCACCAGTGGGTGGACGGGTAATTCACGAGTACCCTTCCACCCACCACGCTCAATCCCGACCCGTCCACCCACTGCACTTTCCCACCAGTGGGTGGACGGGTAATTCACGAGTACCCTTCTACCCACCACGCTAGTGTGAACAGAAATAAGACTCTAGTTATCGATTAAGTTAAAATTAAAAACAAAATTACTAACATTTAAACTAGTGTGAACCAAAATAATATAAGAACCAGTTGCTATCGGCAATCATGCTTTTGGCAATCTCACCTCCGGCAACCAAGGACCCAAGACGGCCGGTTCGAGTCCGACATAACCGCCTCCACCGGCTCCGTGGGGGTGGTATGCTTGATACTCGTAGCTTGATAGATATTTACACTGAGCGGTAATCACCTCATCGACATCATTACAATTGACTCTCGCTCCGGATCGTTCTTGGTGCTGAGGCTGGCCATCGCAATCCAGCTTGGAAACGCGGCAAGTGTGATAGTGGAAGCAAGCGTACAAAGATGGTTATTTGATTAATATAGACACCATATTATTTATTTAGTAGGTATTACATGAAATAATTTATAAAAGCAATTATATTTGTAAAATAGTTATCATTATAACTGGATCTTAATGCGACCTTTCGAGCAACCTTTGAACTCTTGAATAGCCATCATGCATTTTATTATATGTGCGTGGTTGTTCACTCAGCTTATCCTATGGCTCTCGCATCAGTTGCCTATAAAATGGTAATGCAATGAACACCTAGAAAAAAACAACTATGTTAAGAACATGATATATTTACGAAACTAATAGTGGTCAATCACACATTACAATACATTGGCGTATAGTTAATTCAATATAAATATGGGCTTACCTTAGTCTTTACAGAGAATTCTGTAGATTTTCTAGGGATTTTCAACAGTGTAGACTCTATTCATCACTCTGTGGGAGTCTCTTTCGCTTAATGAACCAATTTCATAAATGGAAAGGGTCTCATTTTTGTCGCGACTGCATTCGACGACGATTTCGTGAATAAGCAATATTAGCACAGCTTTTAGAAGCTGATAAACTCCTCGAATATTGTTTCTTCAATAGTTTTTTGTAACTATTGACTTTATAAAGGATGTCATATTTGACGGTGAACGAACAAAAAGAACGAAAACTATGGGTGACGTCCCAAAACTGCTAATTTATACAACATTATTGTAATATTGCTTTAAGAGGTCGTGGTACCAAAACACGAAGTAAGATTGAAATAATACTGCTTTAAAACCCCCTATACACTACTCGCGAAGTTGAACGAAGTTAGGCGAATACGATAGTGTGGAGATGCACTTCGGCTCACCTCGTCAAACTTTACCTCGCCTCGGGCGACTTCCATTTGTTGTCGGTTTTTGCGCCCGAGTCAAAGGGCCCGAAGTTGCACGAAGTGCGTTCACGAAGTACCTCTCTACACTACTCGGCCGACTTCCGTACTCAATAGTTATAATTATTGCGTGTGACACATATTGTGTTTATTATGAACAAAATACAGTCTTCACAGGAGGAAAATATGTTGTTCCTCGAAACTGTGCAAGCAGAGCCGATTATTTGGGACCCCAATATCATTAATGTCATAAGGACGAACGTGCGCAGGCTTTCGGCACCTTAGAGCGAATGAGCTCCTCGCGAGGTTGAACGAGTGTGTGGTGTCGCACTTCGGACTGTAGGCAAAGTTGCTCGAGTACTGCGCCGAGGAACTTCGCGAGTAGTGTATACGATGCATAAGAGGTTGTGGTTGGCCCCCAGGTCCTTACAAGCAAATAATTTGACTCCGAAACGTCTTGGGCATCCGAAATTCTTAAATAAAACAAATGATTAAAAAATAAAAAACCCGACTGCCACTGAAAAGACCGAAATAAGTTTTGATAGCAGGCGGTACCCATTAATTTTCTTTCGGTTTATGATTGGCAAATGGGTACCGCCTGCTATCAAAACTTATTTCGGTCTTTTCAGTGGCAGTCGGGTTTTTTATTTTTTAATCATTTGTTTTATTTTATACTTTTTTTAGTTATGATATGACATGTATATCTTTTTGTAATCTCATTCTAATTTCCTTCATATCGTTTATACTTGAAATAAAAACTTAAATCAGTAAGTAAGAAAATTAGCGAGAATGATTGTTTTGTTAAACAACTTTAAATCGTTATATATCCTAAACTATTATTTAAAATGAAAAATGATAAAAGGAACCTAAATATGATTTTAAAATACCTATTCAACTTTCGACACCCCACTTGCTATAGTTCATCGATTTTTTTTTTTTCATTTTGACAATATGGCGTCTGGTTGTTGCTGTGGTGAATTTTAATTACTGTCATGTCTTTAGTGACACTCACATGGTTAAGACGAATCGATTGACGTAAGAATTATCAAAATCGGCCTATGCAATTGGTCTCTAGAACGCCACATAGAAACAAACATACATACATACATACCTACATATATACATACATAGACTGATAAACACATTACCCTCCTTTGCGTCGCGCAGTCGGATAAATAGGCCTTCACGTATGAAATTGCCGTTCTGCAGTACTGGCCATTTCAAATCGTAATAATTTTTGTTTGGTTAAGAATTCTAATTTTAAATAAATTTTATTTTAAAAACATGGCTTTTTTTTCCAAAATTACTCATTTGTTTATTGATTAGTGTTACATTTTCATCGCATTTCAATCCTTTTCGTCATCATGGATACGTCAAAAAATCGAGAAATTATGGAATACTAGCTTTTGCCCGCGGTTCCGCCCGCGTGGATGTCGGTTATCGCGACCAAACGTAGCCTTCTCATGGTCTAATCTAACTCTATACCAAATTTCATCAAAATCGGTTCAGTGGTTTAGGCGTGAAAGCGTAACATACAGACAGACAGACAGACAGAGTTAATTTCGCATTTATAATATTAGTATGAATGAGTACCATCGTGGCAGCAACGCGGCACAAGCTGCACGCAACATCAACGACGTTTACGGAGCTAACACTACAAACCAACGCTCCACCTGTTATTGGTTTGCTCGCTTCCGTTCTGGAAATTTCGATATAGTACAATCGTCTTAGTCACTTGGTTTCCCTTGGTCGTAGAGTCAAGTCCTGATTTGGACGTTCGCATTTTCCGAATATAGGAAAAGGTTTGCCTTAAATCTTAAGACTTGTGACTTAGTCCCGGTTAGACCCTAGGGTCCATTTACTCCTCTACTCCTTTTGATATTCTGCTGGCGTATATGTCATAGATGTTTTTATGACAACCAGGATCGGCTTAACCCGGCTTAAGCCGGCCGCCTCTTTCCGCCATCGTTCCACGTGACAGCAGTTCCACACTCACCATCTGGACAGCTGGCGGTTCACAACTGTGCGTTCCTCGAGAAACTTTCTGCCTCTCACAACTAAACTGTGGAATGAACTGTCACCAGCGGTATTTCCGAACCATTACGACCTTCAAACCTTCAAGAAAAGAGCGTACTCTCTTTTAAAAGGAAGGCAACGCACTTGTGACTCCTCTGGTGTTGCGGGTGTCCATGGGCGGCGGTGATCGCTTAACATCAGGCGATCCGTCTGCTCGTTTGCCTCCCTAATCCATAAAAAAACGTGCTCTCCGAGGCACAGAAATATGCAATTCATACATATAAATATCTCAAGAAGTCTGATGCCGATGTCATACACTATAAGTTTAAAAAGATCGCATCCAATAGACAAAATCGCAAACTGCATCAAGCGAAGATCCTTTCAATTGCGATAGAAAATTAAATTTCGATGTACCAAACTTTCTCCTCAACTCACCACTCTAGAATATACCTTATTTCCTAGAAGATTAAGTTGATTGTAGCTTGTTTTTAGAAAGGGGGAATTGAAAAGTCCTTTATTGAAGCCTGTAGAATGAAAGACGGCGGGATTGCATCCCCATTTTGTAAGTAGGTCAGATGATGTCAATGCAGTAGTCTATAGTAATGTGTTAGTGTTTATAGGGAGTATGTAAAGTGAGATATTCTTAAATAGAAAGTGAGATACTGCTAAGGAAAAATAGCTTGTTAATCCATACTAATATTATAAATGCGAAAGTAACTCTGCCTGTCTGTCTGTCTGTATGTTACGCTTTCACGCCTAAACCATTGAATTGATTTTGATGAAATTTGGTATAGGGGTAGATTAGACCTTGAGAAAGGACATAGGCTATGTTTGGTCGCGATAACCGACTTCCGCGCGGGCAGAACCGCGGGCAAAAGGTAGTCCAATATAGTATACTATTCTACACGGACAGCCTCAGTGGCTTAGCGTTAGCGAACGCGGCCGCTACGCACGAGGCGACGAGGGTTCGTTCCCCACTTAGTGTATTTGTATGCTTGAATATCGGTATTTGCATTGGCCTGGTCGTGCCTCAGAGAGTACGTTAAGTCGTCCGTCCCAGTAGCCATACGAACATCTATGACAGTCGTTACGGGAAGTTGGAACCCTAGAAAGTCTAGATGCAATGCTGCGATATCGCCTTTGGGTTGTGGAGCTCAGATGGTGTTCGCTTTAAAGAAAAATATCGAAGTTCAGCCAAATCCACAGTTAGACTGGCAAAGCGGACCCCAGACACCAAGCTGAAAGCTTCGGATGCGACTGGGATTTGGGATTATCGCCAAGAAGAATTATAAACTATTGAACGAGCAATTTCTTGTACCTATATACATTTTTACCCGACTACGGCGAAGCCAAAGGGAGGGTTATGATTTTGACAGGCTATGTATGTATGTATGTATGTTCATTTGTTCCCTCATAGCTCCTCAACTACTTATTAGAACTGGACAAATGAGGTATCGTTACAAGCGGCTTGATCGTCCCATGGTTATAGGCTATATGACTTGTCACTCAATCTTGTGTGGCGCCCTCTAGCGCTCATAAGGTACTGTGTTAAAAAATAAATTTGAGATAAATATGCCGTGTTTGGTATCAAATGAAAGTGCTTAATGAGCACATTTCAAATATATATAAATTATTAGTTTTACCTGGCCCCAAAGTAATTTAAATAAAAAATAAAGTTTAAAACTAAAACCCGACTACCGAAAAATCACGTTCTAAAAAGTGGCAAACAAGAAAATATCAAGGATAGCCGTGGTCGTATGCCACTTGCTCTAGCAAAACAATATATTATAGTTAAAAGTGGCATACGACCACGGCTATCCTTGATATTTTCTTGTTTGCCACTTTTTAGAACGTGATTTTTCGGTAGTCGGGTTTTAGTTTTAAACTTTATTTTTTTTACGGCAGTGTGTACCTCAGGAATCATTCTACTCTAAGGCCCGTATTCTAGAATGACACTCAGTCTGTATCTCGATTTGTCTGAGGACAGATTGTACAGGTCATTTGTCAAACTATCAATCTATCTAAAGCGTCGGTAGCTTATTGGTTAAGGACTCGGCCGTACGATCGAGAGGTCCCGGGTTCGATCCTGGCGATTACACTACCGACGTGAACCCACTCCTAACACAAGCAATTTAGCTTAGTTGGAGGGGTTAGAGGGAATATTAGTAACTTCGGTTCTAATATTCTTAAAAAAAAAAAAACTATACAATCTGTCATCAGATAAATTGTTTGGCTGAGTGTCATTCTAGAATATGGGCCTAAGATTTGGATGAGGAAATTTGTATTAAGATATGAACTAATGGATACAATGAACAGCTAGAATCAAGCGTTTCAGTGAATCATTCCTATGCCGCACCATTAAGACCTGGAACTCCCTGCCAGCTCACGTGTTTCCTTCTTCCTACAGTCCCGGGTCCTTTAAGCGGGGCGTGAAAAGGCATCTAATGAGGCCGTCAAGCTGAGTGCCACCACTGTTAAAATGGTACATGCTTCCGATGGTGATCCTCTTTCCGAGACTTTGCCTTTGCTTAACATCAGGCGAGGTGAAGTCAAATTGACGTTTCCTATATAAAAAAAAAATGATATTACAATTATTATTATAGATTCCGCCACATTTAAGTAATTCGTCAAAACCTCAATAGTTTATTTAAGGAGTCAACTTTACAATCGAGAGATCCCGTGTTCGAAGCTTGGCCTTTACAATATTGACATGAAGCCACTCCTAACACAAATAATTAAGCTTAGCTGGACACTAGCGGGATACTAGTAATTTTAGTTTCCTAGCTACAAATATTCTTTAGTAAAACATTTTTGGAACAACTATTTCTCTTTTCAATTTAAATCTAAAAATGTAGTCATATGCCACGGGACTTAACCCGTGAACAGTCCCTTTCTAGGAGGGACTCTAAGCAATTGAGCCACCTGTGACTTCTCAGCTGTTATTACGTAACAAGTATCTATATGTTATAACGAACAAACAGACAAACTTTTGCTATTAAAGTATTCAGATTTTGGGCGGGTAGATCGCGTTTAATTAGAATACAAAACATATTTCATACCATAAGGGTGTGAATTCCCTGACAATGTCTGCCCATAAAAATTATCAAAAGCATAATCTCAAACAATCATTCAAAACGAACCATTGTAACTAGTATAATTTGTAGCACATTAGAGACATAAATCCTCATAAGGCTCGTTTCAAAACATACCATTGTAGTAATAGGGTTGTTTTCACCCCGAAAAAGGTCCTAATGCAATTAACAATCACTAAAAGGGACGGCGCCTTTCATCCCTTCGATAAAAATTACTCTTATTAATTAATACATATAATATCCCCCCGTGTTTGCTTGACATCTCTTTGTTTTAATGAAAAATGATTATTTCATTTCTGGGTCCGGATGTTGAGCAATTAAGCATTAAAAAATATACCTTATGGAACTTGCAATAGAGTGTAGTTTTGTGTTGGGTTTAGTTAAACTATAAGTCAAATGGAAATTGATTTATGATGGAACAACCCATGGAACAATTAGGTTTAAGCGTTTTGATAATAACTTTCAGATATTTATCTAGTGTATGTAATGGGATTAACGGGATTAATTTGTACTTATGGTACGCTCTTGGGAATGTAAGGTGGGAAGATTTGCGTAACGCTTTGATGAGTCTTCGAATAGACAAATAATGAAAAGGCTATAACATATCATATTATTATATGTATACTGGGTGTAAGGGTAACGCTACCGAAGCTGAGAACCCCTAGTAGTACTCCAGGTACAAAAATTGGCACAGAAAATCGATTTGATCAAAAAAAATCGATTCTTAAAAAAAAAATTTTTTGCATTTTTTACTGTGCTGCCTTAGGTAACTCCGACCACTGTCTGGTCCGCTCCACCGTGCCCATTGTAGCGCCCCCACGACCCGTGCAGGGGAAGAGGCGTCTTGGGCACTACTCGTCAGCGGACTGGGATGTATTGCGCGACTATTATGCGTCCATCCCGTGGGTTGAACGCTGCTTTGAGGGTAAGAACCCATCTGAGAGCGCTACTGCCGTCGCCGGTGAGATCGGTCTAGATATGGAATACTATATCCCATACACCGATGTCACCGGAGTCCGCGGAGCGCGTCCGTGGTTCGGGCGCGAGTGCGGCCGAGTGAGGCTGTTGAGCATAAACAGTCTGCGTACCGCGCCTGGGTGCGGGCGCGCGCCACACGCGATCCCAACGTGGGTCACTTCAAGGCGGCGTACAACAGAGCCACAAAGGTCTGCAAGAGGGCATGCGTCAGGGCGGATGCCCAGCGCATAGCACGGCTGGGCCAAGAGCTAGTGGCGCACCCACGGGTAGCCGTGGCTACTGGCAACTGGCCAAAGCCGTGCAAGCCAACTTCTGCCAGCCGTCGCTGCCCCCGCTGAGTAGTCCCGATGGATCTCTGGCCCATGAGCCGCAAGAGAAAGCAAATTTGCTGGTCAATCTCTTCGCGGCCAACTCCCGAGTCGATGATTGTGGTATGCAACCACGGACAATGCCCACTGGTGACCACGCAATGCCTGATATACGTATCAGGCAACGCGATGTCCGTGCAGTACTGCAATCACTCGATGTCCGGAAAACCAGCGGTCCTGATGGTATTCCAGCGGTGGTACTTAAAAAATGTGCAGCGGAGTTATCTCCTATGCTAACGCGGCGCCAACTATCGACCCATAGCCGTCACCTCAGTGCTGTGCAAGGTGTTCGAGCACATAATTAACACACAGCTCATGCGCCACCTAGAGGATCACTCCTTGCTTAGTGACCGGCAATACGGTTTCAGACCGAAACGGTCAACGGGTGATCTTCTGGCGTACATGACCCACCTTTGGGGTGAGGCTATGGAGAAGCACGGTGAGTCACTGGCAAGTAGTCTTGACATCGCCAAAGCTTTCGATAGAGTATGGCACAAATCGCTTTTTTCCAAGCTACCAGCCTTTGGCCTGCCTCCTAGACTGTGTAACTGGGTTGCAAGCTTCCTGCAGGGGCGCCGTATTCGCGTCCTTTGTGATGGACGAGCTTCGGAGTTCTTGCAGGTAAATGCTGGCGTGCCGCAGGGTTCCGTCTTATCTCCTACTCTCTTTCTTCTGCATATCAATGACATGCTCTGTAACGGAAACATTCACTGCTATGCAGACGACAGCACCTTACACGGGAGTTATTACGCACATCCTGCGGCCAAGCAGTCTGATATCGCGGAAAAAAGGCAGCTTCTTGTCACTGAGCTGGACCGGATCCTGGACCACATTTCTCAATGGGGCGATAGGAACCTGGTCGAGTTCAATGCCAAGAAGACTCAGGCATGTGCGTTTACAGCAAAGGTATCTCCTTTCCTTCCCCTTTCCACTCTTCAGAGCACACCACTGCACTGCAAAAACTATATCGAGAGTATCATCAAATCAGCCTCGCGTAAACTCGGAGTCTTGAACAGAGTGAGACGTTTTTTCACGCCGGAGCAGCGGTGTCTTCTATACAAGACCCAAATTCGTTCCTGCGTGGAATACTGCTCACATCTCTAGGACGGCTCCGCAAAGTACTTATTAGATGCTCTCGACAGGTTGCAGCGACGTGCGGTCCGCATTATTGGGAATCCTGAGGTCACGAACACCCTCGAGCCTTTGCAGATGCGTAGAGATGTTGCGTCTTTGGCAGTTTTCTACCGTCTCTACCATGGTGAATGTTCTGACGAGCTCTTTCAATTAGTCCCACCCTCCCCTTTCCTTCACAGGACGACACGTGCAGGGCTAAGATGCCATCCATTTACGGTGCAGAGTATACCTGCTAGAACCAAGCGTTTCAGTGATTCATTCCTATGCCGCACCACTAAGACCTGGAATTCCCTGCCAGCTCTCGTGTTTCCTTCTTCCTACAGTCCCGGGTCCTTTAAGCAGGGCGTGAAAAGGCATCTAATGAGGTCGTCAAGCTGAGTGCCACCACTGTTAACATGGTAAATGTTTACGATGGTGACCCTCTTTCCGAGACTTTGCCTTTAGCTTAACATCAGGCGAGGTGAAGCCAAATTGACGTGTCCGGTATAAAAAAAAAACTCTATCGTGTTAGTAAAGCTAAATGAAACGGTTATTTTATAAAAAAAAACATTACTACAATAAAAAAATAGCGCCAAGCTACTTTCTTTTCTGTATTAAAACATATATTTTAGGCCCGAATTCCAGAACAACGTTCAGCTCTGAATCGACTCTCACAATGACATTAGAAAATTTCACATGGAAATTACCACGGCACAGAGGTCGTTTCAAATTCACAAACTATTTCATAATTCAAATAATGTGGGTAGATTTAACATACTGTAGTATTAGTTGAGAACGTAACAGTGCCACGCTTCGAACTCGAGACAAGTGTGTAAAGTGAGCGAGATGTCTGACAAGTGAGCGAGTTGACACTTGTCAGCGGCGAACCGCAATCGTGACTCTAGTGACACTAGTGACAGATACTAGATAGTGACGTCATTTAATTCGTAATCTGCACCAAAGAATAGATAATACTTATCTGTACTGAGGTATTTCATCCTTCAATTTAAATGAATTTCGACTCTAGTACTACTACTAGACTTAATTTATTACTTACAAGCTTACTGTAATACAGGGTGTTCAATATTATGATGCTGCCGATGACGTAGGCTGTTTGCCGGGCCATCCAATCAGGTAACACGATAGTTTGGCAAACAACGGCCTGTGTACGTCAACAGCTTTATAATAAGTGATGGTACAGACGGGGGTTGTATAGGTATAGGTATACAACTACAATGAATATTGGGCTATCACGAATTAATTTCTTGGGGCGCGTTGGATGTCACCACAGATATTGAAATCTAGAGATTCTGGCGTATCTCTCTGTCTTCGCGCCAATATTTTTTAATTCCAGTGTCAAGCGATCGATTTCTTACACATGTTTTGGTTTTAGTAGTGAGTAATGTAAGTATACTTATTTATTCTGTGGTATAACACAAAAAACATGGTAAATATCCCGGTGCGGGTTTTAGCTACTAATGTAAATGACCATGTCAATCTCAAAACGGTTTTGGGGTAAGTCAGCGTCAGAAATATCTTGACGACGAAGACTCAAAATGACCTTAAAACTCCCATATTAAGAGCAAATCAAACTGTTTTATTGATTCAAATGGTATCATCATCCACATATACCACATATCAGAACAATCAGTCAACTGGAAGGGGGTAAAATAAAGAATTTAAGGACGTTTTTGAGCACTTTGTTCGTCAACATCTTTCTGATGCTGAATGGTATCTAATTATAATAATTCATGAAATTGGCGATAGATTTACAATTTTGCTGAACAACAAATCCTATTTTGTAGGTATTTATAGCGACATTTTAAATCACACTCATTTTTTATTCTGAACATCTTATTTATTACATACTAGCTTTTGCCCGCGGCTCCGCCCGCGTGGATGTCGGTTATCGCGACTCATCATAGCCTATGTCCTTTCTCAAGGTCTAATCTAACCCTATACCAAATTTCATCAAAATCGGTTCAGTGGTTTAGGCGTGAAAGCGTAACATACAGACAGACAGACAGACAGACAGACAGACAGAGTTACTTTCGCATTTATAATCTTAGTATTGAAGTATGGATTTTCATAGAAGTTTTTAGAACAGCCTGTATTTTTCCCAGCCCACATCGAAAAACTTCAAGAAATATAATCAAATCGAATGTATCACCTACATTTTCTCGATACTTAACAGCCTTTTACGGCGCCTACCTATGGAAAACAACCACATATTCTTATTTGAGACAGTGGGGGCCATCGTTTGTCTTTATAACGACCTAAATGGGACTAAAGTAGACCATTTGCTTTATATCTGTTATAAGGTTTCGTTCTGGAAGAAAATTCATTTGCTTATCGGGGCCGACATTATTAGATTGTTTTCAAGATAATATACTTACTGTGTAGCTGCTGTCCGCGGCTCCGTCCGTGTACAACAAATCCTATTTTGTAGGTATTTATAGCGACATTTTAAATCACACTCATTTTTTATTCTGAACATCTTATTTATTACATACTAGCTTTTGCCCGCGGCTCCGCCCGCGTGGATGTCGGTTATCGCGACTCATCATAGCCTATGTCCTTTCTCAAGGTCTAATCTAACCCTATACCAAATTTCATCAAAATCGGTTCAGTGGTTTAGGCGTGAAAGCGTAACATACAGACAGACAGACAGACAGACAGACAGACAGAGTTACTTTCGCATTTATAATCTTAGTATTGAAGTATGGATTTTCATAGAAGTTTTTAGAACAGCCTGTATTTTTCCCAGCCCACATCGAAAAACTTCAAGAAATATAATCAAATCGAATGTATCACCTACATTTTCTCGATACTTAACAGCCTTTTACGGCGCCTACCTATGGAAAACAACCACATATTCTTATTTGAGACAGTGGGGGCCATCGTTTGTCTTTATAACGACCTAAATGGGACTAAAGTAGACCATTTGCTTTATATCTGTTATAAGGTTTCGTTCTGGAAGAAAATTCATTTGCTTATCGGGGCCGACATTATTAGATTGTTTTCAAGATAATATACTTACTGTGTAGCTGCTGTCCGCGGCTCCGTCCGTGTACTATTCTAATCCCGTTCCTGCTACCCATGAGAATTATTCTGGAGTCAAAGTAGTCTATGATTTATTAGAGACTATAATCTATCCATATAGCAAATTTCAACCAGATCTGTTCAGCCGTTTGATGAAAAATGTGCATTACGAAAATTTTTACATATCTTCCCCTGTATTCTCGTATCACTGAAAAGTTAGGCAGAGATGTGTTAGCAACAATATTTTGAAAATTATCAACTACATATCTAGTCATCATTATCCCCAAAGAGATTACCAAGCTATATAATGTCGACATTTCTGGGAGCGACTGAATTGTAACCTCCTCTCTGAGTAGAAAGCCTGTGCCAGTGATACATGTCAAACTCATTACCCTCCTATTTTAACTTCACCGCAGTCGGTCAAAAATAACGAGCTCTTCATTATCTGACTCAATCATTATCGAACCCACGACCCATAACAGTATTGCGAAATCTGTAACGAAAAACCGCAACGATTCGAGACAAATCTAGAATGCATAAGTACATAGTTTTTTTTTAACGCACCACGCTCGATTGCACTCAAGGATGGCCCGTTTTTACATTCATACAAAAAGTGATGGTGTACGGTAGTGTACCTGCCAGGTTCAAAATTGTTGTCTGTTGTTTTAGAAAATGTATTATTTAGTATACAACCTATATAGTTCGTAAGTAAGTATTGTTATTATTGTTCATAACATGTATGTACAAGCACAGCATGGTTAGCTGTAGATATGTGGCTTGCATATTCTACAGTCCGTTGATCAGTGGCGATTGGTCTTAAGGTTTTTATCAAGCAATTTTACTGTATACGAAATGCTTTCATACACATATTTACTAACTATAATATATATATAATTTAATAGAAAATTGATTAATTATTCCAGGAATATACAGTAACCTCCAGATCGTACTTTAACAGTCTAAAATATTTCAGATAAATCCATTAAACCCATTTAGGGGGATTTTGTGAAACTAACGAATATGGAATACAGGCATCTTATAGCCAAGGTTTATCTTTCTGTCTCTCCTCTGTACTCTCAGATAGTAAGGAGTTAGAAGATAGGATACCTTCATAGACTTAATTTTGGTTGTAACTTTTAATTACAGCACAGAAGAAACATATAACCATAGTTTATTTCAATTGGTACAGAACTTGGCTCTCTTTTTTCTCAACTACAAATTCAATTTAAGGTCGATATACAGGCCAGGTTCAGTAGTTGAACTATCAGAGAGTGTAGATTCATCGATACAGTTGGTTGTACGAAAAGTAATAAATAAATAAAAAATAAAAAAATGCAGGAAAATATGTTTTTGTTCACCTGTCTCGTGGCACTGAGCACCGGCATTTATATCGCTCAAGGTATGTTTATTTTTTTATAAAATATTAATCTCAAATCTGACGCCTAACTAGTGAGTAGTATACTATGAAAGAGGAGAGAGGAAATAGGAAAACAAAGAGAGAAAATGCTGCAAGCAATTTCAAGGAATCTAATAGGGCATATCTTTACAACTAAATAAAAAGAAGTGTTTGTTCTTAACTTTAAAATCATGGCTATAGAATATAAAATCATTTTAAAAGAAGAAAATTTTATACTAGGAATTGTTCTATGTCAAACAAATCGACATCTACGTATTTTCAATATTTAAATTAATAATTAACGAGTTATTTAATAAATTAAAAATGGTAGAACGCAACATACTGAATACCACGCAAAACTAAATGTAGACTGGCTTATTCCACTTTTTCCCGTTGACAATCCCCGTTGATGGGGATTATTGAACTTTATGTTCACTATTCCCCGTTGACGCTAAATTTTTAAATAATGGGGATTAGTGAACTAAAAAGTTCACTTATCCCCATCATGATAAATTCTGTTAGAACTAAAAAGTTCAATAATCCCCATTAAGTACGTTAAAAGTAAAATACTATAAATGAATCATCTATTTTTTATTTTTTATAAGGTAAGGGCTGAATCTAAGGGGCTTATTGAACTTTTTAGTTCTAATAGAATTTATCATGATGGGGATTAGTGAACTTTTTAGTTCAATAATCCCCAACGGGGATTGTCAACGGAGAAAAGTGGAATAAGCCACAGCCAGTCACCTGTAACACCTGTGATAATGAATTATTTTTATTTATTTATTCGCAATTAAAAAGAAAGTTGCTAGTGAAATTAGGGGTCGAGGGGTCGAGAGTGGACTAAATGATTTTTTTGTCTAGGTTTGTTCTTTTTTGAGATTATTTATTCTCTTGGGCTAGAATTTTAAATTTTCAATAGACCACCTTGTAAAACACCATATTCATAAAACATCATATATTCTCATTCATTGTTGCGTTGCGTTGGAGCACACTTAACTGCAATTTGCTTGCGCATTTCTTTAGTGTTATTTAAATATCAACCTTATGCATGTAAAAATTGAATTGAAGCTGCCGTGAGCATGGACTAATATATAATCTATACGTATATTCAATTTTGCAATATATTATACATACATAAGGTAGATATTTAACTAACGCTTAACGCGCCAACGCTTAGTCATCATAACATATTATATGAAAGCCCTTCAAAGTAAATAAAACAGTAATATTTTTGTTTTTCAATTCAATTTTAATTATAATTTGTCATCAACAAGCGTGGCGTGTTTGTGACTGAGATCAAGCAGCTTATTTATTTTTTTTGCGTTAATTAATAATTCGTGTTAATTTTCACGTTCGTTATTGTATTGTTATTTCTTGGAATTCATTAAAACGCGTTTATTAATGTTTTACGTTATTGTTTATACTGGAGATTGATGGCACTTGGTGGAATCTGCTACACATATTAAATAACATACTTGAAGCTTTCCACTGAGTTTATTTTAATTATGAACCTGACCGGTTTCGCCTTACGGCATTCTCAAAGGTTTTCATTGATGTTTTAGATATTCTAATTCCAAATTGGGAATTAGAATACTTATAACATCATTGTAAACCTTTGAGAATGCCGTAAGGCGAAACCGGTCAGGTTCATAATTAAAATAAACTCCGTGGAAAAGTACAAGTGTGTTATTCAATATTTTACGTTATCAATAAATATAAAATTGAAGTGTATGTTTTTACAAGGTTTTTATTTATGTAATATGAGAATGATAGTTTTTTGATGATTGGATATCATTGCTATACAAATTGGATATAATGACAAATGTAGGCACAAAATTATTAAATTATTTTTAATAATTATTTTGTCATTTAATGTACCTAAGTACTTATTTTTAAATGTATTTACTTCGTATATTTACACAGCTATACTTATACTTTTACAACGCTGAAGATTTTGTTTGTTTGTTTTATTGAACATGACAATCTCAGGAACGGCTGGTCAATGTTGATTTTTTTTTGTGTTCAATAGTCCACTTATCGAGAAAAGTTATTAGCTATACCTTTTTTTTTTTTTTTTTTTTTTCGTGCGGAAATCCCCTCGGATACCCCCCCTGCCGGGACCGGAAGGGGAGGTTATGTCGGACTCGAACCGACTAAAACCGCACGCCAACTGTGGGTCTTGGTGCTAGGCCGGAGGTGAGGTTGTCAAAGACATATCCCTCGCACCCCGGCTGACCCAGGGCCATCCCTTACGGTCTGGCCCTCCTCAGGAGGGGGGACAACGGTGTCCCCAACTCGCCCCCGGAATGGGGAGGCGCGCTGTTCAGCGCGCCGCCGCCGTGGCCTGCTTCTGCTGGGGTGACAGGCGGCTCCACCCGTCACCCCCAGGCCCGCGCTCATGGGGGACGGAGGTCAGTCAGTGCCCTCCGACGCCCGAGTTGCCTGCGCGCGCGGGCGGCGCGATCCGCGAGTCTTTCTCGCTCGCGCCGCCTCTCCCGCTCCGCCGTCTCCTTCACGACCATTACCTGCTCGCTGAAGGAGACGCCGGCCGCCCACGCGTCCGCGCAGCGGACCATTGCTGTGAGCAGGGTGGCGAGGGTGAGAACTCTCACTCCCAGGGCCGCCACTAGCTCCCGCCTCGGTTCAGCCCATGCCGGGCACTCGGTGAGCGTGTGCAGCCCCGTGTCCTCGCTCGCGTCGCAGTGATGGCACTCGGACGTTGGCTCCTTTTCGATCCGACACAGATATCTCCCGAAGCACCCGTGCCCGGTGATAATCTGCGTCAGTCGATACGAGTCGAGCCATTCCCCCATGATGGGCCGTACCGCCTCTATGACGGCATGCCCTGCGCGTCGTTGCTCAAGTCGTCGCTCCCACTCCGCCACCATGATCCCGTGGAGCCGGGACCTCTCGGCCCGAATGTCTTCGGGCTCGGGATCGTATCCCCGCTCCCGCGCCTCCTTACGGAACCGATACAGTGCCGCAAGGGATCTCGCTTCCAGGATCCACGGTGGCGATCCGGCTAGGAGACGCGCCGCTTCAAAGGATATCGTGCGGTACCCCCTAATGGCCCTGCAGGCCATCGTCTGCTGCGGCGCATGCAGCAGTTGCACGAACCTGGCCCGCAGGGCGTCCGCCCACACGGGGCACCCGTACAGGGCCATGGACCGCACGACACCCGCGTAGAGTCTCCTGCAGGAGTCCTCTGGGCCCCTCAAGTTGGGCAGCAGCCGCATCAGCGCGTTAGCTGACACCAACAGTTTGGGGCGCAGACTTCGGAAATGCTCTCCGAAGTCCCACCGACCATCGAGTACGAGCCCCAGGTATTTCAACCGGGGCTTGATGTCGATGGGAGTACCTCCTACTGTCAAGCTGGATCCCGGGGGTGGCCTGCGCCGAGGACCATGAAAGAACAAGGCCTCGGATTTGTGCAGAGCCACCTCGAGACCCAGCCGCCGGATCCGATCCACGACTTGAGCAACAGCGGTCGTGGCCCTCTGGGTCGCCTCGCGGTGTGTAGCGCCACTCACCGTCACTAGCGTGTCGTCCGCGTAGCACGTGACGGTGGCACCGAACGCGAGCTCACCGCGAAGCACCCAGTCGTATCCGATGTTCCACAGGAGCGGCCCCAGGACCGATCCCTGTGGGACACCGCACGACATCTCACGCCTACCGACGCCGGTCGCACTTGGGTAGATGACGGCCATCTTCGTCAGGTACGCCCCGACTATGCGGCGGAGGTAGAGAGGCACATCGTGGTACACGAGCGCCTCCCTGATGCAACTCCAGGGCAAGGTGTTGAACGCGTTGGAGATGTCCAAGGACACCGCCAACATCACCTCGCCCCGGGCAACCGCATCCTCCGCCAGAGTCCTCACGCGCATGATGGCATCCACAGTGGAACGCCACCGGCGGAAGCCGTACTGCGTGTCCGCTAGGTCCGGCCCCACTCTAGAGAGGTGCTCGACGAGGCGCTTGGCAATCACTCTTTCGAAGAGCTTGCCCACCTCGTCGAGCAACACTATGGGCCGGTACCCGGACGGCGCGTCCGCCGGGCGTCCGTCCTTGCGGATGAGGACCAGTTTCCCCGTCTTCCACATCTTCGGAAACTGGCCCCGCTCCAAGCATGCGCTGAGGAACCCTCGCAGTCGGGGTTCGAGACCGTCTTCTCTTAGAGCTAGGACCCACGCACGGCCTGGAATGCCGTCGGGTCCCGGGGCGGTGTTCTTCTTGGCTCTAAGCCGTCGCACCGCCAGCTCTAGTTCTACCCAAGTGACCTCGGGCACGTCGTCGTCAATAACCACGCCGGGCGCATCAGGCGACCGAGGTGGCGGAGTCATCTGCGGCGGAACGTGTTCCGCCCGCGCCGGGAACAGGGATTCCACCACTCCTCCAAGCAGAGCCGGCTCGAGAACCTGGGTCAGGGGAGGGGCCCGGGGGCGCAGCTTTCCTCTTACCAAGCGGTAAGGCCGCCCCCATGGGTCCCGCTCCAGTGTCTCCAGCAGCTCCCTGTAGGAAGCTGCCTTGGACCGCTTGATCTCTGCTCGGAGGGCAGTTATTAGCTATACCTACATTACTACTCACTACTCAAGGGAACGTAATCATAAATGTCCACAAATCCGGAAGATTCATGTAACGGGCAAAGCCGGGTCAGATTGGCTAGTTAAACCCCCCGACACTCCCTGTCCCCACACTAACCCCCATAACTTTTAAACGGTACACAACATGTCTAAGAACACTCAGACATAAGTTACTTTTAATAAACAAAAACTAAATTGAAATCACTTCATCCGTTCGGGAACTATGATGCCACAGACAGCCACTCCACTCTTTGCGTTGGGGGTTAAAGAGAGATAAGAACACTCCGGATTAATATACCTTTCAAACAAAAAAAATACATCGAAATCGGTTCACCCAATTGGGTGCTATGATGCCACACACACACACACAAACAGACACGTCAAACTTATAACACCCTTTTTTTTCGTGCGGAGATCCCCACGGATACCCCCTGCCGGAGCCGGGTTATGTCGGACTCGAACCGACTAAAACCGCACGCCGACTGTGGGTCGTGGTGCTAGGCCGGAGGTGAGGTTGTCATCGACATATCTCTCGCACTCCGGCTGACCCAGGGCCATCCCTTACGGTAACTTATAACACCCTGTCGTTTTTGCTTCGGGGGTTAAAAAGAGATTAAAAGAAGGACTGAAAAGGTTCAGAGGCAAGAGGTAGCGTTTAAAACAGCAGAGGTTTTTACGTAATCCAAATATCTATTACAGGTATTTTACTTAATTCAGCTTGTAGCTTCCTATCTCGGCACCCGGCGGCTGCGAGGCAAGGACCCTCAGGATATTCTCGTACTAAACCTTTCCTGAAAAAGAAAATACAATTTGTAATTGAATTTCATAGATTTCGGATCAAGTTAGGTGAATTGCCTTCAATCTTGGCGGCAAGACCCATCATGGAAGCTGGCTAGAGAGGCAACACGAGGGTCTCTTGTACCACCCGACGCAAAAAAGGGTCCTTCAATCAGTATGATAAGGGATTGCAATCAACCTCGTTTGATCAGATTACAAGACTTCGTCGTCAAGATATTTATGACGCTGACTGTACCTATAACATTAAACGCGGCTTTGATTGGAAAACATAAAATGACGATGCTCCAAAGCTAAAAATCTGGTAGTGCAAAAACCATTTTTAAAAACACAAAACTCGGTATCTAATACCGAAAAAAAACAGATTCATCTGAAAGATCACGTGTAGGAAGAACCATTACTTCAATTCCTAAACACTGGCTAAAGTGCTGCAGTGATTGAAGGTCACATAAAGGATCAACACACACATAATATCAGAGTCGATACACCATCTAAAGCAGAATATCCTTACTTGCAAAAGCATCCAGCATGGCAATGAGACAGTCTCTTGGATACCTCTTTAACTCTCTCCGCCCTATCTGCTGACGTCCAGCACGTGTACTCCGAGTTGAAGGAGCAGGATCTGTGCACCTCACCTGCAGGACATTCTTGTTCTGGAAACAGTCATCAACCTTATGAACAATTTGTACCCTACGACGTTTACGAAATGTGCACATGATTTCTTACTTTTGCAAAGTCTGCACCACAATTAAGGCTCTTTTAGACGAGGAGAGTTTATCGCCTCAAATATACGATTCTCGAAAGGAGACAAAAAAGTTGCATCGTCTAAACACTCGCAGAAGCAATTGCCGCTCGCTCGTCCTCGTCTGGTGAGAATGAATATTGATAGTGTCCGTCTAAACAGAATTTTAAAGCAATGACGTAAGGCATAAGGTGAAATGTCACTTGCGATACTCGTATGATATAATCGTATATGAGAATGAGCAGTTTTCCAGTAGGCACATAATCAGTTGTTTTTTAAAATCATCAAGAGATGGCGCTAGCATAGCTTTTGGTAGTTTTTTTAATTTGCATTGTGGAGGCCAATTTAGTCTGTGGCAAGAAAGAACTGAACGAATGTCTCAATTTGATTATTTGCTGCTTCTGAAGCGTTCAAGTTTGTTTGTATGTAATATTGCAACTTCAAAAAGTTGATACCTACATAATTTTAGTTAAGTAATAATACATTGTAGTAAATACAATAATCTTTGTTTTCAGTAATACGTAACTAATATTCAATATGCGGTGTGCTGTTCATACATACAGAAAACATTTGATTCCACAAGAAATTACATTACGAAATCAATGGATTAGGGCACACTCTTCTTACCAAAAGTGCCGACTGCGCCATCTAGTCCGTCTTTAAGAAAGCTTATAGAAAACTGCTCATTGAGCGTGTAAACACTTTGACAGGGCGATTATTGCCAGTGATTATCGCATACGACTTTATCGACTCGAACGTGCGAAAACTCGCACCGTCTAAATGACGCCTTCTATAATAGTGTACGGGGTCTTGTCAAGAATTTTGAATCCCAATATATTCTCACCTACAAGTCGGGACAGTTGTACAGTCAACATCAGATTGATCTTGAGGATCTTATAATGATGATGATGACCTAAAATGATGACTTTTCTCCGGGGTGGAACTTGGGTTGTCGTCGCTTCCGTAACATCCAAAATAAATCAATTATAAAAGCCAATCTGTAGCTTCAAGGTAAAAGCATAAGATGATGATGTTTCCTTTTCCCTACAGTCCCGGGTCTTTTAGGCCGGTCTTTCTGTCGAGCCCGTCAAGGCAGGAACTGCCATTTTCGACTGCACCCCAGTTTACCATCAGTTGATGCAGTTTATTTGACGACCTTTACTTAAAAAAAGAAAATTTAACGTGTATAACTTACTCAGTGTAATAGATTTCACATCTAATATCCAAAAACTCAGCATGGCGCTGCACAAATACAAATCAAAATACATATCTTCAAGTCAACAGTTCATTTTGTACTGCTTTAACACCTTTGCAGTGCACTTATCACGATATTAAACGTGATACGAGACAGGGCATTCATTAATGACGTGATAAGTAACATGGCAATGATTTATGAATAGCAATTTAAATTGATTGTCATAATTTTCGCTCGGTATGACGAATGCATTAAATACTTTCAATGCATTGCATGTTGCGCTGAATTATTGCCTATGCTTGCATGTTATCTCCGAATGAGTACTAACAGTTAATTATTGTATTTACATACATTTTTAATGAGTAATAATAAACCGAAATTATAACTAGTTCTCGCTACCCCCATAACCTCCCTACCCGTCCAGCTAAATTGCTCGTCTTGGGAGTGGCTTCATGTTGTAGGTATACTCCGCACGCCGAATGATGATCCCTATGACGTTTCAACTGACAGTTGTATTAGTTATGCGAAACAATTTCGATAAAATACTGTTTTTTCAGGCAAATGTCATGTCATTCAGCCAGGTCATTCAACATAATGAGCATTATTTATTTATTTTGAAAAAAAGACTACGCGCATTGATGGACATAAAACACTAGATAAAAAAGTAACAGCCTTATTATATTTTATTTTACTATACTTTAATTTTTATTCAAATTGCATAATTTAAAGAATTTAAAATTCTTTTTGAATTGAATTTTAAAGAATTTATAATCAGCTGGCAATTATGGATTACATGGAAAAGTATTTAAATGGAGGCCATAGACCTACCGTATTTTTTTAATTCAGTCATGTCATTCAGCCAGGTCATTCAACATAATAAGCATTATTTATTTATTTTGAAAAAAAGACTACGCGCATTGATGGACATAAAACACTAGATAAAAAAGTAACAGCCTTATTATATTTTATTTTACTATACTTTAATTTTTATTCAAATTGCATAATTTAAAGAATTTAAAATTCTTTTTGAATTGAATTTTAAAGAATTTATAATCAGCTGGCAATTATGGATTACATGGAAAAGTATTTAAATGGAGGCCATAGACCTACCGTATTTTTTTAATTCAGTCATGTCATGTCTTGTCAGTCTGTTTTGTCTTCTTGTCACACCGCATCACATCGCGTCATACGAGTGCTCTAACGCCTTGTATGCGCCACGTCTTTCTTTGTTAGCTGAGTTTTGTTTCTGTTTTCGCTGTTTTGTGTTATTTGTTGATTTTCTGTTACCTGTTTGTTGATTTTCGGTTTTGCAAAATGCCGAAAAGACAGCGGAAAACTGTTCTCAACAGTGAAGTTCGCGAGTTTGTAGTTCGTTTGCGAGACTATTTTGCTCGTGAACAACAAAATGGCGGACCCTTGTTACCGCTTGACAATGTTCGCGATCGTGTAGCCGATGCTCTAGGAATCGGAAAGGCTACTGTTTCTCGAATAACAAAGGAAAAATTTGGGGAGTCGTCCATGGAGGACAATAAACTATTAACACCAAAGAAAAAGAAAAGGTTATGTCATATAACAGAACCTGATGAATTTGATTTAGATGCTATACGCAATCATATTTATGGTTACTACCTACGAGGTGAACTACCGACCTGCCAGAAGTTATTATCTTCATTAAAAGCTGCAGAATTCTTCAAAGGCGGTGCTACTTCTCTTAGAATTGTTTTGAAAAAATGTGGATTCCGCTATAAAAAATGTGACAAGAGAAAAATATTAATGGAGCGTACTGACATAGCTTTACTACGATGCGATTTTCTTCGCAAAATCAAACAAATTGATAACTGGGAGAAGGTAGTATACCTTGATGAGACATGGCTGAACGCCAATCATACTGTAGGTAAGGCATGGACGGATGACACAGCGAAATCCAGCACAAAAACTCCTGAAGGAAAGGGCCAGCGCTTAATCATTTGCCACGCTGGCACAGCTACAGGTTTTGTGCCGAATTGACTGTGGGCTTTTAAGTCAGTGAAAACAACGGAGTACCACGAGGAAATGAATTTCGAAAACTTTAAGACATGGTTTATAAAACTATTAGAAAATTTGAATGAGCCTCACTATATTTTAATGGACAATGCTTCATATCACTCAGTTCAAATTAACAAACCCCCCAGCAGCAATAACAAAAAAGCTGAAATTATAGAGTGGTTACACGGCAGTGGTGTGGAAACTGACAGTCAGATGTTAAAAAAAGAGTTGGTTAGACTGTTGAACTTTCACAAACAACAGACGCACCCATCATATTTTTTGGATGAATTGGCCAAATCAAATGGACACACGGTAATTCGGTTACCGCCCTATCACTGCCAATATAATGCAATCGAGTTGATATGGGCGCAGATCAAAGGTATCTTAGATATTTTTTATTTATATAATATTATGTATATGCATATATTTCTAAAAATAATTACTGAATGTACAAATATTTTCAGGTCATGCAGCTAGGCATAACACAACTCCGCCATTCACGGCAAATAAAATGATGGTTTTATTGGAAGAAGCTTGCGCTCAAGTGACAGCTGACGATTGGCGAAAAGTGGTCGAAAGAACGAAGAAAATTTGCTTACAAGACTGGGATCGAGATGTACAATACGACAATATAATTGACCAACCGTTAATAATAAACGTCACGGATAGCTGCAGTTCAGACTCAGATTTTGAAGATCCGATTGACCCTGTATCAGATTCAGATTGATATAAATAAAATACAAACTCAAAGCATTTGTTTTATATTTCCAACAAATTATCGATATTTTGTTTATCGATGTGTCCCTTCTTAGTCGATAACAGCTTGACGACGTAACTTTTGCAGCACGTACCATGTACATTTGCATTGAGTTTTTTTCTATTATTTCCGAACATTACGTAATAATTTCTTAATATTCATTTTTATAATTTACAATTGTACACAATTATGATTTTTTCGTCTTTTTAATGGACCTCTAAAGGATTTGATGTGATAGGACGTCAGTACAATGTTAAGCGCTAACGAACTGTCATAGGGATCTTCATTCGGCGTGCGGATTATAGTGTAATTATCAGGATTCGAAACTGAGACCGTTTGATCATAAGGTTTCTTTAGTATTGCGGTAGGCAGAGACAATTATGGCATACCTTTGGTCTTTCGCTTCTTCATTCATCATTATTTCAGTTCAATCACTGACTACCTCTTTGGGTATTAATAATCAATTATATTTAACTAGCTAACCCGGCGAACTTCGTACCGCCAATTTCTTTCCTCCCGCTTGGCTTCCGATCCCGTTCTCGTTGCACCCTGTTCTATATTAAGCATTTATCATACATGTAAACGTTCTTCTTGAATTACTCTATCTAATAAAAGAAATCGCATAAAAATCTGTAGCGTAGTTTTGAAGATATAAGCTTACATAGGGACGTAGAAACGCGGAAAGCGTCTTTGCTTTATTCTATGTAGTGAACCAACTAATTGGATTCTACTGTGACACTTTGAAGCAGAACGATAGACGATCATGGTTCACCGCTTAAGGTTCCGGTATTCGCTCACGTGACTGCAAAGACGTTTGTTAATTGAACTTCAACCGACCTCGATTCAGTTACCTTATTGACTTCTTTGCAGTAACTGAAAAAACATTAAACCACGAGTTGTTTATTCTAAGAATAAACTTTACTCGCATTTGGTCGAATGTTCCATTATACGATTTATATAAGAGCGACATCCTTTTATCCTCCTAACACCAAAACGAAAGACTCGTACTGACTAATGTTGCTCGCTTATTTTCTCACACATATTAACTACTAGCTTTTGCCCGCGGCTCCGCCCGCGTGGATGTCGGTTATCGCGACCAAGCATAGCCTATGTCCTTTCTCATGGTCTAATCTACCCCTATATCAAATTTCGGCAAAATCGGTTCAGTGGTTTAGGCGTGAAAGCGTAACATACAGACAGACAGACAGACAGAGAGACAGACAGACAGAGTTACTTTCGCATTTATAATATTAGTATGGATTTCCTCGGATTCCGGTGTCCCTCGGATATTTATCCCTCCCAGGAGCTGGTGGGCGAATTTATGTCGGACTTAAACCAACAAAAACGCACACCGTCTGTGGGACATTTACTGTTGCTCCATAAGGGTCCTCAGTGGAACAGGTGGAGGGGCACAGGTTCCCTTGCAAAGGCGACATGGACTAGAATTGGATCCCGTAATCGCAGGAAACTTGCTACAGGTCTTTAAAGCACAATTTTGCCATATTTCCTTACCGCGGCCATCTTGGTTCCGTAAGCAATATATTGAATCCCAAATAGAAAGTCCATGGACCAAGCAGTAAGGATAGGAGAAGATGAATATTATTTCTCATAACATTTTTGTTCCAGAGGAATGCCCTCCTAATGAGGAGTACCTTCTCTGCGGATCAGCGTGCCCTTTCAACTGTACAAACCTTGAGGGTCCCGTCGCCTGCTCTGATGACTGTATTGAAGGATGCTTCTGCAAGTCTGGGTACTTGAGGAGTGATAATGGTACCTGTGTTAGTACCGATGAGTGTGGTGGTAAGTTTCTATGTGGTAAAGTAAAGCCAACGAAGCAAGAGAAAAAAGGTAAATAAAGTTTCACTTCAAACTCATTCCAGACAGGAATGAAATTGCTCATAAGATGGTGGAGCTTCCCTGTACTACGAAACACGCAACGACAGCTGTCGCTCGGTTATTGTTGTGACATGTGCGTCAAAGAGAGAGAAAATAATCGCTAGCTATCGCAACATAACTCAGTAATGGTCGCATTGTTTACCTTTTTTCTCTCGTCTCGTTGACTTTACTTTAGATACGTGTTAGTCGACATCGACTGCCTGAAGCAGTGAGGTTTTAGATGGCATTCTTGAGTCGTGTTCAGTCTAATACAGATTTTCCTGACTGACTAGAAAAAAAAATATTACGGAGACGCCACTCCGTTTCCGTAAGATTTTTATAACTTCATCTTCTTGATGGTACACTAAAACCACAGACCCAAAGACGGCAGACGTTTTAGTCGGTTCGAGTCCGACATTACTACCTCCACCGGCTCCGGTTGGGGGTGGTACCCGTGGGGATCTTTCGCACGATAAAAAAAAGGTAAACTGAAGGTTCCCAGCAATAAAAGTCCCCATTATTTGATAACAATTCTACAATTGGTGCTTTACAGTTTAACGTGCTTTTCTTGCTTGTCCACAGTCATAAAGATATTTTTTTTATAATGATAAGAATACTAGTACCTAACCAATTAAGTAGTATTCTGAAATAACTCGTTTGTGTTAGGAGTGAGTTCACGTCAATAGTGTGTTGGCTAAGATTCGAACTCGGGATGTCTCAATCGTCAGGCCAACTCTTTAAACACTCAGGCGATTGGCACACTGCGACGCGCGACGCGGCGTCGAGCGTTGTTGCGTCGAGCGGCGTCGCGCTCGTCGCCTCTACGGAGCTCATTTTGTATAGAAAAACGCGGGGTCCCACACACTGACAACGCAATCACGCGCGTTGCCGCAGAATACGCGCGTACAAGCAGAAAACGCTAGGTATGGCACACTGAAATCTGCATTCACGCGCGTGTTTTTCGTGGGATTTTTAGTCCGAGAGCTGTTAGAAATTTCTGTGTAGGTAATTGAGACGAATTTTATATAATATTCAATATCCGAGATCGGAGGAAGTCAAATATCGATGCCCAATATCGGGTATTGGAGCCGACACCACTGTTTTGGCTCGTTATCGGAACACGCAGAGACTGTAAGCGACTTTCAACCTAAATGGCATTTTCTTAGTTACGTCTCTTTTCGCGTTAGTAGATGACGCTGATCACGAATATAAGAAAAAAATTAGTTACTATGTCATGTCAATAAGTCGAAAATAGCTTGCACTTCTAATCATTTTCTTTTCATCTCTAGCGTTCTTAATATAGTCTGGGCTATCGAGCTAATGGTCGGATGGCTTTACTTTACTTTTCTCAAAATTTTAGATTACTTCACACACCTACCTACCAAAAAAATTCTAATATCTCTCGGACTATACTAGCTCTCCCGCGTCCACGCGCGTCGACGAACGACGCCGCGTCGAGCGTTGCAGTGTGCCAATCGCCTAAACTACCGACGAATCTAGGACTAAAATAAATCAATCGTATGTTTATTCACATTCTAGATTCCATAACACAAGCTAGTTAAGCTTACTATGGGTCTCGATAACGTTGTGTAGAATGTTGTGGAAAATTTATTTATTACTAGCTGTCCCGGCGAACTTCGTACCGCCAATTTTTCCCTGCACCCGTGGCGTCAGATCCCGTTCCCGCTGCACCATTTAGGGGGATGAAAAATAGATGTTGGCCGATTCTCATAGATACCGGATAAGCACAAAAAATTTCAACAAAATCGGTCAAGCCGTTTCGGAGGAGTATGGCAACGAAAACTGTGACACGAGAATTTTATATATTAGATTATTTATTACTCAATACTTACAGGGAAAACCGAAATCTGCGATGCGAACGAAGAGTTCCTTTCCTGCGGTACAGCCTGCCCGGGGACCTGTAAGCAGCCACAGCCCGTAGAGTGCGGGCTGGCGTGCAGCATGGGCTGCTTCTGCAAAGCTGGCTACGTCAGGGACACTGATAGCGGACAGTGTGTGACCTTGGATAAATGCCCAACTGGTAAGGTTTAAAACTTCCTGTACAGGGTCGGCAGCACGTCTGTGACTCCTATGGTATTGCATACGTCCATAGGCCACGGTAAGCACTTTTCATCAGGTGGGCCGTGTGCTTGTCTGCCACCTGAGTGGTAAACAAAAATACCGTGGTGGTGCTTTTTGGTGGAACCTCAATGCATAAATTGTAACAACATCGTAGCCATATATCGCTTTAAAATAAATTGAATCCAACTATTAGGTGTACCCAATTAGCTTGGTGCTCAGAAATCTTGGTGACGCCTGATGGAGATCTCATCAGGTCAGATTACTACTTAAATATTAAAAAGCTCTCGGCGGTGGGTAGCAGCCGGAGCTCATTCACTGTGCGAGGGATATGTCGATGACAACCTCACCTCCGGCCTAGCACCACGACCCACAGTCGGCGTGCAGTTTTAGTCGGTTCGAGTCCGACATAACCTCCCCTTCCAGTTCCGGCAGGGGGGGGGGGGGTATCCGAGGGGATTTCCGCACGGAAAAAAAGGAACTCAATCACTGTAGAGTTATTGTGCTGTCAGTGGGAATACCAAACGCTGATGGCACAGAAATACTTCGTTCTTACGAGGTCAGCAGCGGGAATGACTCTCTTAGTGTTGCACACGTCTATAAGCCGTGGTAACCGCTTTCCATTGGGTGCTTGTCTGCCACCAACCTGGTACATAAAAAAATACAGAAAAAATAATTCCCCATGCATTTTTTCAGTAAACTGTACAAACGAAAACGAGGTGTACGATATTTGCAACGGCCAATGCGAGCCTTCCTGCGACGATCAAGAGCCTATCTGCGCGTTTTTATGCTCGGGCGGATGCGTATGCGCAAGTGGTTTCGTGCGCAATGCCACAGGCGCGTGCGTCACTCCCGACATGTGCGGAAACAACACCAGCAATGACACGATCAGCAAGCATTTGCAAGCGATTAATAAGCTATTAGAAGTTAAATTTTTGTAAATAAACTAGGTGTAAATAGGTTAAGAAGGTCAATATTCAGAGAGGGATTTGAACCAGCTCTTTGGGGGTGATACTTACTTTAATGAAATATCTCTTGTCCATAAGATTCGGGTAGAAAGGGTACGAGTTCAAATTCCGTCGGATGTTAACTTTTACTAATTAAAAGTTATAGATGACTTAGGATATTTCTTAAATATAAATCAATAGCAGTGATGATACTGATGACTAAGATAGTGACAGTATCATATTTATATGTAACGTGTGTCGGACTTGAACCGACTATAACTCCCAAGGTTTCCTACGAGTATGCCGAGGTGTAAGGTAGGTACATAGGTACCGAGGCGCTATAAAGGCGTTGTTAATAGGCAATAAAATGTTAAATATAAAATATACTTAATGTTATTTCATACATACTTTCTTTTATTTCTCACGGCGCGGCGTCAAGCTGTCTAGAAAGCCTAACTTTTAGACTCAACCTATGTACAGTCACCTCTATAAATATGTATACACGGTAGGGCTCCAGAAACAAGTAACCGGGGTTAACTTCAAATTTTTGTTTACAAAATATGTAGCAAAATGATGTAAACTCTTAATATTTCATAAAAATGTAACCATTACATGCCTCATAAAATGTATCAACTAATGCTTGCAAAAATATATCCACAACTAACGGGTCAATTGAATGGAAACATGCTATAGTTCATATATATGTAAACACGTACTTTCAAAATATTATAAAATATACTTATAGTTTATGAAATGTTAAGAGTTTACATCATTTGGCTATATATTTTGGAAACAAAAATTTGAAGCTAACCCTGGTTACCTGTTTCTGGAACCCTACCGTATATACATATTTATAGAGGTGACTGTGCTATTTTCTAATAAATTTGAAAAAACAAAAATAGGTTGAGATTAAAATTTGAAGGAAATAATCATCAAAATTTACTTTATAAATATTATATTTCTTATTTTAATTTATATTTAATATACATATTTTACCAAAAAGACTATGAACTACATCAAACTAAACTGTTTTTATTAAAATATTTAACAAAGAAAATAATAATGGTATTGTTATATTTGTGTGTCCATTGTTCCAAAGCCTGAATCCATTATTACTTGCAGGTATCGTTATAACATTTGCCACCTGAAATAAAAAACAAAATTAATAACAGTATTTACATATTTGTAAATAAAATAAATATTTTACTATTAAACTCATTAGGATTGAGAAAATATTACATTTTACAAAATATACACGCAAGCGCCATCTGTTACAAAACATTTGTACTATTTCAATTTGAGTAGTGCTTGTCACATCATGAGGACTGAACTTCTTTGTAAGTATTGAATTATTTTAACAGATGGCGCTTTTACAGGATAAAATTATCTACAATTTAATGAGATTTATAATCTTATTTCCATTTTATGGAGTAATGTACTAATCAAATTAGAGATTTATAACTAGGGGCGTGGATCTCGGTTTCGCCCGGTAAAAAAATCGTAACAATTTCTATAATTACCTTGCAGTGCCATCTACCAACCCAAACACAACTTTTATAAGAGCGACTGACACCTGAATTGTTTTGGTTTTTGTGAGAACAACTGCCACCTGACCTCCTAATCCACAGAGGTAAACCTACACCCACAGGTCTTTAAAGGCCTCTATAATGGAATCGTATTATTATTTTACCTTTTACATGATACATGTACCTACATGTTTACATGTTGTTTGAAACATGGTACATGTTTACGATGGTGACCCTCTTTCCGGGATTTTGCCTTTAGCTTACCATCAGGCGAGGTGAAGTTAAATTGACGGGTCCTTAATATATATAAAAAAAGATATTTACAGGAAATTAGAACCTACAAAGTAAATCGATTGTTGTGATTCTGCTTATAAGTGACCAATTTACGAATTTGATAGGAATCTATTGGGATTTACAAGAAATTCAAAAGTTATTTTTTTACTAAAATATGCAAAGTAAGTAGATAAGTTTACAAAAAAAGTGTCCCACAAAGGAATCGAACCTATACATTCAACTAGCATCTCCCGCACAGTTGAAAGCGGCACCAGCCTTACTAACCTAAATATCTGGTTGCGAGACTAAAATCACCTTTTTGTACTCTTCTTCCCTGATGCCATAGCTTAAATAAGAGTAGGACAGAAAATCACTGTGGTTGGACACCAGCTGGAAGGTCATTCTCGTGGATCCAGCTGCTCCTCGGATGACGTTGAAATCCAGCTCTCCACCGAGATCCACAGTTGCAGTCACATCCAGGTAAGTGATCACGTAGCCTGCCTGGAAAATACAATTCATCATCAGCAATCGTGTCTCGGAGAAAGGATACAAGTATCACATAACTACTTCATCTCATCCGAAGGGTGTCTTAAGAGGCCGCACCATTAAGACCTGGAACTCCCTGCCAGCTCACGTGTTTCCTTCTTCCTATAGTCCCGGGTCCTTTAAGCGGGGCGTGAAAAGGCATCTAACGAGGCCGTCAAGCAGAGTGCCACTTGTTAACATGGTACATGTTTACGATGGTGACCCTCTTTCCGAGACTTTGCCTTTAGCTTAACATCAGGCGAGGGTATGTGAAATTGACGTGTCCTTTATTAAAAAAAGGCGACAAAAAAAAATACGCAGATGATAATCACTGCGAGAGAAGGAAAACTTGAAATGAAACCCTGTACAGTCAACGCCATAAGTTGATTAACACTAAAATATTTTACAAATCTTTCTCATAATGCAATGCACCTGTCTATAGTAAATGTAGTGTTATGATTCCCAGAAGACAAACTTAATTTACATATTCAATGTTCTTTTTTCACAATTTAATGTAAGGTTTAGGTGTTCAATGTGTGCCACAGTGTTCAATAAATTAGAATTTGTTAAGCTACTTTTGTAGTTGACTGTACCTACTAACCCGTCTGGCCAGCGTGGACACAGTAAGCCAAAGCCTCCCAACATTGGGAGAGTCATATGTCCAGCAGTGGACTGCGATATGCTAATTCACAATATAGAATACTTTCTTTCTGTGTAATTTTAGATTAAATGAATGAATGAATGAATAATAAATCCTAGAATAAAATATAGTCCTCCAAAATATTTACTCAATCAAACAGTACAATGTCTAAAGATAAATGTACAATGTATCTAAATATCTTCTTCTATAGGTACTATTTTATAATTGTAAATTGGAAATGTTTGTTCGCAATGGACGCAAAAACTACTGAACGGATTTTGATGCAGTTTGTTGAAAGGTCTTGATCAGACTTAAAATCTAGGTATCTGTTTTGGTTTTAGGTGGCTGTGGGTCGCGGTTACGGGATCAGTATTTATTTCTGTGACCCTGGTTTATTGGCATGAAGTACCAGGCTCACAGAAATTTTAAGGAACTTTATCTGGGTCACGGGAACAGGAGCAGTGTGTCCTATATCTTTCTATTTCGAACAACATCGAAGGACGCGGACGAAGTCGCAAAAGCGAAAGCAAAAATTCTGTGGCAAAAGCTAGTATTTTTATATACTTACAAATAGATATAAGTTACGGTACGGTATCGGAATGCAATCAAGACTACGGGTTTGAATGCCGTCCCTTGCAGACGTGATCCCCTTGCTAATACCATAGCTTAATTGGAGGACTGACATATACTTGTGACGTCTCAGTGAGATATGTTGTCATCTCTACCTACCCTATCAGAAAAGAGACGTGGGCGTGATCGCCTGTATAATATGTAGGACTGAAGTGGAGGAGTTGGTCGTGGAGGAGGTCAGATGGCAGTCACTTCACGGAAGCCTGACAAGCCTCTGCAGCCTCTGTGGCGTAGTGGTAGTGAACGCGACTACTATGCAGGAGGCGCGGGTTCGATCCCCGCTCAGTGCAAATATGTGTATGCATGAATATGGCTATTTACATTGGTCTGGGTATTTCTATGTATAATATGTATGTATTTACAAAAAAAAGTACTTATCTAAGTATGTTTATCCGCATTTTAGATTCCATAACACAAGAATATTTATTTAATTATAGTTAGACAAGAAAACGAACCTCCACAGAGTTGGGAAAAGGCTCAGAGAATGATGTAGGAGTGAAATGTAGAATTAGGTAGAACTGACCAGACGAAATAGACTGATTTGTTCTGAAAAATAAGGTTCAGTGTACGAGCTATACCCGGTCCCAGTTATACTCTGTCCATTCGTTTATTTTCTTTTTGAAAGTTTATGCATATGAATTACTGTTTTTATTTACGGAATAATGTACTACAGTAATGTCATACTTTATTGACGGGTAACGCCCACTTAGTGAAGTGCCCTGTGCATAACAAACAGACACAGACTATAAAGCAGATCTTGAAATATGATAATTCGATCAATTGTCTACAGATCGGTTAATAGTATTTATTACATTGATTTATCAGACTCTTCTTCATAATTTACACTAGACTCATGAGTTGAGTCCTCTGTTACTTTAATAATCAATTATTCATCCATTATATTGTAAATTACAAGGTCTCGATCCCAATTAGATATATTTATTTTTCTTGTCCTCTACACGAAATGACAGTCGCCCAGTTTTCAGGTGTCACATCACCTTTATTTATAATTTAAAAAAACTTGATAAACATATAATTAATATTTATATATATTATTACAAATATGTCGAGAGCCCTCTTTCCGAGACTTCGCCTTTAGCTTAACATCAGGCGAGGTGAAGTCAAATTGACGTGTCCTATATAAAAAAATAAAAAAAAATGTCTATGCATTAAATCGATTGAAAAATGTTCTTAAGTAAAATCGATAATTATTTCGAATCGAAACGGTACTGTACGCGGGTGTCACTAACTTCAAATTGTCTCGAACTGTCAAAAAGAAAATAAACGAATGGACGGAGTATAGGCCCTATATGAACACACATATTTGTCTACCCCTTGTAAAGACTGGCGTGAATATACCCAGAACAGTAAGTTCCGAGCCAGAGTTACCGATAGCTTTTGTTCTAACAGTAACCGATAGATGGCGGTCTCATTAACTTTGAACGCGCTGAGAGAGAGTGCAAGGAGTTTTATATTTAAGCACGTAATTATTGCTTTTCTTAGCCACTGAGGTTTGTAATTTAATGAAGAGTAATTTTATTAGGTACCTACCAATTAATACTTTTAATCTAAGAAGTCTCCTATAACTATAAAATATGAAGTGGGCTAGCATTTCATATTACGAAACCTGAGCGTGCCATATTTGCAGTACGGATGATGTTATGCGAGCAAACTATAATAGTCGTTATCAGCCTCATAGTGATTTTTCAGCCTCCGTGGCGTAGCGATAGTGAACACCGCCGCTATGCAGGAGGCGCGGTTTCGATCTCCGCTCAATGCAAATTGTGTATGCATAAATATGGGTTTTTGCATTGGTCTGGTCGTGCCTCGGAGAGCACGTTAAACCATCAGTCCTGATTGCCATACGAACATCTATAGCTTTTTTTTTTTTTTCGTGCGGAAATCCCCTCGGATACCCCCCTTGCCGGAGCCGGAAGGGGAGGTTATGTCGGACTCGAATCGCCTAAAACCGCACGCCGACTGTCTTGGTGCTAGGCCGGAGGTGAGGTTGTCATAGACATATCCCTCGCACCTCGGCTGACCCAGGGCCATCCCTTACGGTCTGGCCCTCCTCAAGAGGGGGGACAACGGTGTCCCCAACTCGCCCCCGGAATGGGGAGGCGCGCTATTCAGCGCGCCGCCACCGTGGCCTGCTTCTGCTGGGATGACAGGCGGCTCCACCCGTCACCCCCAGGCCCGCGCTCATGGGGGACGGAGGTCAGTCAGTGCCCTCCGACGCCCGAGTTGCCTGCGCGCGCGGGCGGCGCGATCCGCGAGTCTTTCTCGCTCGCGCCGCCTCTCCCGCTCCGCCGTCTCCTTCACGACCATTACCTGCTCGCTGAAGGAGACGCCGAACGAACATCTATAGCAATCGTTACGGATAGTTGAAGCCCTCAAAAGTCCAACAGCTAGTCTAGCTGCAATGTTTCGATATCGCCTAGGGTTGTGGAGGTCAGATGGCAATCGCTTCACATAAAATATCGAAGTTTAGCCAATCAGCAGTTAGACTGGTAAAGCGGGCCCCAGACTCCAAGCTGGAAGCTTCGGATGCGACTGGGATTAACGCTAAGATGAAAAAGAAGTGATTTTAAGTAAGTAAGTAAGTAAGTAAGTAAGTAATTTATTTCATTTCTCCAGTACTTTTTACATGTATAAATCTGAGGCAGCCCCATTAAGTTATGTAGATACTTGTGTTGGAGCTGTCTCGCATCTGGTCTTACATTCTACATTAAATTTCAAATATATCAAGGCTAAGTACATGCTAAACTTAAGCTAATAAATGCTAATAATTTGATAAACAATAATTACATAAATACAATAATACAATAAATGGTCATGAAGTAGATTTTGCATTTGCGTCCAAAGTTGGCACTTTGGGTCTGTGCGGTTTTTCAAAAAAAAAAATGAACAGTACGAACCCTTGCTTCAACAGTGGTGGTTATGAAGAACGGGTCGCGGTTATTTCGATGTCTGAATCTGTCCGAGCCACCTTTCATTGGGATGGAACCTGAAAATATTTTATTATTTATTGTTTTTTATACCACTTAAGTGGCAGGCAAGCACAGGGTCCACCTGATGAAAAGTGGTTATCGTGGGTTAAGGGGTTCACTATCAATTTGCATAAAAAGAATAATCATAAAACATTTTGGCATATTGTAATTTTGTTGTAAATGTTATTTTGCATAATTTTTTTAACCATCACAAGCATATTTGTCGTAATCTTATATAAAATTAGCATAATCATATTTAAGAGTAAAATTTAAAGGCATAAATGAGGTGGTAGAATAAAATTAAAAAAATAACCACGAAGGCTAATTGCGAGAGCTACGCTTCGCTCCGTTCTGCTCCGCTCCCGCATTGGCCTTCTAACCTAATCTAACCAAGTCGGGTTGTGTAGTGACTGTCCTAAAAATAGCCTTTAAAATTTATGACACTCCTTCTTATGGCAAAACATGTTATACTAAATGATTGTTATGCTAAAATTTGCATTATGCCAAAGGATTATTAAACATTAGTATTATTATGCCAAATTCATTGTGCCAAAACATTTTAGCCTTAAAATTTTATGCCAAGAGGAGGGATCCCGGGTTAAAGACGTGTGCAACAACAGGAGTCATACTCGTGCTGCTGACCCTGTAAGAACAGAGTTTCTGTGCCGTTAGTGCAGAAGACAGAGCAGGGCAAGCTTTGGTCTTTGGCAAGCACAAAAACTTTCCAGGGAGCTTTAGCTACACTAGTAAGTAAGTAGTCGTTGTTATTATGATTTATTTATCTATCTATCGTTCGTTAAATATCCAAACATCTTCACAATCTTTCTTTCACAATGAATCACAATATTATAAGAAAGGCGAAAATTTGTGAGTGTATTTTGTTACTTCTTCACGTGCGAACAGCTGGAGCGAATGTATAATAAAATTTGGTATGGAGTTAGCTGTACCCTGGATTAACACATAGGCTATGTTTGATCGCGATAACCGATATCCACGCGGGCGGAGCCGCGGGCAAAAGTTACTTATTAATAGTTTTAGTAGGATAGTTATAAAACTAGTTGGCGCCCGCAGCACCCTTCAGATCGAGTGCATTTAAAGAAAAGCCATCAAGAGTATTCAAAACTGGTGAAACAAAATAACGACTCGAATCTATCTAAATCACGGAGGACAGAAATATGATTAAGTTCCTTCTCTATGATCTAAATATATATATATATATATATATATATATATATATATATATATATATATATATATATATATATATAACTCAAAGGAGTCTGACTGACTGACATAGTGATCTATCAACGCACAGCCCAAACCACTGGATGGATCGGGCTGAAATTTAGCACGCATATGTTATGACGTAGGCACCGGCTAAGAAAGGATTTTGATTCATTTTACCCCCAAGGGGATGGATGGAGGGATGAAAGTTTGTATGAACTACCTACTCAGCACTAAGCGATAACCGACATCCACACAGGTGGAGCCGCGGGCAACGGCTAGTTTAAAATAAGGATTTAACGCAAAAAAAATCTCAGGGTTTGAGAAATTAGATGGCAGTCGCTCTCACAAAAGCCCAAATAAACCAAATCCAGAGAAAAAGTAGAATAACAGACTCCACATTCAGATAAAGTCGAGAATAAGGCCCGTATATGAGAACCAGGCGCGGATCCAGGGGGGGGGGGGTCATGGGGGTCATGACCCCCCCCTGGGCAGATCGTCTTCTGATTATTTTCTTAATCTCATATAGGTCAGTCATGCATAAATTGAACAAAATAAAATAATGTGTAAGTATAAGTAAAAGAATTTTATCTAAGCGCAAGCATATTTAACGAATGACACGCATAATACCTACCTACCTAGGACTACCACACTCTCCACATATATATCCAGCCCGCGCCCCTCGCGTGAACTGCCCTCTCACTCCGTTCAAAAAATGAACGAAATTCCTACCTGCGACGCACCCGATCTGTGCCAAAACGACGAGCTTCGAGCTGATTATTGCATTGCAACTCATGCGGTTCTAGCGGTCTGACGTAAGACGTAACTATCGTGAACGCAAAATTGAGTGAGGGCGTAATTAATTATAATACCGGGTGTAAGGGGAACGCCCCCGCAGCTGAAAGCCCCTAGTAGTACCCAGGTACATAACACATTGGCATAAAAAAAAAACAATTTGGACAATTTGTTTTCTTTTTTTCAGTTTTTATTTTATTATTTTTATTTTGCATTATTTACTCTGCATCGTGTTAGGAAAGCTGTCTGAGAAACCCCACCTTGACCGATTCTCCTGACCTGTGTCCGAAGTCTGTTTAGGGACTTCCACCTGATCCAGAAGAGGTCGTGCTCAGGGGGCAAACTCTTCGACAGCGGAATGAAAGGAAATGATAGCGAGCTCCGCGCTCTCCATAGGTCCACCCTGGCCAGGGAGGGATCGCCATCGGCGGATGCAATGCATGCCCAGAAACTCTCTCGGCTTTTCAGCCTTTTTGGCACGTGATGGTGGCTGTGCATGGGGTGTCAGTGTCGCTGATCCCGTTCCAGCTTGCCCGTCTCCATGGGTGACGTTACGTCTCTGCGTACGCTTGGAGGTGCTATGCCGGCTAAAGGATACAGCATCTGTTACGGAGTTGGTTTGAGACAACCTGTTATTGTAGGTCTCATTTAGTACTACATCCACTAGCCCAGCATGTGCAGAACGACCCCATACGGGACACGCATATTCACCCATAGAATAACACAAAGCTAGCCCTGTTGTTAGCAGCACCTGCGTTGCGGCCCCTCAGGTTGTGCTCATCAGCCTTTTTCAGAGGTTGTTGCGTGCCGAGACCTTCTGTTTGAGGATCTTGCGGTTCTTTTTCAAGGCGCACGACTGCGTTTTTGCTGGTTTGGGCTTCAGGGCATTACTGATGTAGTAGCGGCTTAGCTCTTCGAGTGCGTCATTCAGGTTTTCCTCTACCTTCTCAAAGGATCCCTGTGACGTGAGAGCCAAGTCATCAGCGTAAAGGAAACGTGTCGTGCGTGGGCTAAGGGGTTGGTCGTTGGTGTAGACGTTGAAGAGCAACAGAGCCAGAACACTACCTTGAGGTAGGCCATTCCTCAGCACTCGCCAGCCGCATTTATCCGCAATTGCACCTGATAGAGTCGGTTCCGGAGGAGTTCACTCAAGACTGCCGCAAGTTTGCGATCTCCAGTGATTCTTTCCATCTTCCAGAGCAAGCGTTTGATGTTCAGTGTCGTAGGCTGAAGACAAGTCAACAAAAACTGCGCCAGTCGCTTTGCGTGTCGCAAAGCCATTCACGATATTTTGCGTGAGGTTTAGGAGCCAGCCTGTTCTGGGATCAGCTTGGGGTCTATGATGTTAGCTGGACGATTAAGAAGCACCCTCTCGAAGAGTTTCATGGTTTGGCACAGGAGAGAAATTGGTTTGAAACTTTTGGGGTCGTCCATAGGTTTCCCCGGCTTCGGTATGGCGATTACTTTGGCCTTTCTCCAGAGACGTGGGACCCTAACAGAAGCAAAGCAGTTATTGAAGAGAGTTAGGAGCCATGACACGGCAGCAGGACCGAGGTGTTGTACTTGCTCCACTGAAATATTGTCTCTTTGCGAATGGATTCCGGGCGAAGTCGGGTCCCAGGCCGCATTTTGCTTGTACATATATTATAACAAAGTACATAAAGTATTTTTCAAAATAAGTATAGTTTCAAAATATTAATTACAGAACTTTACCTATATATTTTTTTTAAAATTAAAGTACATATTGTAAATGAATTCGAGTCCTCGACTATGACCCCCCCCTGGCTGGAAAGCTGGATCCGCCCCTGATGAGAACGATACCTAGTTTGGAATCTCGTTTCAATACCGTCACGTTACGAATTCCATCATTTATCGTGCTCGCCCGACCGAGAGGTGTTCTCGAATACGGACGTAGAGTTGTCATCTAGAAAATTTATCTCTCCTGTTGTCAACTCCCACAATGACATTAGAACTGTCATCTAGTATACCTACAATCTTTGCTCAGATCTAGTTATAAATCGAGATTCAGGAATGAGTATCGTTCTCGAAACCCGCAAATACAGGCTACATAGTGATGGTGATTATAAAAATTGAATGTTACAACTGTAGATAATTTATGTAATAAAAAAAGAAAAGCAAAAAACAACTTACGATCATATTCGATTCCAACTTTAAATTTTTGCGTTTCAAAAAAATAAGGGTAACTGCTCACTGCACCGACCGCTAACACCAGAAAGAACCAATTTTGCAACATTTTTATGCAAAATCTAAACAAAAAACACACCTATCTTAGCCAGCTACCGTCAATAGGTTCTAAAAATATGTAACTACTGAATCAGTTTGGGCGTTCGCGGATTATATCGCTATCTGTAGATAAAGAAATATATTTCTTCTCTTAAATTTGATATTGGATCTTGAGGCGCGTTATCGAAAATATTGGTATACTAATTTATGATACCGGTTTTAGGTGTTTTTATTTTTAACAGTTTTTTCTGTAACTCAGGAAAAAACTGCTGTTTGAAAATTCAGTTATTCATATATTCAGACCTGACCCTCTTTTCGCGATTAATGATTTTCAGTCCCACTTAATTATAATAATAATTAACTCATGAACAGTGATAGTTATGCAGTTAAAATTTTTATAAATTATGTATTTCTGTTGTCACGATAACAATTAAAATGAAAAATGATAAAAGGAACCTAAACCTGATTTTAAAATACCTATTCAACGACACCCCACTTGACATAGTTGATCAACTTTTTTGTTTTCATTTTGACATTATGGCGTCTGGTTGTCGCTGTGGTGAATTTTAATAACTGTCATGTCTTTTCTGTCATGACACTCACATGGATAAGACGAATTGATTGACGTAAGAATTATCAAAATCGGCCTATGTATTTTGTCTCTAGAACGCCACATAGAAACAGACATACATACATACATAGACTGATAAACACATAACCCTCCTTTGCGTCGCGCAGTCGGGTAAAAAGGGAACTCTTCGTGTGCGAGTCCACCTCGCACTTGGCCAGTTTTTATAAATTTCTTAGGTAGAATTTGTCCCGTATAATCTTTTATAAAGTTATTAGAATAATTCTCCTTACTTTTTTTTTCTTAATGAACTGCTAATCTTACAAAAATTCCAAGAAAATCCTTTTATCTCATTAGAAGTAATTTAGGTGCTTTTTTAACTTACTTTCATTAGCTTCCGTCTTTTTTTGTTAATATTTATCTTGGGATGTATTTAAGTCCGACATTTTTACAAATGGCGGCTAATGTTTGAGAAAATCCAAATGTTTGCTTACGAAATATATTGCTGAATGTTTGTAAAGATATATAATGGTTAATGTATGTGATGAATGTTTATAGAAATGATGCCATATTAATGGATATAGATACACTTTTATCATTTTAGTAAAGCCTAGTATCCAATCTAATAAGCGGTTCGTCAAGAAGGGCATTAGAAGGTTCTTTTGTGTCGGCAGCACGAGTGTGATGCTCTTGTATTAACTATTATATATTATATAACTATTCTCATTTCAAACATTGATTAATAAATTGAGCCTCAACTAGGCAGCACTGTATGGACACTTGCTGTTCACTCAAGAAGCATTTTTCTTTGGCAATTTGCTATCAATTTGCTGCTTTGCTATTGGCCTTACCAAACCATTTGAGCGTCTCGTGGTGCGCGTCAAATGTGGCCTAGTGAATACGAGGCTTTAAATAATTTCTTTCATGTTTGTTTTACAAGTGTAGATGTCACGTTCGTCTAGGTTTATATATATAAAAATAAATTGCTGTTCGTTAGTCTTGCTAAAACTCGAGAACGGCTGAACGGATTTATGCTATTGAAATGTTCGTAGAAGTCTAGGAAAGGTTTAAAAACGTGAGATAAGTTTGAATAATTGCCGGAAAAATCTTAAAAACAGCCCTTTTCTTTTTCCCATATAAACGTTTTCAGTGTTTCTGTCTGTTACCCTGGTACATTTACATGAAGTACCAGGCTCACAGAAATTCTAAGGAACTTTATCTGGGACGCGGAAGCAGTGTGTTCTAAACCTTTCTATTCAGAACTAAATGCAGACGAAGTCGCGGGCAAAAGCTAGTTTTTAATAAAAGATGAGGTGAAACAAACAAACAAATACAAGATCAAATAAAACAATATAATATTTGTATGAAAGGCCCTTATCTTTTATCAGCAGCTATCAATAAGATAAACTTCATATGCAACATTGAAAAATCTCTTTCGTAATAGAAACAAATCTTTATCTTGAAAGAAACGTATCTTGTTAACCTATATTTTTACTTTTGTCTGAATTTTATTGATAAAATGATGTTCTTTGATAATCTAGTGCATTAAAATAACTGCAAGAAAAGTAGGCTGTTACGCAGTGGAAATTCAATTAAAAAAAAAAGGTATATCTCACAATAGTGTAACATCTTTTGACGCCAAACGGCTTGCAGCAATAAGCGAGATGGTTGCCTATTAAGACACATACATCTTTGAAGGATGTTTTTTTTATCATAATCATAATCATATTTATTCTGTGAATCATAGGCTAGGTATAAATAAAGGTCTTATAAGCTATGTTATGTACGCTATGTCCATTTTTAGTATGGTAACCAGAACTCACTGGGGAGATATTTTGCTGTCAGTAGGAAGATCAAACGCTTGTCCTGCTTTTTCTTCTGTGCTGACGGTACAGAAACTCTCTGCTCTTACAGGGTCCAACGCACGAGTGTGACGCCCCTAGCGTTGCACAGGTCCTTAGGCCACGGTAACCACTTACCATCAGGTGGGCCGTATGCTCGTGGGCCACCTAAGTTGTACAAAATGGTTGTTTAATTGTGTCCTTTTCTTCTTAGTAATTTCTACATTACTAAATCTTACTCTATGACACAAGATTCGGCGTTATCCCACCCTCTTTAACTAAGAACAGTCGACAAAGGTGATACGGTACCTTTACACACAACTTTTTATCGTATCTCTTTTGTCGAGTGTATAAGTCAGCAGCCCCTCTCCTCACCCCCTTCGTACAGTAATAGCGCCATTCCTTGTGGCTTTGTGATAAATTCACGTCATTTATTGCAACTCTCAAGTTGGTTTTTGTCTAGTTACAAAAACAAACATCCTTTTTGCTGTACCTAATCAACTTGTAACAAGATAAGTCTCTAATATACAATCACGCCTGTGAATCCGTGAAGGGGTAGGCAAAGGTGTATCACCACTCACATTTCGCTTACGTTATAGGGGTTAATAGTGCCGCCAAGCGGGTACTTTGTCTGTAAGATGGAAGACAGCCTTTTCCCTTGGTCGTCTTCTAGGATACCCACAAGAAGAGGTGGTGTGGTCCTATTCTACTCCATCGGGAACCAGAAAGTTAATACACAACAGTCTACCCCTTGAAGGATTCAAAGGCATGATTATTTGGTGTTATTCCATGGTGTTACAATAATTTTACCGATTTATTTGATCTTCGAAAATTAAACTGCGGTAGCCTAGTGGTATGGGTAATGGACTGCTGAGACGAGGTCTCGGGTTTGATCACAGGTTTACCATGGCACACACCAATTTTCGATGCTTTTCGAAGTTATGTGTGTATTTAGCGCAGGTTTATAAGTGCCCGGTTAATAGCAATAGGCTCGCCACCTATTACTTTGGGACCTAAACATAAACTGGCGAAATATGGGTGCTAGCCCTCTGCCAACCCCTTCGGGGAATACAAGCGTGAGTTATGTATGTCGAAAATTGTATATAATATACGTAATTCCCCTTGTGTTGTACAGTAAGCATCAAAAAGATGTTGTCGAACAAAGTGCTCAAAATGATCCTAATTTCGTTTTTTTATCCCCTTCCAGTTGACCGATTGTTCTGATATCTGGTATACATCTTTAGTTATTTTTTAAAAAGGACATGTCAATTTGACGACACCTCACCTGATGGTAAGCTAAAGGCAAAGTCTCGGGAAGAGGGTCACCATCGTAAACATGTACCATGTTAACAGTGCTGGCACTCAGCTTGACGGCCTCATCAGATGCCTTTTCACGCCCCGCTTAAAGGACCCGGGACTGTAGGAAGAAGGAAACACGTGCGCTGGCAGGGAGTTAATTTTGCGGCATAGGAATGAGTCACTGAAACGCTTGGTTCTAGAAGTTATATTCTGCACCGTATACGGATGGCATCTTAGCCCTGCAAGTGTTGTCCTGTAAAGGAAAGAACAATAAACCATTTAAATCAATAAAACATTTGTATTTGCTTTTAATACGAGAGTTTTAAGATCATTTTGAGACTTCGTCGTCAAGATATTTATGACGCTGACTATACTATCCCAACCTCATTAGATACCATAGTTGTCTAGAATGTATGTAGCAAAGCGTATTTACTTTAACAATATGAAACATTTTAACTGCTAATAGCTTTCTCTACTATTTGAATAAACGTTTGTGCTTGAAGCTATCGTATGAAATTACGTCTAGAAAATTCTCTTTACCAACTCATTGTATGTATTTGCTTTACGGTACTCTATTGTTTTTGGTTGTTTATTAAGCCAACTAAACAACTGTCAATGACAAAAATGAACAAAGAATCAAAGAATCAAAGAATTAATTTCATTTATGTATTTAATTTAGGCACATAAATAGCATATATGAACGTCAGAATTGTACAATGTCAGTCATACTTTGTCTATGCAGTCATATCATATTAAAAATAAATAATATACATCATTGGAAAAGGATTCTATCGCTGGTTCGGTAGGTTGGTTTTACTGAGAAGATACCAGCAAGAAACTCAGTGAACTCGATTATCCTTCTTTTTTTTTAACAACTGTTAATTGCAAAGAAAAATAAACAATTTTTACTGACATTCTACCTCGTTTGTATTTAGTTTTTTGAGGAGCGTTTCCGTTCAGAACTCACGAAGCTCTACCCACCAGTTAAAAGATGAATAATTTCAAATCTGTGTTTCCGGAGAGCTATAACCTGGCTCTCGATCCTACTAAAGCTAAACCATTGTGGTAACACAGCCCCTGTAAAAATTGATATTAAATTTTAGACTTTATTTCTATACGTCTAAAGTCCAAAATGAAATGAAAACAGTTTTTTAACACTTGTTCAATTACTCCGCAAAGTCATTTAATTTTGAACTTTAACGTCGCCTTAAAGTCTATTATTTATTGCCGTTTTTTTGCAGTGGGGGTGGCACCTCTATGGTTTGACTTTAGCCAGCGACTATAGAGCTGTATGGTTGTGAGCTCACTGTGTCGTTAAGTCTTGCTGGATTTTGTTGCTTACTGGGTTTGATGACTGGGTCCCAATCTGGTGGTACGTTCCATCCATCCTCTCTATTAATATTTCGGAGTTCGGTGACAGAATGATCCGCGAGGCTATTGAAATTAAAAAACACCCAAATTTTAATAGAGAGGATTTTAATGGAACGACACAGCTCATTCTTCGTAAATAATAACACTAATTATTGACCATGATTTGGGTATTTTGAGGTAACTTATACTTCAAACTATGTGACAACTACCATCATGAGTTACAGCGCGATCATGGCTGCTTAAAAGCAGCCGAAACGTCGGTTTAAAAGTAAATAATAACAAATATATCGCGATAGAATCCGTAAAAAGTGGTTTTATTTCAATAAAAAATTTTGTTACCGCTATTACAAAAAATATCTACTAAAAACAAGGAACTCTTCGTGCGCAAGTTCGACTTGGCTGGTTTTTATACTGACTCAATACTGTTGTAAATAATTCAGCACCGCACAATAATTCACACATAATTTATTCTTGAATATCTTAGGTATATTGTTGTATTTTTTAGCCCTTAAGGATATAAAGAGAAGGTAAATTGAAGTGATTCATGTGGCTCAATAGCTCAGTTGGAAGTGCATTCCCCCTGTAAGGGAAAGGTCGTGGGTTCAAGTCCCACTTGAGTGCTTCATTTTTGCCCGATGTATTTATCTCATAAAATTTTACGGAACCCAACATTAAATTTCACTAGCACGATACCGCTACATTTTTAACTTTCTTTAATTTCTTTCGGCCCCACATACCCAAGGTTTTCAGAGTTAATGAAAAATTACTGGCCCATTGCCGACACGGGGGTAAATTATACCCTCGTCAAGCGTGAACTTGTCAAAATATAACTTTAACTACTGTTTAATACACGAACTCATTTGGAGTGGGCCTTGCGTATTTGGTTGGGCTAATCTTGTAAATCTTCCGTCTGACAGGTGGTTTGTAATAACACTTTTAGGTTTATTTAGGGGTAACTTCGGCCCGTGATTTCGTCTACATGCTTCCCATTAATGATATAGTATGTAACAAGGTTAGCAGACTCAGATAAAGCTTTGTATAGTCAGCGTCATAAATATCTTGACGACGAAGTCTCACAATGATCTTAAATCTCTCGTATTAAGAGCAAATCAAACTGTTTTATTGATTTATATGGTATTATTGTCCAAACTAAAGGTTTCTACCAAATATTAGAACAATCAGTCAACTGGAAAGGAGTAAAAAACTAAATTTTAGATCATTTTGACTACTCTGTACGTCAACATCTTTCTGATCAGTACAGTCAGTACTGTACGACTAACTATTGTAAAAGTCAGATGCATAAATATCGGATTAACTCAAATAAATATGGTTAATATCCCGTTGACTTAAACCCTGTTGGTAAGTGATAATGTATTCGAGCTTGAAACACATTTGCCTAGACGACAAATTAGTCAGTGTAAATATGAAGACTTCCTGGTTACCTCTCCGTAGTATAATTTGATTCGGTATAGTCAGAAAACCCGTTTTTTTATGCAAATTAAACTATGTTTCCTTCTTCCTACAGTCCCGGGTCCTTTAAGCGGGGCGTGAAAAGGCATCTGATGAGGCCGTCCAGCTGAGTGCCACCTCTGTTAACACGGTACATGTTTACGATGGTGACCTTCTTTCCGAGACCTTGCCTTTAGCCAGGGGCGGATCCAGCTTTCCAGCCAGGGGGGGGGTCATAGTCGAGGTCAAAACTCGAATTCACAAGTAGGTACATATAATATGTACCTACTTAAATTAAAAAAATAAATAAATAGGTAAAGTTCTATAATTAATATTCTGAAACGATACTTATTAAAAAAATACGTATTTATTAGTTATATATGTACATACAAGCAACATGCGGCCTGGGACCCGACTTCGCCCGGAATACATTCGTAAAGGGAGTATAGGACTCTTTATAAAAGCGCCATCTACCGACGCTGAACCTGAGCTAAGAACTACATCTCACCTCTTAACTAGGTTGTTTCAAGATTTGGGCACAATTGTACACCATCAAACATGCGGCAGATTTTAAGGTCTTTATAATAAAAAAACTACTATATTAGCCATTATCACCTGCCAGCTCCATCGGTATTTTGAGGGTTATCAGCTGCTCAGTGACCAGCACTACGGTTTCCGTAGGGGTCGATCAGCTGGTGATCTTCAAGTATATATATATATACACATCATTAGGCACAGGCGATCGAGACCAAGGGAGAAGCCATGGCGGTTAGTTTGGACATAGCGAAGGCCTTTGATCGGGTCTGGCACAAAGCACTTTTATCAAAGCTTCCTTCCTATGGGCTATGGGCTTCCCCAGAAGTTGTGCGAATGGATTGCTAGCTTTTTAACAGGCAGAAGCATAAAAATCGTAGTCGACGGTGAATGCTCTAGCTCTATATCTGTTAATGCTGGTGTTCCTTCAAGGTTGTGTGTTATCGCCTAATCTGTTTCTGCAAATTAGCAGCATTCATTGTTATGCGGATGGCAGTACGAGCAAGTCCCTGTATATGAGTTTCCGTCCTTCGAACATCAGCAATAGCTCTATGGCATTATACTGCGCGCCAGTGTGGTACCGAAGCGTGCACACTCACAAAATTTACACCCAATTACATGAAGCCATGCGCATCATAACAGGGATAATTAAATCTACTCCACTACCATGGCTTCCTGTTCTGGCGCTCATCCCGCCTCCAGAACTACGAAGGTATCAAGCTGCGGCCACCGATTGGAAAAAATGCTGGCAGGTGACCAACGGAGAGCCGATGTCAGCACAAAGGACAATTGACAACCTGCTGCGCGACCGCCTGATCTCAGGGTCCCTAATCTGGTTCGATAGGGTCCTTATGGAGGAATTCGACCTTGGAGAGCAGTGGCGGGCGTCTTGGGAGGCGTTTCAGCACTATCCCTGGAAGGACCTGGTACCTGACCCCACCACTAAGCCGCCCGGTGTTGACAGTTGTCGCACGGTGTGGTCAAGGGTCAACCGGTTCAGAACTGGACACGGAACATGCATGGTCATTTAGAGGGTAAAGCTAAATTAGCCTCTAAGAAGCTTGGCGTGCTCAATAGATCGAGACAGTATTTCACTCCGGCTCACCGCCAACAACTTTATAAGGCGCAAGTATGGCCACATATGGAATACTGTTCTCATCTCTAGGCAGGAGCACCTCAGTGCCAACTTCTCCCTCTGGACCGCATCAAACGGAGAAAGACTCGAACCGTCAGCTGCCAGGATTTTTCAAATCGGCTAGACTTTTTGGCACTGCGTAGAGATGTGGCTTCGCTCTGCATCTTCTATCGCCTATACTATGGGAAGTGCTCCGAGGAATTGTTTGGATTGATCCCCGCCGCCTCTTTCCACCATTGTTCCACGCGACAGCAGTTCCACACTCACCATCTGGACGGTTGGCAGTCCACATCTGTGCGTTTCTCGAGAAATTTTCTGACTCGCACAACTAAACTGTGGAGTGAACTTTCGCCAACGGTATTTCCGAACCAATACGACCCTCAAACCTTCAGGAAAAGAGCGCACTCTCTTTTGAAAGGAAGGCAACGCACTTGTGACTCCTCTGGAGTTGCGAGTGTCCATGGGCGGGGGTGATCACTTACCATCAGGCGATCCGTCTGCTTGTTTGCCTCCCTATTCCATAATCAGGAGCAATGCAATGATCGGTTCGAAGGCCGGCCGGGGCCGCCGGGGTTGGTCGTTCAGGTGCGTTTCGCGGGTAGATATTTCGTTCATTTTTTGAACAGAGTGAGCGGCCAGTTCGCGCGAGTGGCGCGGGCTGGATATGTGGGAAGTGAGATAGTCATAAGCAGGTAGGTATAAGCATGACTTACCTATATGGGATTAAGAAAATAATCAGAAGACGATCTGCCCTGCCTTTAGCCTAATATCAGCGAGGTGAAGCCAAATTGACGTGTCCTTTAAAAAAAAGTTAATGTTCATAGGGGGAGATCGTGACCAATTCATATACCAAAATGATACAGATAATTAATAACCTGCCGTGTTGGTTCCCGATGATGTAAGTAAGTAAGTAAGTAAGTAAGTAATATTTATTGTTCAAAAACAGTTTTACATTTCATTAGACTTAGTATTACATTTTAAGGCTTATTCAAGAGGACCTGTAGAACAGGACCACCCCAGTTCTTCCTGTGAGTGTCGTAAAAGGTGACAAAGGGATATGGCTGTTATCCATCCGACAGTAAACATACAGCCCACGACAAAAGGCCCGCTAGACGGCAATAGGCTCGCCTCCTATTACGTCGTGGGACCGAGAGTCATAAAATGGCTTTTGGAATCTAGAATGTGGATAAACATAATAAGATACTTTATTTTGTAAATGCTTACATTTTTTTTATAACAGACACGTTAATGACTTCACCTTGCCTGATGGTAGGTAAGCTAAAGGCAAAGTCTCGGAAAGAGGGTCACCATCGTAAACATGTACCATGTTAACAGTGGTGGCACTCAGCTTGGTGGCCTCATCAGATGCTTTTTCACGTCCCGCTTAAAGGACTCGGGATTGTAGGAAGAAGGAAACACGTGAGCTGGCGGGGATCCATATCCATACTAATATTATAAATGCGAAAGTAACTCTGTCTGTCTGTCTGTCTGTCTGTCTGTATGTTACGCTTTCACGCCTAAACCACTGAACCGATTTAATCATGAGAAAGGACATAAGCTATATTTGGTCGCGATAACCGACATCCACGCGGGCGGAGCCATGGGCAAATGCTAGTATTGTATATAAAAACACCCAGACCAATGCAAATAGCCATATTCATGCATACAAATATTTGCAGAGAGCGTGGATCGAACCTGCGGTCGCGTTCACTACCGCCATACCACATATAGATATACCCTAATATGTATTATAGCCAGCAGTCATAAGAACAAACAAACAACAAACAACTCCCTGTTTCCTACCCAGCACTTTGAATCTTACAAACTTTCGCGTCAAGGACGCCTAACTATGAACATATATAGGAATAGTTACTTTGGTATCAATTCTGTTGTCAAACTTCATAGAAATGATATCTAAATTTAAATCTTGATTCGAAATACATCGGGAAATAGAAGAACTCTAGTATGCAGGGGGAATGCTCTTCCAACTGAGCTATTGAGCCACACCTGAATCACTTCAAATTGCCCTTCTCCTTATATCCGTCTTTAAGGGCGACGGTTCAAGTCTCACTTGAGCGCTTCTTTTTCCCGATGTATTTCAAACTTAAAAAGATAGCATAATAAATGCTATAAAAAATTCATTCAGAGAATTTTGAAAACAAAACAACATCCTGTACTTTGAAATCAACGTAAAATTTAGAAAATCTAATTCAATTTCGTGAAAATGTTTAACAGAATCGACACCTTACTAAAGTTCCTATACACTATATTCATCAATCATTCGTACATTCACGCTAGTTCTAAAGAGGTAAGGCACTGAAACAGCTTGCTCACAGTAATTAATTCAACGACGTTTTAATACAAGAATCATTAGTTATACAGCTCTATTATGAGAAGCTCGTTGACTGAGCAAATTTCGTTTTAGTTACGGGCTACCATTATTTATGACTAGATTTTCATATGCAACCTTATGTTTTGAATTCACAATGAACTAGTAACTTTTCATTGAAGGTTCACTTTTTTGGACATAATATAATACTACATACAATATTGAACAACTATAACTGAAAACTGTATCAAAATTGGATAGGTAGTTTCGGAGAAAATGGCAACATGGATTTGCACGAGCAACCACACAAACAACCTCTCACCCCAAACGCGTATACCATACCGTCTTCGTCGTGGGTAAAAAATAAAATACTTTTTATACAAATTATAGCAAAATATTATTAAAATGCGTTAGAAATTCCTCCGCACCGCATGCCTCTAGCGTTCCCAGAAGGCTGGCAGCATTGCCACGTTGTATGACAATGCTTAATTTATATATTTTTTGGCAGATTAGTTAGTGAAATTAGAAAAAAAAATCATGATTGAAGTTTTTTACATAATTTATTATTTTTACTATATTTTTTAGGCAACCCTATTGGTAGTAAGTCCATCGAGGAGGGCCAGACCGTAAGGGATGGCCCTGGGTCAGCCGGGGTGCGAGAGATATGTCGATGACAACCTCACCTTCGGCCTAGCCGTAGTCAGCGTGCGGTGTTAGTCGGTTTGAGTCCGACATAACCTCCCCTTCCGGCTCCGGCAGGGGGGGTATCCGAGGGGATTTCCGCACGGAAAAAAAAGGTAGTAAGTCCATCGATCCATATACTGACGTCTGTAAATCCCCGAAGGGCAGAGGTGTATTCGCACCCACGTTTCGCTAATTATGATTTTCGGTCCTATGACGTAATAGAGGGCGAGCCTATTACCGTCTAATGGCCATTTGTCTTGGGCTGTATGTTTACTGTCGGATGGGCAACAGCTATATCCCTTAGTCGCCTTTTACGACACCACATGAAGAGCTGGTGGTCCTATTCTACTCCATCGAGAACCAATATGTACGGCAAAACTGGTAGCAAGTATATTCAAATACATCGGGAAAAATGAAATGCTCAAGTGGGACTTAACCCCACAACCTTTCTCTTACAGGGGGAATGATCTTCCAACTGAGCTATTGAGCCACACCTGAATCACTTCAAATTTCCCTTCTCTTTATATCTGTCTTTCAGGCGACGTTGGAGCCATCTATTAACTTTCTTACGAACTGTTGGAATCAATGAATGATTTTTCAACCATTTTTAAACATTGATTTTTGATGACTCCGCCCATATATTTGAATGAATTTTTAAAAGCGACGACGACGATGTAATTTTAATCGGTTCAGGTGTGTTTCAGTAGCTCATTTGGAAGAGCATTCCCCCCTGTAAGGGAAAGGTCGTGGGTTCAAGTCCCACCTGAGTAATTTATTTTTCCTGATGTAAATGAATGGTATATTTGGCATAATAAATGCTATAAAATTTCATTAAAAAAAGGTTGTAATAATAAGTATTTCAGCGCTAAAATCCTCATTGGATATTCTGAACCCCAGCTTTGAATAGTATGAATACATTATCAACCACAAAATCACATGAATTCAACCCTTACATCACCGCACAAAAGACTCAACCCATTCTTACCTGACAATGATTTCATTAATGTAACGAATTAGTTACAATATAACAACACAATCAGTTGAAATTACTTTACAATATACATTGTACATTATAGGAGACCATGTGTTAACCCTTTCAACGCTGCCTGAGGCTACATTGGAAGGTTAACCCTAACAAAATGGTCGTACTTAATTATAATGGTATGTAATGAAAACTTTGGAAGTCAATATGAGTGGAGATTATGTTCGGACTTTCTATAATGTGCCAAAAATCTTACTAATATTATAAACTACCTGTCCCCAGCGAACTTCGTACCGCTAAATTTCCGCTGCACCCACTACTATATTAAGCATGTATTATACATAAAAACCTTCTTCTTGAATTAATCTATCTATTAAAAGAAACTGCATCAAAATCTGTGGCGTAGTTTTGAAGATACAGACAGAAGGGACAGACGCGGAAAGCGACTTTGCATTATACTATGTAAAGTCTTAACTTTTTATTAGCTGCAGTAAAATGACGTTTTGTGGGTTGCCGGTTTTTGAAGAAAAATAAATAGGGATGTAGCTAAATGAGTGAATCATAAATGAATGAACAGTTTGGTTTTGTGTTTGAGATTTAATATTAAGTTGTAATGTATTTTTTTATTCTATTATTGTTACTATACTAGAGGATTTATCTTTTTTATTGGAAGTATAGGGAGGTACATTTAAAATGAAACAAAAATGCCATAATAATGGCAGGCAATGAAAAACAAACACAACGTAACATAAACTTAACAATAATGATAACAAAAACAACGCGCAGTGGGCAAATCAAAATTATTCGTGTACTCAAAACAGAAGTTAGAAGCCGAATGAGCGAATGACAACCGAAACAAAATGGCGGCCAAGCGTCATCGTAGCACCATAACCAAAAATCAGTACTACCAACTTGAGAGAGCGGTTGCTTGAGTGTTATCTTGCTTAATGCGTAAAAGGATCAACGTTTATACAGCCTTTTATTTACATTAATATTAAATAGAATTTAGCATGATCATTATGAGGCAAATTATGGAACGATTAGATATTCCGTAAACTTTTGTGAACTGAATCACATCACTATTGAGATTAAGCTGTCAACATTATTTTACGGAATGACATTTAGAAACGTCATTTTACTGCAGCTAATAAAAAGTTAGACTTTAGTGATGATAGTAATGATAATTATGTGTTAGGTCGGATTTCACCAGTGAAAATAATTGCCATCAAGTTAAGCTAGTCCTCAACGAAACTAATGAAAAAAAAAACATTATAACACAGTTTAAGTCAAGTTGATCGCTATTACTTTCATTGATGATACTCACTCTTAGCCTAAACTTTTCAAAGCATATTCATACTAATCCATACTTCCATACTAATATTATAAATGCGAAAGTAACTCTGTCTATCTGTATGTTACGCTTTCACGCCTAAACCATTGAACCGATTTCAATAAAATTTGTTATAGGGGTAGATTAGACTACTAGAAAGGACATAGGCCATGTTTGGTCGCGATAATCGACACCCACGCAGGCGGAGCCGCGGGCAAAAGCTAGTTAATAATAATGTAGTAAAAAGACTTTTGACACTTTTCAGCCCTAACTAAGGTCCCTAAAACAGTAATTGTGAAGGCCCAAGAGTTTTTAATTAAAAATAACATCGCCAGTTATTCGCAGAATGTGGCTGACAATTGAATTCTTTGAGGGTTTTTATCAGTTCGTGCCAAATATTAAAGTTGAAATGGTTGGCATGAAAACTGTCGTAGAATTATACATTTTAGGGTTAAATTTTTTGTAGGAATGCTCTCGGTCTTCGATTTGATTCATTGAACAGCGAAATTATTTTTCTGTCTTTGTTTTTAGAAGCATCCATACTAATATTATAAATGCGAAAATAACTCTGTCTGTCTGTCTGTATGTTACGCTTTCACGCCTGAACCAATGAACCGATTTTGATGAATTTTGGTACAGGGGTAGATTAGACCATGAGAAAGGACATAGGCTATGTTTGGTCGCGATAACCGACAAATACTCGGGTGGAGCCGCGGGCAAAAGCTAGTATTATAAATGCGAAAGTAACTCTGTGTCTGTCTGTCTGTCTGTATGTTACGCTTTCACGCTTAAACCACTGAACCGATCGTGATGAAATTTGGTAATGGGTCGATTAGACCTTGAGAACAACACAAGATGGTTATGCTTACTATTGGTCTAGATAGCGTTGTGTAGAATGTTGTGAAATGTTTATTTTATTTATTTATACGAGAGCGAAACAAAAGTTCAAATCAATGTAGTAATTCTTGTCAATAATGCCGCACTTGCATTTTGTGTCCATTTTTTTAGCAAAGTTGTAGTTGTACATAACTAAAATGTTACTATTAAGAACACTGTACTGCATTCAAACGCTCTACTGCAATGCCACATAATATGATATCACGTAAAATAACACCTTAAACCAAAGCAATCAAAGTTAATACAACACATAAAAGATAAAAAAAACTCCGCAGAAACTTAAAAATTCAGTCGCAAACCGTAGGCGTTATATTCGTTCGCTGAAAAAATGATTTCATGTCGTATTTATGTAACTGATGTTGAAAGGAAACCACTAAAAGCTTGCTGCCAGTTCTATCATAAACTTGAAAGGCGCAAAGGGGTCGACTGCAGTGCGTGCAGGCCACAGGTGGGGGGTAGATCCACCCCTTCATCTCGTTTCATCTTCCAGTGCCGACCGACCGGCCTTTGAGCACAGACGCGTCCGATGCGCGTTTTATAACCTCCGCGACGGAAAATCGTGAAAATCGCCGCGTTCAGTGTTTGATTTCAGTGCAGTTTTTAATTGAGAAATTTGAATTTGAAAAATTTGATAATTGAAATAGTGTTGTGAAAAATTGTTTCAAATGTGTATTATAGTGAACATTTAACAGGAATGGATGGAGAGAATCGTATAATTTTGAACGTTGGCGGTATAAGGTAATACCTTTTATTAATTTGCGGGTATAAACATATATTGCGTTTTGAACTCTCGTAAAAGGTAATCATATTCTATTTTATTGGTATTTCATCGGCGTACGTGAATTTTCTTGAGTACGGTATGGGAATGTTTTCCTGGATTTGGTGTTTTGAATCCAAGATTGCTTTTTTTGTACAATTTTTTTAAGGAAAATATTTTGAATTTTAACATAAAAAATTGCGTTGGTGTAATCCGTTTGCCTGCTTATAGTGTTTTGATTCCAATATAACATATCTTTTTATATTGAGGTTTAAAAAATGAATTTTGTTATTTATCATATTGGGTTGTTGGACTCCAATATAGTGAGAATAAACAAAATATGCCTTTTTTTAAGAACATGTCTAGGGAACTTATCGTCATTAACATTTTACGAATTTTATTGTCTCTGTGTATTCTTCTTGCAAGATATCATCTTTGTAACCATATTTGACACAAAAAAAACGATGATTAATTGAAAGAAGATGGTGACTCCACTTTCCAAATATAAAAAGGTGCTAGGTAGCAATTAGCTCACCTTGTAATAAATGCAAGCGAAAAACATAATGTAAGTGTAAATAATATATATCTGCTTATCCCATAAAGAACTTACAAGCATGCTTATGACATGTTTATTTATCAGTATAGTACCAACTGTAATTATATTTTCACATCATAATTTGTTTATCAAACAATGTATAAAATACATTTTTCAATAAAATTGTTTAAAAAGATGTACAAAGAAAATAATCGCACGTCGATTGCAAGATGTATACTTTTTATTAATACATCTGAGACATTTGTTTGAAATATGTATTGTACACATACAGATGGTTCACATACGTTTCATTGAAAAGTTACATTAATTTGGGGTTGCGAAAGTCAGGGACGGCAAACATTTTCCTTTAGAAAAACAAACTTTATTCCAACATTTAAGTTACGTAACGTATGTACATAACATTTAACTTTTAAAAACTTAAAACGTCGTCGTGCCATGTTTATGTTTAGGCAATCCAGCTTCTTAACATTTTTTGTGTTTGTAACACGTTCGTAGTCAACCGCATACAGCAGCAACTGACGACATGACGTCCGACTGCACACACCCATAGATACAATTTTCATTAGTATCTGTCCTGCGATCCACCCATCCATACATATCATAAATGCGAAAGTAACTCTGACAGACTGTCTGTCTGTATGTTGCGCTTTCACGCCTAAACCACTGAACCGATTCTCATGAAATTTGGTAGGTATAGGGGTAGATTAGACCACGACAAAGGACATAGGTTATGTTTGATCCCGATAACCGACATCCACCCGGGCGGAGCCGCGGGATAAAGGACGTTAACGAAATCTGAAAAGACGACTTATGTGATGGGGCCGACAGTCTACAATAAGTTACCAGCTTGCGTCACGTCTGCCCCAAGTCTTGTCTCCTTTAAAAGTCGATTGAAGCACTGGCTGATTGAGCAAGCTTTTTACTCGGTTGACGAGATGATAAATATGAAACCGTCAAAATGACCAGAATTGACATATTGTAATTAATTCTATTGTATTTTATTATTATTGACATCCTATAATTGTTTTATTTATATATTATTTTAATTTGTGAATTGTATTAATTACTGACTAAGAAATCCAAAATTTGTGACTGTTTGATGTTGACGATTTGAATGATAATTACAAATGTTTATGATGTAACGGACACTATCCCACCTGTGGAAGCACGATTATCTGAGTTGACAAATGATGTTTTGTATACACTGACATGTAATATTCTTACAAATAAATGAGTTATGAGTTATGAGTTTTCATCATTTTCTCACCTTACGTCTTAAACTTCGACAAGGGAAAGCCGTAATAAGCAATACGAGTGTTATCACATTCAAGTCTTTATACGGGATGGCCGTCTGCTGCTGCGGTTAGCATGCGGTTACAGATTCGTACCTTTATACAACCACACTCACACGCCTGAACCAATCTGGCTGAAGTTTAGTAAACAGATAGATTTGTAGTCTAAAAAGTAGTAGACAAAGGGGTCAGAATTCTGCGTGGGTGGAGCTGCATCTTCCTTCGCCTATACTATGGGCAGTGTTCCGAGGAAATTCTCGGATTGATCCCCGCCGCCTCTTTCCGCCATCGTTCCACGCGACAGCAGTTTCACACTCACCATCTGGATAGCTGGCGGTCCACAACTGTGCCATTCTCGAGAAACTTTCTGGCTCACACAACTAAACTGTGGTATGAACTGTCACCAGCGGTATTGCCGAACCAATACGACCTTCAAACCTTCAAGAAAAGAGCGTTCTCTCATTTGAAAGGAAGGCAACGCACTTGTGACTCCTCTTGTGTTGCGGGTGTCCATGCGCGGCGGTGATCGCTTACCATCAGACGATCCGTCTGCTCCTTTGCCTACCTATTCCATAAAAAAAACTAGTGAGTAATATTTGAATGAATTTTTTTTTAGCATTTATTATGCTAACTTTTAAGTTCCAAAAACATTGGGAAAAATGAGTAATATAATGAGAAGATTGAAACGGACGAAGCTGTTCGAGTTAGTTGGTGTTTTACTGACAGACAAATAAATGTATAAAGAACATTTTGAACAAAGTATCTGCATTCTGTACAACTGAAACTAAGTACCAGTGTTGCTGAATGCTTTCACATATTTATGTTCACGTAGTAATTTAGTTGAAATTTATTTCCTACTTATGAATCAATTTGTGTTGTATATAAATAAAACTAAAAAAATAGCAGACATCCTCCTTGGCGTAGCAGTAGTGATCGCGGTCCCTACGCAGGAGGCGCGGGTTCGAGCCCCTCTCAGTGCAAATATTTGTATGCATGAATATGGGTATTTGCATTGGTCTGGTCGTGCCTCAGAGAGCACGTAAAGCCGTCGGTCCGTAAATACGAACATCTATGACAGTCGTTAGGGATAGCTGGAGTCCTCAAAAGTCCAACAACTGGATTAACTGTAATACTTCGATATTACCTTTGGGTTGTGGAGGTCAGATGTCAATCGTTTCACAGACTGGTAAACGGACCCCAGACTCCGAGCTGAAAGGATGACGCAGATTGACGCAGATGAAGAAGAAGATTATCGCGGCCAAATATAGTATCAAAGAATGAAGTAAGAACTTGAGTCACTGATATCGTGGCATATGTATGACTTCAAAGACCTATATTTTAAAGTTTTTAAACAGAGACGGCTAGTAATGTCTTTGAGATATTAAAAATATTAATGCATCCGTGTTGGTTCCCGATGGAGAAGAATAGGACTACCTCATCGCTTCCCGTGGTGTCGTAGAATTCGACTAAGGGATAGGGCTGTTCTCATTCTGAGAGTAACCTAAACAAACATCGCCTTCGAAAACATCGGAAAAAATGAAATGCTCAAGTGAGACTTGAACTCACGACCTTTCCCTTACAGGGGGAACGCTCTTCTAACTGAGCTATTGAGCCACACCTGAATCATTTCAAATTTTCCTTCTCTTTATATCCATCTTTAAGGGCGACGGTGCAGCCATCTACCAACATTCTTACGAATTGTTGGAAACAATGAATGATTTTTAAACCATTTTCAAACATTGAATTTTTATGACTCCGCCCACATTTCAATTTTTTCCGATGTCTTCGAACTTAAAAGTTAGCATAATAAATGCTATAAAAAAATCATTCAAATATCGCATGACAAATTGCCCGCTTGATGGAAAGATAAGACCCCAATCCTCTGTCTACCCCTTTGGGGATTTATGTATCTTTTGCTAACTTTCTGTTTGGATCAAATGAGCTACAGCCCCAGGTCAAACATCACTGTTGTTAGTTGCCGATCGTACGTTACTTTCCGGATTTACGCTGCATGCTACATGGGCCGAAGGCTATTGTGCAGTGATATTGGTTCCATATTAGAGGTTAAATAATAACAAACGATGGGATATTTACATACTTAGTATACAAGTCAATCACTACAAGTATTAAAAAAAAATCACTGTCGCTGTCTATCCTTCCCTATGTATGGCTTAAATATGATATTTTCTAAAGTTTACGCGAATGTCACTCATTGAAATAAAACCACTTTTTACGGATTCTATCGCGATGTATTTGTTATTATTAACTTTTTAAACCGACGTTTCGGCTGCTTTGCAGCAATCAAAATACCCGAATCATGGTGAATTATTGGTGTTCCTATTTACGCAGAAGGTATTTAAAAAGTATGCATGAATATAGTATGTATGCATGAATTTAAAAAGTAAATAATAACAAATATATCACGATAGAATCCGTAAAAAGGGGTCTTATTTCAATGACTTAAATATTTCAAACTACGCAACGGATTTTGACACGTTTTTTTAATAGATAGAGTGGTTCTTGAGGAAGGTTTATATGTATAATAGTTGCTTAATATAGTAGAGGGTGCAGCGGGAAAGGGATTAGACGAAGTTCGCCGGGGTCATAAAATAATTCAGTATTTGTAATATCTTCACTTATTGCAATTATGAACTATTCATGTAGAGGTTCATGCTTATTAGTATAATTTCAAATTTATTGAATCACTAGCTTTTGCCCGCGGCTCCGCCCGCGTGTATTTCGGTTATCGCGACCAAACATAGCCTATGTCCTTTCTCAAGGTCTAATCTACCCCTATACCAAATTTCATCAAAATCGGTTCAGTTACTTTCGCATTTATAATATTAGTATGGATTTACGTAAATTATTACTTTGTTACGTAAATGATTGGGGACTAGATGGCCCGCCGGTCTTACTCCACCAGGAACCTTTTTTTATTTATTGTTTTCGTGCGGATATTCCCACGGATACCTCCCCTACCGGAGCCGGAAGGGGAGGTTATGTCGGACTCGAACCGACTAAAACGGCACGCCCAGTGAAGGTCGTGGTGCTGGGCCGGAGGCAAGATTGTCTTCGACATATCCCTCGCACCCCGGCTGACCCAGGGCCATCCCTTACGGTCTGGCCCTCCTCGGAGCTTCATCAGGAATCAGCAGTGTGTACCCATGCTAATAGACAAACGTGCCCACTCCTTCACAATTTCGCTTCTATATGAAGCGTTCTCAGGCCCGCTCTGAATATTATCACGATACAATATTTATTCAGGTCATTCCGCATTTTAATTTTCTATACAAACAGACCAACCCCACGGGGTTGCCAGTTTAAATATTAACTTTTATATGAGTGCGAGCTAAAATATCTTTGCGTTAGATTCTGATCTCTTAGATTTGAGGGATGAAACAGACCTAAAGCTTGTACACTGTTGTTTAAGTCTAGATATTTATTATACGCAGTGGTATTTATATTATAATAGCCTTTGCCCGCGGCTCCGCCCGCGTGTATGTCGGTTATCGCGATTAAACATAGCCTATGTGTTAATCCAGGTTGTGAGCTAACTTCTAACCAAATTTTATTAAAATCACTCCAGTTGTGCCACCATTAGTAGACCACCGTAGGAGGGGTAGATCCAAGAATTAAAAAAAACATCGGTACAAAGAAATACCTTTGGTATTAGAAAGAATATATATTTTAGAAAAATAATTATCCCCCTGTTATTTTTAACGCACAGGAACAAATATGCTATACTAGTCGTTACCCGCAACTCCAAACACGTGGATGTCAGTTATCGCGACCAAACATAGCCTATGTTCTTTCTCAAGACCTAACACTGCACCAAACTTTCATCAAAATCAGTTCAGTGGTTTAGGAAAGCCCTACTTTCTAATTTTTACTAGGTCTTGCCTGCGGCTCCACTCACGTGCACCAAACATAGCCTACGTGTTAATCCAGGGTGTAAGCTAACCCCATACTGAATTTTATCAAAATCGCTCCAGCCGTTTAGATGTGAACGAGTAACAAACAACCTTCCATCCTTACTTCGTAGGATTCACACAAATATATAATAAGTTATTTTCACAGCTAAAAATGTCGCTTATTAGTAGCCCATATGGACTGTTTACAAATATCGTGCCGTTTGTCAACAACACGCATCGTTGGCTATCGTTGTTATCAAACAATCGCGAAATGTAATTACGCGGGTATGTACTGTGAGCAAGAGAAGCTATTAAACGTATGCAAATTAATAATATATATTCCATAATATTCTACCCAACGCTATCTAGACCTATGGTAAGCTTAATTAGCTTGTGGTATGGAATCTATAATGCGGATAAACATACTTAGATACTTTTTTTTTGTAAATACATATATATTATACATAGAAACACCCAGACCAATTTTAATTAAAAATTAATTAGTCAATGTATTCTTCTATATTTCCTGTCACATGGAAACTGGCCCATATAATTCCTCTTCCTAAAACGTCTAATCCCATAATAGCATCGCATTTCCGGTCTATATCCATCCTACCCTTCCTGTCAAAGGTACTTGAGCATATTGTTCACCGACAGCTATCCCATTTCCTACTGACTAACAGTCTTCTCAGTCCCTACCAATCAGGTTTTCGCCCTGGCCGCAGTACAACAACAGCACTCCTCAAAGTCACCGATGACATCCGCTGGGCCACGGAGAATAGGGAACTTACTCTCTTGGTCTTGCTAGACTTTAGTAGTGCCTTCAACTCGGTTGACTTTGACGTACTTCTGGCCGTAAATGTCTCAGACACAGCCATTGCTTGGTTTGACTCCTATCTTCGGGGCCGCTCGCAATGTGTCAGGGGAGACAAATCCATGTCAGAGTGGTGTGATCAAAATGGGCGTACCCCAGGGTGGTGTCCTCTCTCTTCTTCTCTTTTTTATCTTTATTAACTCTGTACCGCGGTAGCCTAGTGGTATGGGTAATGGACTGCTGAGACGAAGTCTCGGGTTCGATCCCAGGGTTACCATGGCACACACCAATGACTTTTCGATGCTTTTCGAAGTTATGTGTGTATTTATCGCAGGTTTATAAGTGCCCGGTTAATGGCAATAGGCTCGCCACCTATTACATTGGGACCTAAACATAAACTGGCGAAACGTGGGTGCTAGCACCTCTGCCTACCCCTGCGGGGAATACGGGCGTGAGTTTATGTTATGTTATGTTATGTATTAACTCTGTTACGCAGCTTATTTCTTCCCGCTTCCATCTCTATGCAGACGACCTGCAAATATATCGCCATTTTGAGGCAGCCGACATTGGGTCAGCCATTGCTGATATGAATGGTGACTTGCGTCGCCTCAGCGGCGATCATACCTTCGTTTCTAGCTGTATAGTCAGCATCAGAAAGATGTTGACGAACAGAGTACTCAAAATGATTTTAATTTCGTTTTATGACCCCCTTCCAGTTAACCGATTGCTCTAGTATTTGGTACACATCTTTAGTTCAGACAATAATACCATATAAATTAATAAAACAGTTTAATTTGCTTTGAATACGAGAGTTTTAAGATCATTTTGAGACTTCTTCGTCAAGATATTTATGATGCTGACTGTACTAGGACCACTCGTACTGTATTGTGGACAAATGCAAACTAATTATGGTCAGACGATTAACACTCCAATACTAACAAATTTTAGTCCAGTCAACTGTATGAGCGCCCCCTACCGGTTGAATTCAACAAGCTAGAACATACATATTAATAAAGGTTATTTGAAGATTATTTTGGTATCTATTCAGTATGGATAGTATTCTTTTATTTAAGGTAAGCAAAGACTACTTCTTTCACCTATAATACATAATTGAAGCGTCGGTTGCTTAGTGGTTAAGGAGTCGGCCTTACGATCGAGAGGTCCCGGGTTCGATCCTGGCCATTACACTACCGACGTGAACCCACTCCTACAACAAACACTTCAGCTGAGTTGGAGGGGTTAGAGGGAATATTAGTAACTTCGGTTCTAATATTCTTTAAAAAAAAAAATAGCGCTTTTGCTTGCGGCTCCGCCCGCGTGGATGTCAGTTTTTGCGATCAAACATAGCCTATGTGTTAATCCAGGGTTTCCAGGCAGTATCACATTAGAAAAACAAAATTTGAGGGCAGAAGTGCCGTCGAATCTCATCCGTTAAAATTGACAGCCACTGTGGCGAGGCGGTAGTGAACGCGACTGCTACTCAGAAGGCGTGGGTTCAATCCCCACTCAGTACAAATATTTGTATGCATGAATTTTGCGAGGTTCTCAAACTAATAACTAAAATTGTTGTATATTTAGCATATGGGATGATGGTCTTTATGCAAATATATCTCTTAATGTTACATATTAATGCCTTTTTTCCACAAAGTAGGTAGAGATAACGACCCTTTGTTTACTAAAGTTATTTTAACTATGAAAAGCAAGGCAAAGGGACCATAATTAATTTATTGCCCCTCTCTTATCATCACGACTATTAGTTTGTTTTGTAATTGAAATGTACAAATTCATTTGAATGGCGTTGGCGACATAATAATAATAATTGTAGTCTCAGTATGGGGAATAATCCTTTAAAGAAGTAGTGTTTAGTGCAAAACTGATGTAGTTTATTGTAATTTAAGGGAATCAAAGAAAGAAAGAAAGAGGGAACAGACAAACAGAGAGAGAGAGAGGGAAAGAGGGAGAGAGGGTGAGAGAGAGATAGAAAGAAAATAGGTTTTATTACAAATTACTTGCCTACATAAAATATCCACAACCAGCCAGCAGGTGAACTTGGCCTAGGCTTCGAAGATGTTAATTGGGTCCCATAAACTGCCATAAAAGCAGTGTAAAATCCATTTTTCGTTAGACATTCTATTTATTTACATTTACTCGAGATACATAATTATTATAAGATTGTTACCTTTGAGGCTTTGGCTTTTGAGGCTATAGGATCTTGTAAGCACTTAAGCTCTGACACAACAAGTTTGTAAATAATTTTATGTAAATAGTTGTAACGTAGTTGAAAACTGTTGAATATTTCAGCAGGCTGAAATTTGTTTTGACGCGCCATTTTGAATTGATTAAAACTATTCTCAAATTGACTTTTGGTAGTTTTCTATTTATTTAATTTGAATGGCTAGTTTTTGGATTAATAAATTGAAGTTAAGTATCTATCAAAGCCTCGCGACTTTGCTTGAGTTGGCGTTAAGAAGCCGATTAGAAGACTCAATTAATTATATAGTAGAAAAGGCCTATCCTCTCGGTGGTACATAGCTTTGGACACCTATATTAGACACTATGAAATAATAAAAATAAATAGAAATAAATAAACAATACATAAAAATAAATGAACAATAATGTTGCCGTATAGTTGAAGATAGTTATTCTTCCACAATAAATCAAGTCAAGTCAACATCTATGTATTATACCCATATTTCGCAAATTATGAATAAATGAAAATAAATAAAATAAATGAAAATAAATGAATGACAAAATAAAAATGATAGGAAGTTTAAATAATAAATGCACGTTTTCCGAATCATAAATGCTATTTCTAGATCTGCAACTGAGCGTCTTCAACTGTGACATTTACACGACGCCGAGCACCTTCACATCGCAACACGATCTCCAACTTACGAAGATTGAGTGCTCTCAATATCCGAACAAACTCGCTACGAATCTTGATCGTTGGTCCACTTTGATAAAGATTCGTAACCACTTAGCTACGTCGTAGCTCATTTCGTAGCTGTTATTTATAATAGTGTGAGGATTATTTATGCGTCTGTTTATTGGTCTTTATATACATTACCCTCCTTACTTTGGCAGTCGGGTAGTAAAAATGTATTTGTTCAATGTTATCATGGTACTTTTAGATATAAAACGGGTTCCAGAATCATTTTTTTATTAAAATATTCTAGTAAGTAGTCGTCATACCGCGTCTAGACTTGAATTAAGTATATCTGTAATATAGGTTCTAGAATACAGAGAATATCATACTTATGTATTTATTTTGTAAGTATATATTAAATATAGCAAAACCGTGAAGAATACAAAATAGACTTTCAAACTTAAAAACAACACGTTGAGTGGGAATTCAACCGGCATTAACGTTTTGTAAGTTCCGTTTTAATGGTCCATGCAGAATAAACGATTTTTAATTTTGATTTTTGACTTTGTATCTCCTCTAAATGCTCGTTAAATATTTCTATGATATTGATTTGATGATCAATTAAATCTAGAATATTAATCAAGTATCAAAATTATTTAGCCTCCAATACGGGTTTAAACTCACAGTGACGTTTCAAAAGCGGATTGGGCCATAACCTGCGCGGTACCCCAGCACGTTCTAAAGGGATTAGAGTCTGTCTGTTTGACGTGATCGGCGCTGTCTGCAAAGGCTTATCTTGTTTCGTCATTGATACGCGATCAAAGGGGTTTTGATAGAATTGCTGGTAAATGCAGTTTGGTTGTGAAACTGCAATGCACAAAGTATTTGGTGAACAAAGCACTCAAAATTATAGTTTCTCGGTTCTCGCACCTTCCTATTGATGGATTATTCTGGTACTAGCTTTTGCCCGTGGCTCCGCCGGCGTGGATGTCGGTTATCGCGACCAAACATAGCCTATGTCCTTTCTCGAGGTCTAATCTACCCCTATACCAAATTTCATCAAAAACGGTTCAGTGGTTTAGGCGTGAAAGCGTAACATAGATAGACAGATAGACAGACAGACAAACTAACATTCGCATTTAAAATCATTGTCCTTTCTCATGATCTAGTTTACCCATTTATTAAATTTCATCAAAATCAGTGCAGTGGTTGAGGCGTGAAAGCGTAACATATAGATAGACAGACAGACAGACGGACAGACGGACAGACGGACAGACGGACAGACGGACAGACGGACAGACGGACAGACGGACAGATGGACAGACGGACAGACGGACAGACGGACAGACGGACAGACAGACAGACAGAGTTACTTAGGTATATTAGTATGGATCTCAATCAATATTTTCCCACTACAATTTAACAGTAATTTATAACCTCTGTTAACACAACAGAACAGCGGTGAGCCGTGAACCAAGTTATGTGTCAAACGGAGTGTAGTCAGATGTTAACTCTAGTGCTATTAGTATTGATAAGGTCTAGCTGCAATGCTTCAATATCACCTTTGGGTTGTGGAGGTCAGATGGCAATCGCTTCACAGAAAATATCGAAGTTTAGCCAATCAGCAGTTAGACTGGCAAAGCGGGCCCCAAACTTCAAGCTGAAAGCTTCGGATGCCACTGGGTTTAAAGCTATAATAATAATCGTTTATTTAAAACAAATCCTAGTTTATACATTGTTGGGGCTTCCCAGTAAGTAGTCATGGACACCCTCCGTGGCGTGGCGGTAGTGCACGCGACTGCCACGCAGGAGGCGCGGGTTCGATTCCCGCTCAGTGCAAATATTTGTATGCATGAATATGGCTATTTGCATTGGTCTGGGTGTTTCTATATATAATATGTATGTATTTACAAAAAAAAAAGTATATAAGTATGTTTATCCGCATTCTAGATTCCATAACACAAGCTATAACAGCTTACCATGGGTATAGATAGCGTAGTGAAAAAAAAAAAAAAAAAAAAAACTTGTGATGGGAATTAAAGCTAAGATGAAGAAGAAGCCTACAGCTACATTCTATCATCGCACCGCTTGCCATAGACAGGGAATTCATCCCCACACATTGCATCCGAATACGGTGCGCACCGTGCGGTATGAAAGGGACTTCATCCCACGTACGCTCAAGCTGTGGAATGAACTCCCTGCCATGGTTTTCCCAAGCGACTACAATATGGGGTTCTTCAAGAGGGGCATTAGAAGGTTTCTTCAGGGTAGGCAGCGCGAGTGTAACGCCCCTGGTGTTGCATACGTCCATAGGCCGCGGTAACCACTTTCCATCAGGTGGGCCGTGTGCTTGTCTGCCACCTAAGTTGTATAAAAAAAAAAAAAGAAGAGTATTGATAAAATGTGACTGCGAATTCAAAGATGACGATGAAATTAAATCTGCCAGTATCTACCCGCTTAACGACAATATAATATAGCCCCATTTTTTTTCCTGCGGAAATTCCCTGTGAATGCTGGAGCCGGAAGGGGAGGTTATGTCGGACTCGAACCGACTAAAAACGCACGTCGACTGTGTGTCGTGGTGCTAGGCCGGAGGTGAGGTTGTCATCGACATATACCTCGCACCCCGGCTGACCCAGGGCCATCCCTTACGGTCTGGCCCTCCTCGGGAGGGGGGACAACGGTGTCCCCGACTCGCCCCCGGCATGGGTAGGCGCGCTTATGAGCGCGCCGTCGCCGTGGCCTGCTTCTGCTAGGGTGACAGGCGGCTCCACCCTTGAGTCTCGCTCGATCGCGTCTCGTCTCCCGTTCCGCCGTCTCCTTCACGACCATTACCTGAATATAATATAGCCCCCTTATTACCTGGGACTGAAAATCATAATTAAGTAAATGTCGGTGTTAATACATCTCTGTATGCACCTTGGTTCGGATATACACGTGGGAATATATGTATATACAATGAGACTTCAATGTATACGACGATGACTTCAATATATAAAATAAAATAAAAAAAATTATAATACTAACTGTACTTTTAGATTTTTTGTGACATGCTGTAGTGTACAGTGAGATTTCGCAAAATGCACCTTTTTGCTTGATGTTATATGGACGATATTACATAAAGGTGCGTATTGCCTATACAGATACAATTTGTATAGACAAAACAGTTTTAACTGTTATTACGATTATCTGCATCTTGCTATAATGTCGTAAACCAACCAAGAAGAAAAAAAAATCATGGGAAGGTGAATAATACATTTTTACTTTTCCACAGAGTTTAATTTTATGTCCGAACCTAACGGGTTTCGCCTTACAGCATTCTCAAAGCTTTACATTGAAGGTTTGAATATTCCAATACCCAAACATCGTATCGTATCGAAATATCGTTGTGCTTGGCTTTACAGGTCAATTTGACTTCACCTCACCTGATGGTAAGTTAAAGTCAAAGTCTCGGAAAGACGATCACCATCGTAAACATATGGTACCATGTTAACAATGGTGGCACTCACCCTTTTCACGCCCCGCCTATGGGACCCGGGACTGTAAGCAGATTTGATTATGATAATTTATATTGAGGGTCGTTTTATTTAAGAGCGCCCCCACTCGAATGGGGTAGGTACATATGACGAATGCAATGCGTTTCGGGCAGTCGAGAGCCAAGCATTGCTAGAGACGGACGTGAGCCAACCTACGAGTATTTTAGTCTATTTTGTTTCTATGTATAACGTTTGATTTTATACCAAAGTGTAGAATATTCAAATAAGACAGTCTATCAAAATTAATTTAGTTTTATTCTAAAGTTCCAGCCATTAATACGCTTACAATGATGTATAATAAACCAATATTGTTTCGAAGAACCTTCATGTACTCCGTTTTATTCACTTATAAACATACTTTCAAGCAGATGTATTATTGCGGGCAAAGTATCCCCCTATCAACTTTATGATGCGCCCATTCTACTTGAGTTGTGTAAGCAACTTTGCCCCTCATTACTACTAAGTATAGTATCTATTCTGTACTATTATCCAAATATGTTCTTCCCTGTGCTATACGGTCCTTGTTTTTCTCCTCAAGATAAATAGAGATAGCGATAAACTCCTTTCAAGTAACTATACTATGAAGGTTCAACTCTCTTATATTAAATTAAAGCCAACGAAGCGAGAGAAAAAAGGTAAACAAAGTTTCAGCGATTCAATACGTATCACTTCAAGCGCATTCCAGACGAATGAAATTGCTCATAAGATGGCGGATCTGACAGTTTAAAACCGCTGTGTTGACAGCTTTCCTGTACTACGAAGACGCAACGACAGCTGTCACTCGGCCATTGTCGCGTACGTGTGACATGACAAGGACAGAGAAAATAATCGCTAGTTATCGCAACGTAACTCAGTAATGGTCACTTTGTTTACCTTTTTTCTATCGTCTCGTTGGCTTTCCTTTAGTACGAACCGACAATACCATGTTCTGACCTTTGCGAATATTATCGAATGTGTCGTGAAGGTAACGCGTCCCGAAATTCGAGGTGTTGCGGTCGTGAATATGGTTTGAATACTAATGCGTCTGCTTTTGTACCTAGTTGGATGTGTAGGGAACATTAGGAAGATTCAGAATAGGGTAAAAGAGAGTTCTAGAATACCGGTTTTCATGGAAAAGTCACTAAGTTGGCAACACTATTTGTGTGCAAAGCGTGTTTTGTGGCTCCAGCAAATATGTGAGCAAGGTTTTCGTTCAAATGTCCTATCCTACGAGTATAATATTATAAGTGTGAGAGTTTCTACAGATAATCAATTTTTCTAGATGGTTTAGCGTTTGTAGCGTGTGTATTTCTTTTTTGGTTGAGCTTAATTACTCTAAAACAGATGAACGGATGGCTGAAATTTCATACAAGGAAAAAATAAAATCTGGAAAAATAAAGACATTTTTTACAGCCGAAATAGGCTCCCTAGGGTTGTGATCAGAATGCTAGACGAGTGGAGCCGTGGGTAATAGTTAGTTTGTCCATATGTTTGGTACATTAGAATTCAGAAGATTTGTTTTTAAATATATATCTGGAACTTAAATCGCGAGACAAACAAATTCCTGGCGTGCGAGGATTGTTTTAATCTATGCTTGGTGAATTTGAGTTTATCCACTTACAGGCTATCCTTAAAATAATACATCCAAAAAACTACTATACAGCGCGTAAAGAGCACATTTTTGGGAATATACTGAGGTATCCAGACGAAGCTACCAAACATACCAAAATGGCGCTTCGTAACTTGACAAAGATTGAAGATTTGGAAGTCCGGACAACAAGTGTAGAAGAATTCGAGAGGAATGTCGAATGGTACTTTTATTTGATTTAAGCTTTCTTTAGTTATTTTGTGATTCCACCGTCTGATACCGTTATTGGGTTAGATACGACCCGTTCGTGCCCCTTACGTGGTGAGATTGTGAAAGTTTCGTATATTTTCGTTGTATAAGGTCTTACGTTCGATAACTATAACAAAAAAAAAACTGTTATAAAAATATCTTTATTTGTAATACGTGTGTAATTTTTTGTGTATATCTTAAGAATGCAGACAGTGTTTTACTGTATTTCTGTATTCTAAGAGTATGTAAATAAAGAAAAGAATAGAATGGAATATAGACATCTTTAATGTATGGAAAGTATAAGAAATAATAACTTTTAAACCATCGCGTTTCTTGATATACAATAATGTTAACGGGAATTAATTCAATCATGGTATAGGTACACATATACACAATATAAGAAATATATAGGTACAAATGGCAGCCTTATATACAAGCAACGTCTTACAGGCAAGGTTACCTCTGGATGGTCATAATTTAATTACCTTAACAATTTAGTATCCACGAATACCTGCCAAAAATCTTGATAGGTGCTCTTCGTGGACATGGCTAGGTGCTATTCGCTCAGGTGCTATTCAGCTGGATGCTCTAAGTGGACTAGATTATAATAAATTCGGGGTTATTATTGTACTCATAAATAATTCGAAATGTAGGGTGTTAACACAGGTGTTGAACTATTTATTTCAAAGATTTTTCTGGACAGGAAAATAAGGAAATCAATTAAAAGATTTCAACGGAACAACAGCCATCGTAGGTTACACTTATAAAATATTACAAAAGATAGTTTCAAACAAACTGCTAAGACCTAAGCATCCTTATAGTTTCACTTACACAATCTTCCATAGATGACAACCATTCTGAATACATTGAACCACACAATTCTACTTCGAAAGCTTTTAAAAGCTTATCAAACATTAAAGAAAGTTTGTGGCTCACTGACGAGCGGACTGTAAGCCTAATGTCGCCCTCGCGGAGGACCAAAGTCCCCAACATGTAAAGTCCATTTAGTGGGTGACCGCATGGCGCGTCTTGACCACATCCGACTTATGAAGGCCGCTATACACGCTGGCCGAGCTGTCGTTCGCCTGGTTGGCCGAGTGAAGCCAAGCGCCAACGTGTGTACTTAGTGCTCACAAGACGTAACTTGTCTTAGCTCGCCGTCGCTCGTGATCACATGCCCCACTTCGGATGGTTGTCGGTTTTTGTGCACCTTTTTTTTTTTTTTTTTTTGCCGTGCGGAAATCCCCTCGGATACCCCCCTGCCGGAGCCGGAAGGGGAGGTTATGTCGGACTCGAACCGACTAAAACCGCACGCCGACTGTGGGTCGTGGTGCTAGGCCGGAGGTGAGGTTGTCATCGACATATCCCTCGCACCCCGGCAGACCCAGGGCCATCACTTATGGTTTAGCCCTCCTCGGGAGGGGGGACAACGGTGTCCCCGACTCGCCCCCGGAATGGGGAGGCGCGCTTCTCAGCGCGCCGTCGAAGTGGCCTGCTTCTGCTGGGGTGACAGGCGGCTTCACCCGTCACCCCCAGGCCCGCGCTCATGGGGGACGGAGGTCAGGTTTTTGTGCACCAATCAAAGGCGCTCGTTTGGGCTCAGCCAACGTGTGGGTCACTCGTCTACGTTAGATGCTTGCATTGGCGTTCGGCGAACTTGCCCAACATGTTACATGTAACAATTGCTTTGCACCTATTTGCCGACGCTTGGCCAGCGTGTATAGCGGCCGTAAGCCGTAATGATAGTTATGTGGGTGTGGGTGAGAATGTTTGGGTACTGTATACGTACAAACATACATAAAATCACGCCTGTTTCCCATAGGGGTAGGCAGAGATCACGGATCTCCATTTGCTACGATCCTGACATACTACACTCGCTTCATTCACTCTCATTACATTCTTCATGCATGCTCGTCGGTTTAGGGTACTACCTCCTGGGTACTGTATGGGTTGTATTTTTGAAAATTATGAGCATACTGGTATCAGTGAGAAGTATCTTTAAACGCATTACTTAGCAATTATTAACCGACAAAGGTTAATTATATTCAACGCAGAAGAATTTAACAGAAAAGTCTTACTCGTATTTTTGGCCTTCGCATTAAATCTGTAAGTATATCAGTTATTTTTCATTCCTCAGTGCTTATTTTTGACGAAAAGAATATGTAATTCGATATTTTATGGCGCTGGCTATCTTGGACGGATTTTTATCCAACATAGCTAAAAACCACCTTAAAAAAAAAACACCTTCAAAATCGGTTCACCTGTTTCGGTGCTAGGATGCCACAGACAGACACACACACACACACACAGACACGTCAAACTTCCTAACGTTTTTGCGTCGGGAGTTCAAAATAGTTAAATTTAAAAAAAAAAGAGTCACAATAATAACACTCGTAGATAGTTACAACACTGCAAACGAGCCAAATACAGTGAATTCGATTCACAGACCCACTTACAAAATGACCACTGTGATTCAACATCCGACATGTTCCTCAACAAGAACTTTATTCCCCAAGTCATTATCACAGCTCTCGTTACCACCTAAGCGGTACTTTTTTCTGTAGTACCTACTCAATCAATCAGGCTCTTCAAAAGTGCTTGTCCGTTCCAAAGGCATGGCTTATTGGAGGCACTAATGATCTCTTTTGTACTAGGAGTGACCTGAAACGTACTCTAATGTTGTGCGGCGGATATATGTTACATTGTCACGCCTATATTATGTCCCGAGGGGGTAGGTAGAGGTGTTTTAATCCCTACATCTTGCCAGCTATGATTTTCGGTCACACTTGTCAGAGGTAATTCAATTGCCGTCAAGCTGGTAGATACTTTATTATGGGCTGTAAGATTACTGTCGGATGGAGACCAGCACTATCCCTTAATTGCCTTCTTTAGCTCCCATGACAAGAGATGGGATGTCCCTATTCCACTTCACCGGGAACTAACACGGCAAAAAGAGTACTTATTCTATTTTATTTTTGACGTTTTGTAAGTGCTGTTGAATCCATAATAATATTATAAATGCGAAAGTAACTCTGTCTTTCAGTCTGTCTGTCGGTCGGTCTGTCTTTCTGTTGTTGTATATATATTACGCTTTCACGACTAAACCACTGAACCGATTTTGATGAAATTTGGTATAAGGGTAGATTAGACCTTGAGAAAGGACATAGGCTATGTTTGGTCGCGATAACCGACATCCACGCGGGCGGAGCCGCGGGCAAAAGCTAGTGATCTATAAGTACACGTAATAAATGCTTTTTGACGTTTTCTTTGAAGAGTCACCGAAATTACTAATCTAATAATCGAAGCTTAAATAAATCCTTTTATGCAGGGGCTTTCCTGATTTTACTATTAGAGATATCAGGATATACAATATGTATTGTTTGGAGTGTCTGATATTTCGGTGCTGTTGCAAATACCATGATCAATGGAGAAACTGATTCATTCAATGAATTTTACAGCATTAAGTATGCTAACTATACAATTTGTCCCGCCCACGAGTCCCGCCCGAGAAGATTCTTTTGCCCTATATATTCGAACTGATTCATTGATCGACAAACACAGACACAGACACATACAAACATTCATTGTTTAGACAGACATACTAAAATATAGAAACTCATCACCATTTCGAACCTACAATAGACCTCGTTACAACCCTACCCCTTTATTGGGTTAGTGTCGTTTCCACCCGTTCCCGTTTCAATCCGAAAACTTATCATTAAAAATGATAATTATTTATGTTCAGTTATTTATGTCGTGAGATAATAACAATGTGTACCATGAAGGCCTTTTGTCTGCACTCCGGAATAGATTTGTATCCAATCCAGGAGCCGAGTGAAATGCATTGAAACAATGTTCGAGAATAGATAATAATGGAATAATAATCTATAATATAAAAATGAATCGCAAAATGTGTTGGTAAGCGCATAACTCACCAACGGCTGGACCGATTTCACTAATTCTTTTTTTGTTGTGTTTGTTATTATCGGGAGAAGGTTCTTACGAAAAAAAAAACAGTTGTACAGAAAATTTCAGAAAGTAACTTTTCTTTGTCTCATACAAACTTTTTCTATAATGTGAGAGAAGTTTATGTTTACGTTACGGGATTAGTATTTAGTAGTAGTAGGTAGTAGTAGGAATGGGAATGGGAATGGGAATGGGAATGGGAATGGGAATGGGAATGGGAATGGGAATGGGAATGGGAATAGGAATGGGAATAGGAATAGGAATGGGAATAGTAATGGGAATGGGAACGGGAACAGGAATGGGAACGGAATTGCACGCGGGTGGAAAATATGGCGGTACGAAGTTCGCCGAGTCAGCTAGTCTTCTATTATATAAAAATGAATCGCTAAATGTGTTGGTAAGCGCATAACTCAAAAACGCCTGGACCAATTTGGCCAATTCTTTTTTTTTAATGTTCGTTGAAGTTCAAGGATAGTTTTTACGGCGAGAAAAATTCAAATAATAACATGCGGGCGGAGCCGCGGGCAAAAGCTAGTGACTAATAATAAATATCAGGTCTAATTACATCCATACTAATATTATAAATGCGAAAGTAACTCTGTCTGTCTGCCTGTCTGTCTGTCTGTCTGTCTGTCTATCTGTCTGTCTGTTTGTCTGTCTGTATGTTACGCTTTCACGCCTAAACCACTGAACCGCTTTTGATGAAATTTGGTATAGGGGTAGATGAGACCATGAGAAAGGGCATCCATCCATACTAATATTATAAATGCGAAAGTAACTCTGTCTGTCTGTCTGTCTGTCTGTATGTTACGCTTTCACGCCTAAACCACTAAACCGATTTTGATGAAATTTGGTATAAGGGTAGATTAGACCTTGAGAAAGGACATAGGCTGTGTTTGGTCGCAATAACCGACATCCACGTGGGCGGAGTCGCGGGCAAAAGTTAGTATATAATATTTCAGAAACCATGGGTCCTTTAAGGAATAAGCTATCAGTCTGCATTAAATGGGAATGTGAAAGAGAAATATATATTTTTGGTCAGAAAAGTTTATATTTTGGCGTCAAATATTGGTACTCCAATTTGTAACATAACATAACATAACATAAACTCACGCCTGTATTCCCCGAAGGGGTAGGCAGAGGTGCTAGCACCCACATTTCGCCAGTTTATGTTTAGGTCCCAATGTAATAGGTGGCGAGCCTATTGCCATTAACCGGGCACTTATAAACCTGCGATAAATACACACGTAACTTCGAAAAGCATCGAAAAGTCATTGGTGTGTGCCATGGTAAGCCTGGGGTCGAACCCGAGACCTCGTCTCAGCAGTCCATTACCCATACCACTAGGCTACCGCAGATCTTTGTAATTCCAATTTGTAAATCTGCCGCCAAATAAGCTAGATCTGCTGCCAAGTCTACATACTTTTAGACTATATGTACGAACTGTATAGACACAGTAAGTGGCATTACAACACAACGTAAAAATAATCTATTAATTGAGTACAAGTGGACATTACTTGACATTATTGACAGCCTCTGTGGCGTGGCAGTAGTGAACGCAACTGCTACGCAGGAGGTGCGGGTTTAATCCCCGCTCAGTGCAAATATTTGTATGCATGAATATGGCTGTTTGCATTTGTCTGGGTTCCTATGCATAATATGTATGTATTTCCAAAAAAAAGTATCTAAGTATGTTTATCAGCATTCTAGATTCCATAACACAAGATAGTTAAGCTTACCATGGATCTAGATAGGGTTGTGTGGAATGTTGTAGAATATTTATCTCGTCTCTCTCGGATAACTGCATCAGTACCCGGTTTTCCTATATCGTTCCTATACCGTTTCAATCTCTTCTGCAGTTACCACCAACTCCCTGGTTTCTTAATACATACATACTTTGTTATTTCTTACACAAATATTTAAAAAGCAAATATACGCTCGCAATGATTAAACCAGTACTCGGTGGATGAAACACAAATTATTGCATTGCGCACTGTGTGTATGCGTGTAAACAGTTCGTACGAAATAAACGAGTCGTATTTCAGCAGTAATGACGATTTTATTAGTTTTGTTGGAATTTACGAAAACACATAAATACATTCATTTAATATTGAATCGATTCTTGATACTTTTTAAATCAGTTTACAAGCTTTTCATTGTTAAAATATATGTATATGTAGGGAGATGCGTGTAATTAAAGCGTCTCCACGTGACCTTCTTCCTTCCTTGTTGAGGGCACAGTGGAGAGCAGGCAAGAGGCGGGCTGTTTCTCCAAGCACCCTCTGGGGGTGGCTGGTATGGCCGTCTGTCAACTCAACTGAAACAAGCCTACGTAATGACGCCAGACACGACTCCTCTCCCTTTGACTACGTTCTCGTATGACCCACAAGTTTGGACACGGGCACAAAATTCTTCGTATGAACTCATTTTATCTTCTTCGTCTTCGATCACAATTCCTTTATACTTAAATTAAAATACATTTTTTCAAATCATTATCCGAGAAAATACTATATTATGCTATTTTTCTTGACAATCACCTATTTACAATCTAAATTTGGAGTTTAAAACCATAATTATATTTATTAAGGTTCAATTGGGTATTCTCCTGTAGTTAAAATATATTATCTACTCAAGCTCATTAAATTAAGAATTGTAAATGAGTGCGTCGGTTCATATTTTATCGTTTTTATTTATTTTTAATACTCCACCGACCTATTAAATTTTATGACGTTACTAAAAATTTCTTCATATACTTTATAACTTACCGTTTTGACGTTTAGTAAAAAGTAACTAATTTGAGCAGTCAGTAGAATATGATAGCCCAATTCAGCTAGTTTCTCCAATATGGCCGTGAGCCAAAAAGCCTGCGTTGACGACGTCTGGGAGTTAACTTACCGTAAGAGAATTATGATGCATAGATATAGGTAATACGTCACCAACGTGACGACACAATAGCACGCTTGTGAGGTAGTTCCTTTGTTACTTTTCTACATTGTGCTATCTACACAAATGTATTTGTGCAACGTAGACAGTTATATATCGCACATGATTATCAATATGGTATCAAGTCAAAAAACGTTGTTTTGAGATATTGCGTTTGAAAGATTAGAAAAATCGTTACTATCAATTCTTACATATTTATGACCTTATTATGATTTTATGGCAATGACACATTACTGTTCTTTATAATCTTGGAGTATGCATGAATTCTAAACCAATATTTTTCATTTTAGAAGTATTTTTTTAATAACATTTTGAGTTGATACTTTATTACCAACTCAAATGATGATATTTTTTTATTTAATACTGTATAGCGGAGTCATTACTTGAAATTATGGAAATCTATGATGTAATAAAATGAAATAATACCTTATTCAATAATCATTTATTATCAAATATTCAGTCTTTTAATCAATTAAATAGTGATAAGTGTTAAAATTATAGCTGTGTTGGGTATATCTCAATAACTTTTTAAAGACATTGGTAATCTAATCTGAGCAGTCTTCAATACAAAATAACGGTCTCATCATTTCAATAAACTAATAACAAAAAATACTAAAGTAATTTTCTTAAGAACGTAACGTAGTACACCTAATACCTGCTTAATGAGTAAGTAGAACCATTATTATAACCTTATATTATAGTCTTATAGAAATAACAGATTCACATAGTTTCATTAAACACCTACTAGAGTAAAAACAACTTCCAAAAATAACCATGTAACAAAATCACTATCAAAAATATCTTTTGTATATAATAAACTAAATGTTAATCATAATAAATTTACAAAAATCAAAATAGCTTTTAAGAACGTGTCTTTTATTTCAGGATAACTGTTTCTTTTTTCTTAGTCTTCTAATTCTCATTCTTAATATTTGTTTAAATTTTTAATACTAACAAAATAATAGTTTCATAGTTTCATTAAGCTAATAACAAAAAAGAATGCTACCATTTTCATATGAAAGTAACATAAAACGCCTTAAACCTACATAATAAGTAAGTACTAATATAACCAGTCTCATAAAAATAACAAAATCACAGAGGTTTTTTGAACATCTAATAAAGTAATTAACTTCCAAAAACAATCATGTAACAAAATCACTTACAAAAAATCTTTAATAGGTACCTAATAAACTAAATGTATAAAATCACAATGAATTATAAAAATCGAAATAGCTTTTAAGAACATAGTCTTTTATCAATTAGTTTCATGATTTCTTGTTTCTTTTTTTCATCGACTTCTATTTTCTTAGTATAAGCTTTGTTTAAATTTTCAGGCAAGTTGAAAGTCTTATTTCTAGTCTGTTTTCTTATTTCTATGCGTTTAAATGAAGAATCATCCATGCACTTATAAGAAGTCTTGACATAGAATGAGCTGCATTCTATGTATGTCTATTCTGGATCATCTTTTCGCAAATGTAATATTTTTATCTCAGAAATTTTAATTGTTTCATTTTCAGTAGTTTTGGAAAAAATATTTCCAATTTGCTCACAAAGACCTTTCACATCATAAAAATCACTATATGAAAGTTCTTCAACGGCATAGTAAGGAGGATTTCTTTAGCCCTCTTAATGAGAGTGACGTACTCTTGAGGACTATAAATAGGACCACATTTTAAAGCTCTTTTTATTTCTTTTTCAATCATAGAGTGCACTGCGTCACCCTCATTTTGAGTATGACCTTTTACTAAAAATTTGTGAGTTATACTTTTTATTTTAAATTTGTTAATAGCATAGACGTACAAAGCAATCATCATCTTGTTTTTTTGTGGACCACAACAATTATCAGTATAGAAAACAATTTCTAAGTCGTCACAGTCAATCTCCTGAGACTTTTTCTCTAAGTAATTTATAATACAGGAACCATTTTCTGTTGCTCGTTAGAAAATTCAGTTGAGTATGATTTGTGCATTGAACAGCTTCGATCAGTAATGTACTTGTCAACATGAATTACACAAAGAAATCCATGACATTCTGTACATGTACTAGATACTTCTTTAAAACATCCTTCATACTCACAATTCTGATAAATTTCATTTGTAGTAAGAACTGGGGCATCAGGTAAAGTATTAGTATTAATTGTTTCTCTACCAGGGTCAGTCGAAACTTTATCGAGAAATAATATTTGGTTCACATTCGTCAGTGTTCTATCTGCAGATTCCACATCATTCAATTCAGTCAATGTCTTGTCCATGGACATAATGTCATCACGACAATGTACATCGTAAAGGGTACTATCAACTAGCTCTGGAGTTTTACTAAAATGACGTGTACAGTTATTGAAAGGTTCAAAATCATCAAAATGCTCCCAACAAAGAAAACTGCTACACTTACTACAAGCTGCAAGAACTACAGATGTGCACGAAAGATATTCGCACGTCTGCTGCTTACGAAAGAAGACTCCCTGGTAACTGGAACTGGTGATTGATTCTCATTCGGTACATACGTAGGATCAGTAGAAATATCGTCCAAACAATGAAATGGATCCTTTTCGCCAATAACTCCATTGCTAGAGCTGCCATCTGAGTCGCTTTCGTTATAATTTACAGCCATCAGGATTCTAGATATTCTTCTGTGTCTCTTCATGGTGTCGAAATGTTACAGAACTGAAATGAGAAAGTAAAAATTTTAACATCGAACAAGGTCACAATTCTTAATAACCTACTTAATTTCGAAAATTTGATTCTGTAATAAAGTATTATCTCAAAAAATCTATGGCATTAGAGTAATATAATATTAAAAATACTTTATAAACTCAAAAAACTATTTAAAATAGATCTGTAAGACAGTTATAACTTGAAATGAAACTTATTATAATAAAATAATGTCGTGAATAAAATCAGCAATATAGTATCAACTCTTAGATAATACACTTTAAATTACTCACATTTGTTAAATTTGATTTCGATTCCGGGTCTTAATGTGAAATGAAACACAAAATGACGTTCGGTCCTGGCGAACACTGAGCGGCGACTAAATTAAATCAAATGTGACTATATTACTGGGTCGCGGGGGGGAGGGAATGAATAGTGTAGAAAGACTTTTGACATCTTCAACCGGTGAATAGTTGACTTATGAATAAAATTGTTTTATCGATTTGTAGACAGAAAAATCTATTATCTGGATGTGTAATAAACCCACAACCGCAAAATTTTGAGATACGACTATGTTGATAATCATGTGCGATATTAGAACCATATTTTCTTAAATATACTCATAGGTAGCCCGTTACGCAGTAGTACCTTTTTTATTTATAATGGCTGTATCGTAGACACAGATAATAAAAAAAAATAGTCTTAATCTATGGAATGAAGGAGGAAATGGTGGCAGTGTTGCCATTATAAAAATAAATTATCAATTATTTTTATTATTTTATTTGTCGTAATTATTTACCTAAGCTGTTTTTTGTAAAATTTCTGGGTACGTATGTGTTGCAGCTATGAAAAATAAATCATTTTTTTTTCTTTCTTGCTTTCTATAATACTTAGGTGGCAGACAAGCACACGGCCCACTTGATAAAAAGTGGTCATTGTGGTCTACAGTGCAACCCTGTAAGAACAGAGCGTTTCTGTGCCTTCAGTGCAGAAGATAAAGCAGGACAAGTCTTTGGCTTTCCCACTGACAGCACAAATACTCTCCAGTGAGCTCTGGCTACCCTACTCACCGCCGGGAACAAAACACAAGGTTATTATGGCAACGGTATTCTGTAGGGTGGAGAAGCTTCCCCAATCGGACTGCTCAATTGGGATAGGAATACCGTCGTGTCCTAATAGGACTTCTTCTCTTCGACTACTGAAAATTCAGTTTGAGTGCAACATTAGCACCCCTCTGAAGGAAAGGGCGTGGGGCTCCCGAGGAGGGCCAGATCCCAAGGAGGGCCAGACCATAAGGGATGGCCCTGGGTCAGCCGAGGTGCGAGGGATATGTCGAATACAACCTCACCTCCGGCCTAGCACCAGTCGTGGTGACTAAACTGAGCGTGCGTCGGCCCAGTCGGCATCTGGTTTTAGTCGGTTCGAGTCCGACATAACCTCTCCTTCCGGCTCTGGTGGAGGAGGTATCCGAGGGGATTTCCACACGACAAAAAAGGTTCTCATTTCGGACTCGTTTCGGATATGTCATTGACAATCTATTAAATCTGACTATGAAAATTCAGGATTACGTATCGTTCTGGAATATAGGCCTAAGAGTAGATCGAGTCAGGATATTACAAGGGCTGCTTAACATCAGATATATATAGCCCAGACTCAGCTTCTGATAAATAATAATAAATAATAAATATTTTCCAACATTCTACACAACGCTATCTAGACCCATGGTAAGCATAGCTTAACTAGCTTGTGTTATGGAATCTAGAATGCTGATAAACATACTTAAATACATTTTTTTTGTAAATATATACATATTATACATAAAAACACCCAGGCCAATGCAAATAGCCATATTCATGCATACAAATATTTGCACTGAGCGGGAATCGAACCCGCGCCCCTCTGCGTGGCAGTCGTGTGCACTACCGCCACGCCACAGAGGCTGCCTAAATATGTCATTGACAATTTGATAAATTCTGACAATGAAAATTCAGGATTACGTATCGTTCTGGAATATAGGCCTAAGAGTAGATCGAGGCAGAATATTACGAAGGCTGCTTAGCATCAGACAGATATATACAGCCTAGACTCAGCCTCAGATGCATGGCTCTAGTCAATAATTAGTGCTCACCCCTTATTACGTAGGACCGAATACAATGATTTCGTCTATTCCCAGTCGTCCCCGCCCTCTCGTCCCCACTGGGGACGAGTGGGAAAAAAAAGTTTCGTTCGTCCCCAGTGGGGACGATTGGGACTTTTTTTTCCCACTCGTTCCGCTTGTAGACCAAGAGTCAAAAGGCAATAATCGCAACATTATGCCTACTTAAAAATATTTAAAAAACCTACCATAACGGTTTACGGACGCTTCTGTGAGCCTAGTACTCCATGCAAAAGGTACTAGGCTCACAGAAATACTGATCACACGACCAACGTTTTTGTGAGCCTAGCACTCTATGCAAAAGGTACCAGGCTCACAGAAATACTGATCCCGCGACCAACGTTTCTGTGAGCCTGGTACATTTTGCATGGAGTACTAGGCTCACATAAGCGTCAACCCAATATACGTCATGTACATCATTATTGTGTGTGTACATCATCATCATCATTATCATCAAAATAATTATGTAGCATAACATAACATAAACTCACGCCTGTATTCCCCGAAGGGGTAGGCAGAGGTGCTAGCACCCACATTTCGCCAGTTTATGTTTAGGTCCCAATGTTTGGTCCCTTATAAACCTGCGATAAATACACACATAACTTCGAAAAGCATCGAAAAGTCATTGGTGTGTGCCATGGTAAACCTGGGATCGAACCCGGGACCTCGTCTCAGCAGTCCATTACCCATACCACTAGGCTACCGCAGATTACAATAATGATGTACATGACGTATATTGGGTTGACGCTTCTGTGAGCCTAGTACTCCATGCAAAATGTACCAGGCTCACAGAAACGTTGGTCGCGGGATCAGTATTTCTGTGAGCCTGGTACCTTTTGCATGGAGTAGGTACTAGGCTCACAGAAACGTTGGTCGTGTGATCAGTATTTCTGTGAGCCTAGTACCTTTTGCATGGAGTACTAGGCTCACAGAAGCGTCCGTAAACCGTTGTGGTAGGTTTTTTAAATATTTTTAAGTAGACATAATGTTGCGATTATTGCCTTTTGACTCTTGGTCTACAAGCGGAACGAGTGGGAAAAAAAAAGTCCCAATCGTCCCCACTGGGGACGAACGAAACTTTTTTTCCCACTCGTCCCCAGTGGGGACGAAAGGGCGGGGACGACTGGGAATAGACGCAATGATTGTTTTAATTCAACTCTGCCAAACCCTCCTGGGATAAAGGCGTGGTGTATGTGTCTGATAACTAGAATTGGCTCTCTAATTTTACCAATCCATATCCATAGTAATATTATAAATGCGAAAGTAACTCTGTGTCTGTTTGTCTGTCTGTATGTTACGCTTTCACGCCTAAACCACTGAACCGATTTTGATGAAATTTGGTATAGGGGTAGATTAGACCATGAGAAAAGACATAGGCTATGTTTGATCGCGATAACCGACATCAACGCAGGCGGAGCCGCGGGCAAAAGCTAATAGTTAATAAATCTCTTACATTGAGACTAAAGCCTTACGCACTTTACCGAAATGTAATACGTTACCTTTCTTTGGGCGGGTTCTGTATGAAGAAAGACTAATCCCGGAAGAACTCCATTATATGCTAATTTTCTCGGGATAGTGTCACCCTTGGAACCCTTCCGTCCCGCGGTCGCCAAGGTAGGACTTACTAATGTCTTAAAGTGGGCTTAGAATAGTCATTAAATATTTTAGTACCGTTGCGGATGCAAAGCGTGTGATAGTAAGGGTCTGGGTTCTGTTCCCGAGTTAGATAAGAGGTTAATTTTATTATGTTAGGAAATCCTATACGGAAGTACTGGTAATACAGAATTATAACAAAGTATATGACAATAGGCTCGATCTCTATAACATCAGCTACAACAGTATCTACGTGTTCGAATACATCGAGAAAAATGAAACGCTCAAGAAGAGAAGTGAAATTTGAAGTGATTCAGGTGTGGCTCTATAGCTCAGTTGGAAGAGCAGTCCCCTTGCAAGGGAAAGGTCGTGGGTTCAAGTCCCACTTGAGCATTTTTCTTTCTCAATGTATTCGACATTTAAAGTTAGCATAATAAATGCTATAAAAATTAATTCAAGTATCTACGTGTTCTCAAACGGGGTCAACAAAATCCATTTCCATGTTAAATACATGAGTTATTGTATCCGGAACCCTTTGGTTATCGTGGCCCGTTAGTGGCAGGGCCCACAATTAGTGGGATCACCCTCTCTTTATGATGATTAAGTTTATATGCTAAGGGAATAGGAGGTTCGGGTTATGGTAGGCATTTAGTAGTTGTGCAAACAAATATTATCATCTATTGTTTTAAGCGGATTCGGGTCGGGCAGATTTAATATGCCTCTGCACCTTAAAGATATAAAGAGAAGGGAAATTTGAGGTGATTCAGGTGTGGCTCAATAGCTCAGTTGGAAGAGCATCCCTGTAAGGGAAACGTCGTGGGTTCAAGTCCCACTTGAGCGCTTCTTTTTCCCGTGTATTTCGAATTCATAATAGTGCCTATCTCTATATAGCGGAGCTTAATAGCAAACATTAATTTTTATAATGTAGGTAGTGTTACTCAGTTCGATTAGGAAACGAAAAAGTGAAACGACTCGAAGGACTCGAACCTGCGATCAGTCCCTTACAGGAGGAATACTCTGACCACTGAGCTACCAAGTCACGCCGTGAGTGCTCCAAATTCTCCTATACTACTCGTATACTAATTGTATTACTGCTTAAAATTTCATTTAATTGTTACTAAGTTGTTTTTATTACTTCATAGTATAAAGCAAAGTCGCTTTCCGCGTCTGTCCGTGCCTATATATATGCTTATATCTTCAAAACTACGCTACAGATTTTGATGCAGTTATTTTTAATAGATAGAGTGAATCAAGAGGAAGGTTTATATGTATAATACATGCTTATTATAGTAGAGAGTGCAGTGGGAATGCGAACTGACGCCACTAGCCCTCTATGAAGTACTTTATGTACCTGTCAAATCAAAAAGGTTTACTTTGATCATCGAAAATCATAGTGTTTTATTGTAAATCAAAGGCAAAATAGCAAAATTAGCATTTAGCAAAATCTAAAATGTATTCAGTTTACAAAATTATTGGTACTATTACTTATATACCAAAGCTGATACCACTGTATAGTTAATAGCACGCTGTTAAAGTATGATTTCGAAGGTAACCAGAATCGACAGCTGCAGACGCACGTAGCACATACGCGTAATTCATTACATCTTCTCAACTGGTCCCCTTTATCCTCTGTGGCGTGGTGGTAGTGAACGCGACTGCCACGCAGGAGGCGCGAGTTCGATGCCCGCTCCCTGCAAATATTTATGAATTTGACTATTTGCATTGGTCTTGGTGTTTCTATGTATAATATGTATGTATTTACAAAAAAAGTAGGTATCTAAGTGTGTTTATCCGCATTCTAGATTCCATAACACAAGCTAGTTAAGCTTACCATGGGTCAAGATAGCGTTGTGTAGAATGTTGTGGAATATTTATTTATTTCTTTATTTATTTATCTATACCAAAGTTTAGAGAGTAATGTATGCACTGTATCTGCTGCAGTTTTCATATGCGGTCGTCATCAAAATCATTCCTTTAGACTATTTCGCAGTTACGCTGTTATACGCCGTGTATCTGTACCCAGCTTTACATTATTTTTAGACAGTCGTATCAATTAACGTTACAAATAAAATATTTCAATGTTGCCTAGAGCTATATTTTTTATTTTATCTGGGTCTCGTTGTAGCTTTGAAATGTAATCGAATACTCACTAATTTAGCTAAAATACAGATTGTTATTTGAAATACAACCTACACACAGCCTAAGGCTATGGACACAAAAATATATTATAACTTTTTGTGATTATTACAAAGACAGGTATTTTTTTTTTTTAAGTTGAAAATATATTTTTTAGAAGTATTCTGCCGACATAATGGGAGAATACACACTTCTTGAAGTGGGGTATTTAGTATTAAAAGTTGTATATTTTTTAGTTTTAGGAATAAAATATCTCCCTTATGGAAAACGGACACTGTACGAATGTACCATTAAGACCTGGAACTCCCTGCCGGCTCACGTGTTTCCTTCTTCCTACAGTCCCGGGTCCTTTAAGCGGGGCGTGAAAAGGCATCTGATGAGGCCGTCAAGCTGAGTGCCACCACTGTTAACATGGTACATGTTTCCGATGGTGACCCTCTTTCCGAGACTTTGCCTTTAGCTTAACATCAGGCGAGGTGAAGTCAAATTGACGTGTCCCATATAAAAAAAATGTAAAAAGTTTAACAAGATCTGTATCCAAGCGTAAACATCATATCTCTGCTTACCCCAAAATCCTTTAGATACATAGATTGTTGTCATAATAATACAGCTACCGAGAACTGGCCACAAAATTACACCCTCCCATACCTATAGTACGCAAAATTAATCATCATAAAGAAAGGTTATCCGACAAATTATCGGGCCTGTCACTAACGAGCAACTTACCCCCAAGCCCCGTAACTGACCTACTTAGAGGGGGGAGAACTTTTTTATTTATCGCCTTTCATATAGCTAGCCAAGTGAAAATTCAACTTGTGTGATAGTATTAATTTAATTACACCTAATATCTAGCACATGCCTCCGCTTACATCGACTGCAAACTTTTCGGTCCAAAATGGCCGCTACGACAACATGTCGGAATACATATTTCTTCATAACTCCCTCAATATAGGTGTCAAATGAAAGAGCTTGACTAGTAAATCAATTTAAAAAGTATTAAATAAAAAAATTTAAAAAGCCCCGTCACAATAAAAACCTTCAAAAAGTTGAAAATAAATAGAGATTGCCCTTTAACTTTTGATATAACCTGGTAATATTTTTTTCAACGTTTGCTATGTTGGGGGACCATGAATTGTTCCGATAATATAACGGAGTGCTTAACCAGTTAGGGTCCCCCAACATGGCAACCGTTGAGTCAAAATATTACTAGGTAAATCAAAAGTTAAAAGGCATTCTCTATTTACGAGTATTTTCAACTTTTTGGAGGTGTTTTTATGTATCTACGTATGGAACAAGATGTTCCAGTGACCACTCCGGAACACCACACCAATGTGTCCCAATAACACCTACACAATAGGCACTTAAAGTAAACAACTCTAGTGAGTAATGGAGCGCAATTATAGCGAGTTTATTTAGGGTAATACGAAACTGTTTTAACCGATCACGTTTCATTGCCGCTAATGCTTTTTGATTAAATGATTATGTTTGACATAGGTTAGCCTGTGCTAAAATAGGGGTATAAAATATTGTGTATTGAAGAGAAAGGTATTAAACGCAGAGAGCTAAAAATTAATCTTAATGCCTATCGTTAAGTAAAATATGAGATGTATAAAGTGTATTATATTGATTTATTTGTCTTAGTATAAGTCCGTAGATATATTATGCGAGAATTATGTGTACATAATAATAATATTCTATCATGGCTGCCTAGACTCAAACTATATGGTATAACTAGCTTTTAATACAGATTCTTAAATGCGGATGAACATACTCAGGTATTCATGTACACAACTATTTTTCCAGTGCAGGAATCGAATCCCCAACCTCCGATGCAGTAGTGAAACGCTTTACCACACCAAAGTACCTTCTATTTGTAGAGCTTAGATATTCGGAACGCTTCGTTAAAGACAGATTGTCAATATGTGATTTATATTCTATGATGACATTGTTGACCAAGCCGAATGATTATTAATTATTGTAAAAGCAGAGTAAAAGAAGCAAAGTACACATTTTGTGAACATAAATGTATTTAACTTTATGTGTTTCAAACCACTAGATAAAGTTGGCGACGGTAAAATAATACAATTGACGTATACCGGTTTGAGAAATGGCCTTTTCAGTACTGCAAGATTTGATCTACAAACTTGTGGAGAAAGAATTGGATCAGAAACTTTGTAGTACTATTAAATTTACACAGTATATTGAGAACACTTGTGCCTTTTCCACAGTATATTCCTAAAAACTCAGGAATCAGAACATACAAAACCTTTGCTAAATGTAAACCTATGAGAATGTCGTAAAGAGAAACCGGTCAGGTTCAATATAATAAATACTGTGGAATAAATGTTCTCAAATGTGCTCAATACGAAGCGTTCCCAATATCTAACAACTTTACACTATTAATAGTGATTGTGATATTGGCAAATCCATCAAATACATTTATTCAGACCCTTCTTCGTCTTCTCACGATTTTAAGAGTTCATTGCTTAGTCTATCAAACAAATTACCTCACCAGACAGTACCTAAATCAGCAACACTTCGCCTGCCAGCAATTTCATGAATAAATAGGCCTCTAAACGCCGTCGATGTTGCGGTCCCATGAGCCCCAATAAAATTGGCTGAAGTATTGCAGGGTTACCACCCATATGTCATTCGTGTTCATGTGACGGGTTATATGATTTTGAGGGCTTGGGTTTATGACAGGGTTAAGATATATGAAAGAGTGGTCGCGATGTGACAGGAAGATGTATAGGATTAGGATTGAGCGAAGTATCAAGGGGATATACTTGAGATTAAATTGGTAATAAATAATGTATCATGACATTCCTTCGGGCAATCAAGGAATTGCGTGATATAGTATTATAGCTCCTTACACCCTTGATCAGGGTGGGAGATTTAGTTCAGAATTTACGGGTACACAACATAAATACGAAAGACTTTATTCCGAAAGTTGACAATCACGAATTTCAAAATTTTGAATTTCATAACTCCCAATGATTTGAGATTCTGAAAGTCAAAAATCCGATTCTTGAATCATTATTGAATTCCGATTCCGAGGAATCGGAATTCAATATTTCGGAAATTTTGGGTATTACCCAGAATTAACATAATGTAGAACGTGTGTTGTTAGGCTTTGGAGCATGTTTTACTTCCGTAGTTTGAGTAGTTGGATGGAAGTTCACCCTGCAAAAGGAAAAAACGGAAAGACCCGGTACTCCAGGAAGAAGGAAACACGTGAGCTGGCAAGAAGTTCCAGGTCTTAATGGTGCGGTAGTACCTAAACTAAACTTCCGATAGTATCATGAAGAGACGATCCAATTCCAATTCCAGCTCGTACCTCTGTACCATGTCCTCACACTTGGTATTGTTACAGAGCCTTCTTCAAAGGCCGGAGTGCATTATATTTATCTTCGATCTTATCTGCTCAGTTTCGGTTCAGTGGCCAGAAATAGACACCTGTCTGGCAGTGCAGAACAGTTGCCAAAACACGACTCGTATTTGAAGCGAAAACTTGTTACTGGCTTTCTATTGCCTAATCCAACGCTATTCATATTTTTGTAGCTGTAAGTTTGCCATGTAATAAATAAATAAATTCTTTGATGATGTGGAAAGGTGATTTGTAAATGTAATTTAAGTTTTAAGTCAGTTAATAAGTGTAGTTTGTGTTTATTAATTATTATATTTTCTTACTAAAGCAATTCGGTACATTATTTAGAAAGATTTTATTTGCCTAGGTGGAAGCTGGTTTCAAAAACAGTAAAAAGCCCTTTTCTTAATTGGTAACGAGTTTCGAAAGCAGATTGTTTATTCTTATTTGGAAATCAGTTTCAGAAGAAGAAATATTATTCTTATTTAGAAACTAGTTTCGTAATTTGGTTTCGTACGTGGCCGAAGGGGTACTTTGGCTTGTTAACGTTAGAAATAGGAGGATAAGTCAAGTCAAGGGGATTAGGATAGTAATAAAAAAAAACATCTTCACAAACTTTCACGATTACTTATAATTTGTATTAGGATTAAATGGGATTATCCATAATTGATATTATAAATGTGAAAGTAACTGTCTGTCTGTCTGTACGTTACGCTTTCACGCCTAAACCACTGAAACGATTTTTATGAAATTTGGTATAGGGGTAGATTAGACCTTGAGAAAGGACATCGGCTATGTTTGGTCACGATAACCGACAACAACGCGGGTGGAGCCGCGGGCAAAAGCTAATTGTTTATAAAACTAGGTGGTCCATGTGTGCAAAACCATTCTGACGCTAAAGTTCACATACACTTTATTCCATTGCGTTGTTAGTTTGCTTTTAGTCGAATTTCAGAAGTGCTTCCGTAGTATTTTTGTTGTTTTTATAATGTTGAACTGAAATCAAATATTCTTTCACTGTATGAATAAATATTTATTACAAAAAGGCTCATGTTAACTGTAGAATAAGAAATGTGGGCACTTGTTACAAGAGCTGTGTGAGTTTATGTTGTATTTTAGTACACTTTCACAGCGACTCACGAGTACCGCTCGGTATTCATACTTTTCTTCAACTCGCGATTCACGAGCTGCACTCGTTACCGCCTTTCATACTGTTTATTAGAAAATCACGTCGCCTGATCGTGATTCGCTTCATACGCGTTTGTAGCTGAGTTTATAAGCTACTCACACATATTCAATACATGTACGAAGCGGGAACAGGCGAGCCACAATATGCAATCGCCCGCGCTGCTCGCTCAGTCCGCCGGCGGCGAGTAAACAGGGTGAACGTTATTGCATTTTGGCGCGAAATAGCTGCACTGGAAAACGCGGACGCAAGGAGACTGTTTTTTACTGCCCTGACTGTAATGTGCCATTGTGCAATGACCCGTGTTTCAAAACACGGTAAAGAACTATCATCTATAAAAAGACATTTGTTGTATGTAAGACTTTTTTTTTTTTTGAAAAAATTACTATTTTGATTTTTATAAAATAAATATAACATAAATAATATAATGTATTTTTATTTATTATTCATAAACGGCAATAGTATATCTTATATATACAAAAAGAATTATCTGTGTACTCATATTAGTTACGTTTATATGACATTTACAAATATGCAGAAATTCGCCCGCGTACCGTATTAAGCGGCGCCTTAAATGCGCCGCTGTGAAAGTGTTAAATTTTCAAAAAAAATTGTATTGGATGACTAGCAGACCCGGTGAACTTCGTTCCGCCAATTTTTGTCCACCCGCGTGGCGTCAAATCCCATTCCTGCTGCACCCTCTACTATATTAAATATGTATTATACATAATAAACCTTCCTCTTGAATTACTCTATTTATTAAAATACACTGCGTCAAATCTGTGGTAGCGTAGTTTTGAAGATATTAGCATACATAGGGACATAGGGAGGTAGTGTTATTAGTGATTTTTTTTTGTGCGGTAATTCCCATGGACTCAAGCTGTCTGAGAACTCAATGGCCCTTTTTAGAAGGTCACTCAATCGCGCGGTTAAACACGCCAGATACAATTCTGTCGCGCCATCTTGAACTCTACTAGAAGGCGCGGCGTTTTTAGACACGCGCTCTGTCACACACACATAATGGTACTCCCTCGAAATAGACTGTTATAGTGAAAAGGGCGCTAATTACCGGAGTACAAGGTTACTGAATAAGGTATTCACCTCTTATTTCGACCCTAGGCCATCTGTGGTTCGAGATGGCCCCTTGGGGGAAGCACGGTGTCCCCAAAATCCCTCCAGCATGGAAGGGTTTTAGGTGATACCTTGAAGAGATTAGGTATATGCAGTAGATGAAGTAGTGATAGTACATCACACATTTTCATTTCGACTACGCAACAGCTATTTTTCGTCTCTGGACGTACGAATATAAATGATCTTATTTTACATTGGTACCGAACAATTTTATAGTTTTATTGGTGATTTCATGAATGTTTATACTGTATAGTATTATTACGTGCGATCAAATATTATAACTTTATTTAGTTCAAGGCTAGACAAAGATAAATTCGAATATATTATTGGTTAGCACTGTATATATATAATATATCAAACCATAACATTTAATATAATGAGCATTAAATTTCGGTCAAATTATATGAATAAAACATCATTGAGAAGAAATAAATTCATCATCATCATTTCGTATGGCCCCTCCTCGAGTCCTCATATGTCGACGTCCATTTGGCGAAGCGAGTCTATTGCTGCCAGTGTGACGTCATGAAGCTCACGCATTCCTCCAGGGAAACGATGGAGTGGATACTCCTCTGCTTTATGCATAGAAATAAATTAAAATAAGATAACGCTAAGAATATTTGCTAAATATGAGCAACACACCTTCTATAAAATCGGATATACTCGTAGTTAACTTAGCAACTTGTTCCTTAGCAACTCACCTTTACTCCTCTTGGGCCAAGACCCTAGAGGAGTGTAGGTGAGTTTGCCGGCAATCACTCCCGTAAAAGTTGACATAAACTAAAATTATTAAGTTTATGTTGGCTTTTTAGAGTTCCGTAGTCAAATAACAAAAAACGGAACCCTTATAAAATCGTCTAGTCTGTCTGTCTGTCCGTCCGTATATCACAGCCGCTTTTTTCCGAAACTATAAGGCCTATTCTGTTGAAACTTGATAATTACATGTATTCTGTGAAGCGCATTAAGAATTTCACATTAAAGAAAAAAAAAGCAATAAATTTTGGGGATCCCCATACTTAGAACTGAATGTCAATATTTTTTTCATTAATACGTATCAAAAATGCCGTTGAGGTTTCTATCTTATTTTTTTTCTAAATTGAATAGTTTAAGCGAGAGATACTTCCAAAGTAGAAAAAGGTGTGCCCCCTAACTTCTAAAATAAGAGAATGATATATAACATAAACATAAACTCACGCCTGTATTCCCCGAAGGGGTAGGCAGAGGTGCTAGCACCCACATTTCGCCAGTTTATGTTTAGGTCCCAATGTAATACGTGGCGAGCCTATTGCCATTAACCGGGCACTTATAAACCTGCGATAAATACACACATAACTTCGAAAAACATCGAAAAGTTATTGGTGTGTGCCATGGTAAACCTGGGATCGAACCCGAGGCCTCGTCTCAGCAGTCCATTACCCATACCACTAGGCTACCGCAGAATGATGACTGTAAAAAAAAATATATGATGTACACTGCCATGCAAACTTCGGTTTATTCCCATCTGCCACCTTGGATTGAACGAGATCTAGTAAGTAGTTTTTTTTAATACGTCATAAACCTTAATTTACGCCTTTCATTCAATTACTTGCTGCTACGGAACCCTTCATGGGTGAGTCCGACTCGCACTTTGTCGGTTTGTTCTTTCCTTTAGGAAAGAACGAGTAAGAGAGCGGACCCCGGGCTTAATATTCTAATATTAATCCCGGGGTCCGCTCTCTTACTCGTTATTTTTTTATCGATCGATAAAAGTAGGTAATAATTATTATAGTAACATAAGCGCATTTGTCGTTGACTGTACAAGAGAAGCTTATTTGTATTCCAAATATAATAATATCATGCATCATTGCAATATTAATAGCAAGACATTCGTTCTAAATAGCACATACTCTGCATATTTCAGTATCTACGGATTTACTAACAAAATACTTACAAAATCTGAGTGCACCTGCCAATCCGGACTTTGTATTACAACTATGTTGGATATTGATGTACCTAACTCAATAAGTGGAATATTAGACGTGGGAAAAGTATTTCCAGTCTTCAGAAGCTTCGAGTACCTGCAATTAATCTATTTAAATCATCCCACCCTCTCCCTTCCTTCACAGGACGACACGTGCTGGGCTAAGATGCCATCCGTATACGGTACAGAGTATACCTGCTAGAACCAAGCGTTTCAGTGATTCATTCCTATGCCGCACCATTAAGACCTGGAACTCCCTGCCAGCTCACGTGTTTCCTTCTTCCCATAGTTCCGGGTCCTTTAAGCGGGGCGTGAAAAGGCATCTAACGAGGCCGTCAAGCTGAGTGCAACCACTGTTAACATGGTACATGTTTCCGATGGTGACCCTCTTTCCGAGATTTTGTCTTTAGCTTAACATCAGGCGAGGTGAAGTCAAATTGAAGTGTCCTTTATAAAAATAAATTATTGCAGTTTAATAATGCGGCATTGCATGATCGTCTAAGCTTGTTTGATAAAGTATTGGCATAATCAATATTAAGAATCGTAATCCATTGCTGGACATAGGCCTCTCCCAATTTTGGGACGCTTTGGCCCACTGTTTCCATACTTGTCAGAGGGGTTGGTACAGGGTTTTTTTGGAATTTTCCTTCTCTTGCAGTGATATCGTCTGCGTATTTTTCCGGATTAAGTTACTTAATAGCATTGTTATATATTGTTACTGAAATCTTAATATCATAAAATAATCCCAAATAACATTCTTATTATGATTAATAATAACACTTTTATAAAATAACAAAGCAAGAGGAACAAACGAAATTGAATTATACGAACGTAATTAATATGCAAATTGATTTATGCTATCGGCGATTCGATCTCCGTTTGTTACGACGCGATGTCGATTCTGTGCAAATTGTCCAGGAAAATTGATTGCCAAGGTTGGTGCTAGCCGCTGGAGCGCTTTATTGAACCTCCTTACATCCTGGCAATCGAGACTCAAGATGCCGAGAAGTCTTCACTATTTACGGATTCTATCGCGATATATTTGTTATTATTTACTTTTAAACCGACGTTTCGGCTGCTTATCAGCAGCCATGATTGCGGTGTGACTCATGATGATAGTTGCCACATAGTTTGAAGTATAAGTAATCTTAAAATACCCGAATCATGGTGAATTATTGGTGTTACTTTTTACGCAGAATAAGCTCACTATGTCTTTAAGTCTTGCTGGATTTAGCTGCTTACTGGGTTTGACTAAGTGGATGACTGGGTCACAAACTGGTGGATCGTTCCATCCAACCTCTCTATTAAAATTTGGGTGTTTTTTAAGTTCAATAGCCTCGCGGATCATTCTCGGTGTAAATCGATGTTCTTTGGCGAGTATCTGTGGTTCATTTTTTTTTTTAATTTTTTTATTAGGCACATCAACAGGTTATGTATATTACATTTCAAACTTAAATAATAGGTTTTGTGGACTTATATCTAGTACATAACCCAATTATAGATATGCACAGCGTTCTTAAGTCTACTATATAGGAAAATTAACAGCTAATATAGTATTCAATTTTAATTAAGCTAATTTTAAATTAACACCCGCATTTTTATTATATTTGTAATTTCTCATTATTCCCCATTTATACCCGGCAGCACTGTTTCCGAAGACGTCAATATCATACAGTTTCCAGAACTGGTTGTAGGTTCTTAGCATCCTAGATATAGGTTCGTTGCGACCAGTGGTCGTTCTGAGAAAGGAAATGTGGAAGATCTCAGTGTGAGGCAGTCGTGAGTTAGCTTTACGAGGTACGTTTATTAAACCTTAGGTAATGGTTGGTGCCTTGTTGCGCGAGTTCATATACAGCTGACTTAAATCGCGATCCGTAAATAGTGGTTTTATTTCAATGAGTGACATACGCGTAAACTTTAGATAAATATCATGTGGAGATAAATCAACCAACCCATTAGCCTATTCCACTACACTGCTGGATATAGAACTTTCCAAATATGCTCCAATAATATCGATTTTTTGCCCTCTGTATCCAGTCTGCCCCAGCCACATTAATACAGAGATATTATATATATTGATATTATATTATATTGATCATAAAAAATTGTGAGGCCAAACTTATAATTATTTCCCACATTTTGGGGAAAACATTTTTAACTGGTATACCGAATTTTTTTAAAACTACCCACACATGAAAAAATGCAAATATTTTAGTGTTTCCGAATTATAATTTTTAAAATATCAATGTGAACCTTTGAGAATGTCGTAAGGCGAAACCGGTCAGGTCTAGAAATAAAGTCAGTGGAAAAGTACAAGTGTGTTATTCAATATGTGTAGCAGATTCCACCAAGCGCCATCAATCCACAGTATAAACAGAGATATTATTTCAAAGAAATTAAAGACAAACTCTCAAATGTAGTAGTTTTATAAAAAGGCGCAAAATATCGTAAACGAAAAATAACACAATTTCTTTCATTATAATGTAGCTATTTTTCTTCAACTATCATATCTAAGTAAAAGAAAGTAAAAAGGTAAAAAGATAGATATATTCTGGGAATGCGACACCTGTATCTTAAATATACAAATGGCCTCATGAAGAGAACTATTCAGAACGATACTGAAGATTTTATTCAACAACGTATGCTAAAACAGTGTTAAGGTAATGTGCGATTTAAAACCATAGTACCTAGGTTTATTTTGTATTGAAAGTTTCTTTCTTGTATCGGTAATATTTACAATTCAAGACTCCAATCTCCATGCTGTAACTTACAATCGTTTTCAGGGTTAGTTGTTCTACTTTTTAAGTTCAAAAAACATTGGGAAAAATGAAATGCTCAAGTGAGACTCGAACTCACGACCTTTCCCTTACAGGGGGATTGCTCTGCTTTTTTAGCGCTGATTTTATAGCATAATAAATGCTATAAAAATTCATTCAAATGTTCTACTTTTATTAAAAAACAATCCAGTTTATTTTGACTTTATAACTAACGAAAAATTTCGATATACAGCCGCATCACTGCTAGAAGTGGGAAGTCGAACCCAACTGAATTTGAAAAGGCTCACAGGATGACGATAATAATAAGGCAATGACTGCCGCCTTGACCCCCCCTCCCCCCCTCAACCACGTAGAAAGCAAAGTCTGCACTTGGCTCACCTAATTGTCCATCTAGCAATAGGTAATGTTATTTTTAAGCTATCGCGGTGTAAAATCATGTAAATCTGCAGTTGCAGAATACCTTGAGTCGGGTACCAATCACTGGATTGAGCTTCATCATTCCAAAGTCCTCTCCACTGATTGCCACTACTGTTCTAGGATTGTACGTGAAGCGATTGCAATTAAAAAGAATAAACATTTCAATAGGGAAGATGGATTCAAACTATCCAGGACGTGGAATCCAGTGATAAAAACACTAAAACCCAACAAAATTGTGCTGTCTAAAACGGACGTGGTGAGTTTAGTGTGTCGCCAGCCTTATTTTCATTTTGGAAGTAACGGAGGGTAGACGCACAAAAAATGTGCTGCGCACACCGCGCGACCTTCGCCGGCCAGTCAAGTCGTGCCACGGGTGCAGCGTCGCACCAGAAACGTTGGCAAAAAGTAAGTGAAAATTTTATCGCATGAAGTTCCGAATAGGCATAAATAACCATAGCAATAGGTAAGCTGCCCCCTAGCTTGCTAGTCTCCTAAAAATCTCGATACACTTTAAGACACTTTAAGACCTCTTGAAAGACATGTTCTAACATTTCAAGAATAAATAGGCTTCATTATAAATAGAACTTCTCTGAAATAATATTCAAATCTCTGACGGTTCGCTTAGTCGACTCAACCTGTCCCTGTTCTCTACTCTCCCATGTAACAAGTGTTGTTTCAACCCTCCAGGCATCGACGGTATTCAAGAATATGTTAATTAGGGACCCGTCAACACATTCTAACATCTGACGTGTTTTGTTTCGACTGGAATTTCTCAGAGTAAGAAGATGTTTGTTTGAAACATGTTTTGTTTTGTTTGTGTAACCGTAATCTGCAATACAAACAAGTTAGTGATTTTCATAACTGAAAGTTTAGTGTATGTTTGGTTATGAAGATCGGGAAATTGTTTGCATAAGATTATCGTATCTTAAGTCCTTTAGACTTAAAAGTCCGGTTGTCAAACCGCCTCGAACTATTGCTACTTTTGTGTAGCAGTGGTCCGGTGGTAGTTCGGTTAATCGGACTATTGTGAGTCTTCAGTTGCATTACTTCGGTTGTCAAACAGCATCGAACTATTGCTACTACTGTGTAGCTCAGTATTGGGTAGTTCAATTGTTAAAATCCTCGAATTATTGCTCCCCTACTGAGCAGTAACTGTTGCAGTTGTAAAAAAATAATCGTATTATTGCTCCTAGACTGATTGAATAACAGTAAATTGGTTAGTTGCCCTAGTCCGGTTGGTCGAACTACTGCAACTCGTCAGATGCATTAGTCCGGTTGGTCGAACTGTCTGCAATTCTTCAGTTGCATCAGTTCGGTTTTTAATAACCATCCTACTATTGCTCCCTGACTAATAATAAACATCAGTAATTCGGTGGATATTCGATAGTCGCAGTAGTCCGGTTAACTGGACTAGCAACCAGACTACTGAGACTAAAGCGAGTTTATGATTTGGTTATGTAGAAAATTTTGAAATATACTACCATAACCGTTAATTTCGAGTGTATGTGGGGTAATGGTGCACATTTTGAGAGGACTATGTCCAGTAATGGACTGCAGTAAGCTAATTGATTGATGAGGGGCATGAGGGGCATATGGGCACAAGGCACAAGTCACTCCGGTTAAAACGACTTCATTCCTTTTCTTTTTTTTATAGCCGGGTACGAACGTGGAATTTCCGAGTCTTTTCCTTTAGCTTACTATCAGGCGAGGTGAAGTCAAATTGCCGTGTCATTTTATAAAGAAACTAACTTAACTAAGTGGTATAAAAAAAAAAAACTAGCTGACCTGGCGAACTTCTTACCGCCAATTTTTTCCTGCCCTCGTGGCATCAGATCCCGTTTCCGCTGCACCTTAACATTTGGGGTGAAAAATAGATGTTGTCCGATTCTCAGACCTACCCAATATGCACACAAAATTTCATGAGAATCGGTCAAGCCGTCTCGGAGAAGTTTAACTACAAACACCGCGAGAATTTTATATATTACCTATATTATAAAATAGGCTCTGCAATGAATTTACTTACCTCATATAGGATAGGAATAGAATCACCCTAGTATAAGTAGTGTTGGTTCAAATCCGTAACACATTATTATCACTGCGGTAAAACGTATTTAGGTGGTCACGACTCTTATGCGGCTCGAGGGAAATCAATATGTCTGTAGTAGCCTTAAAAATAGAATTCTTGTTACCAATAGGCCTAATCTGATCTAGATTTGTAGGCCCAACCTCCATACTTTCATACTATTATTATAAATGCGAAAGTAACTCTGTCTGTCTGTATGTTACGCTTTCACGTCTAAACCACTGAACCGATTTTGATAAAATTTGGTATAGGAGTAGATTAGTCCATGAGAAAGGACATAGGTTATGTTTGGTCGTGATAACCGATATCCACGAGGGCGGAGCTGCGGGCAAAAGCTAGTGTAACATATATATATGAGCCCTTACTTACATTCATTCGTGATTCGTCCGAAGTTGCATATGAACGTTTCATTGTACCATGCATCAATATACATTCAGGGTCAAGACACATTTGTCAACAGCCTTTCATACTAGTTGCATCATTATTGGTTCCAGTTGTCATACGAACATCTATGGCAGTCGTTACGGGTAGTTGGCGCCCTAAAAATTTCAGGAACTGGTCTCACTGCAATGCTTCGCCTTTGGATTGTGGGGGTCAGTTCGTCACTTCACAGAAAATATCGAGGTGTAGCCAAATCCACAGTTAGACTGGTAAAGCATCGGATGCGACTGGGACGCTAGGATGAAGAAGGTTATTGTTTTCAGACATTAGTAATCAGACTAAGATACATACCAAGCGAGGTACAGCTATATAAAAGTGTTAGAAATAGATGAACATGCTTTTTACATGCAGAAATCCCCACAGATACCTACCTCCTCCGCCGGAGCCGGAAGAGGAGGTTATGTCGGACTCGAACTGCAGTGGCGCCCAACGTGGGGCTAGTTTAAAAGTTTCGTTTTTTTCTGGTGACATTGGATAAGGTCTACACTTGATGGGCGGTGCATCGTGCTAATTCTCTATCCTCGGAAATCATATTGTCACGGACTCGACTAAAACCGCACGCCGACTGGGGGTCGTGGTGCTAGGCTAGAGGTTAGGTTGTCGTCGACATATCCCTCGCACCCCGTGACCCAGGGCTATCCCTGATGATCTGGCCCTCCTCAGGAGGGGGGACAACAGTGTCACCAATAGATGAACATGCAACTTAATCCAAAAGGATGTCGACAAAAGTGTCTTGATCCTTATAATAAATGTATAATACATATTTAATCATCAGTGAAATACTACTTTACAAATATATTGTTGTTTGTTCATTATATCTAGTGCGCTGCGGACTTCGTTAACTTATTGCTTGTAAATGCACACATCATTACATCCGAGGGCACCGTGTCTCGGATGTAATCAGGAATGATAAATGTGGATGATGATTGCTTGTACTTGCGTGAAGTTACATTACAATATTATAGGACCCGGTAGCATTTATTACAATAATAACAAAGCTAGCCAAATCTCACGTTTCTGCCCATCCTTTTAGCGGTATATCTACATTATTATATTTACGAACAAGTATTTTCCCATCAACAGCTGTGTCGTTCTCATGACGTATGCGGCACAAAACCTTGTGAAACGCTCTGCGCTAATGTGATAAAACGTTTCTGTCATAAAGTTTTGAAAACATAAAATATTTTACAGCCGTATGTATATAAAAAAAACAAGCATTATTTGTGCGGACATTTATAACCTTATTTCGGGGCGGATGTCCAACTGTGAAAGTGCTGTGAAAGTACCCGGACATTAGGTTTTAGGGCATGTTACCAGTCGACATCGATGGGGAGGAATTTTACAACGCCTGAACTTTTTGACCCCTCTTTTATTAAGTTAGGTTTCATATTTAAAAAAAATCTTTTAATTAGTCATAGAACAAATAATTAAGGAAATATTATGAGAGAATCGATACTTTTCCGCTGAGATTATCAAGGACTACCATTTTAGGATTTTCAGCATCTGGAATGAGAGACCGTATCTTCTGAATTTCACCCTAGCTTCTTACCATAGAGCGGGATGCAGAAATAAGACTGACTAAAGTAACAAACTAGAAATAGATAATAGATAGTTACTTAGTACTTCAGAAGTAGTTGATATAGCATTGTTTCAAATACAAAATTACACAATACTCAATACATGTGGATTTTCATCAAGATGTATACTTCTACAGCCCCTTTACTTTTTACGGGCTATATATTTATATCACTTGGTGGGGTTCGAATGGATAGTAAGTTATTTTCATCATCAGCATCTTTCAGTCGGACGACCATTCTTCATCCAGCAATTATTTGTGGTCAGCGCTACATGTCATTCTCCTCCGTACATACCTGTCAGACGTCATTTCCACAGTCAGTATCATCTTACACACATCTAATATATAAAATTCTCGTGTCACAGTTTTCGTTGCCATACTCCTCCGAAACGGCTTGACCGATTCTCATGAAATTTTGTGAGCATATTGAGTAGGTCTGAGAATCGGCCAACATCTATTTTTCATCCCCCTAAATGGTGCAGCGGGAACGGGATCTAAAAAATTGGCGGTACGAAGTTCGCCGGGACAGCTAGTTCTATCTATATTTTCCTGGGCCTACCTCTTCCAGGTCTGTAACTATTGTACAGAATGACAATAAATCGAATTGGGTATTCTACTGACTAGTTAAATTATTCGTTATAAGGTAACTTGTATTGTGTTTTTTTTGTGACGTCATACAATTTAATAGTCAAATCACTAAAAACGTTGGGTAGATTATTAAAAATACATAAAACCGATAAAACCGACGCAACTTTTACCGCTCTTTTACCGTTCTTAATTTCCTAAGCTCGGTTAGATAATTTATTTTAACTATAGGATAATAGCTAAATACAAAACATTTCATAATACATTTAGGGTTCACCCTTGTTTGGCAGAACAAAGTTTGGTCGAATGTTACTAATTCGAACAACGTTTGAGTTTCAAATCAAATTTGATTTGATTTGATTTGATTTGAGAAAATAATTACTTCACATAATATCGATTGACATAATTTTAATTTCATCGAATATTTTTTGCAATAACAACATTAGCGCTATTGATCAAAAAGTAACTATATGAAATATTCGGTCAAATGAATAATTATGTGAAATTACTTTCCCGCTCAGTGCAAATATTTTGTATGCATGAATATGGCTATTTGCATTGGTCTGGGTGTTTCTATGTATACTATGTATTTATTTACAAAAAAAAAAGTATGTAAGTATGTTTATCCGCATTCTAGATTCCATAACACAAGCTATAAAAGCTTACCATGGGTCTAGATAGCGTTGTGTAGAATGTTGTCGAATATTTACTTTACTTTACTTTACTTTAGTATAACTGAAATTAGTCGAAGTGATTTTAGATCAAACGTTGTTCTGCCAAACAAGGGTGAACCATACATTAGAACGTGACTTTAGAATCAGTATAGTTCTGAGAATCTGTATTATTAACATTGTTCGACAGACTCGTATTAGTTTCACGGGTTTCACTCGACATCAAACTGTCAATCTCCGACACCTTCGTCATCCCACACCGGGAGTTACTTGCAGAATGAGCTGTACTAGTTACATTCGAACTTTACTAATAATAGCTGCCTTTTCACTTGAAAATTATTTTACATTTGCTACCTTCTTGGTTTAGTGGCGTTTTAGTATTTTGCAAGTCATTGCACTCTAGACTCCCAAAATACGAAATTCCAAGTTTAAATTGAAAAATTCAACATGTTTTAAAGTGGGACGTGTACCTTATTGCCAGTAAGGGTCAACGGTGAACTGTATTGGTGATCTGCCCCTCTGTGAGTGCTATTTCACCTATTTTCTTTCGAGACTTGAACGTGTGAATCAAAGAGTCTATTTCATTTATTCAATTTAGGCACATAAAGAGCACATATGAACGTCAGAATTGTACAATGTCAGTCATATTAAAAATAAATCATTGGAAAATGATTCTTTCGCTGGATCGGTAGGTTGGTTCTACTGAGAAGATACCAGCAAGAAACTCAGTGAACTCGATTATTCTTCTTTTTTTTTAATATGGTTTTATTTATAACAAATTTATACTGTGCGAGCAAGAGATGAGATTAGGTGGTCCATGGATCTTTATCATTTAAATATTCGTCTAATTTATAATAACCTTTTTTTATTAAGCAATTTTTAACTTCAATTTATATTTATTAAGTGGCATGTCTATCAGATCCTGAGGAATTTTATTAAACAATTTTATACAATTGCCTACAAACGAATTACCAACCTTATGAAGCCTGAGTTTTGGCACTGTGGTAGTCTCTATTACGGGGAATTGCTCTAGCCACTGAGCTGAGCGTGCTTTTTATGATTAGTAGAAAGTAGTTAAAAAAAGGTAACTATGACGATTAATTCATTTACCAACATTTAAAATATGTACCAAACTATATTAAATTAGTTAGGTACAAAGTTTAACTGACTGTACACAAATACGTCAATTTTGACAATCACGCGAGTTTGTCGGACGTCCGCGAGTTTGAAGCCAGCGAGTTAATAAATGACCCAACGATTCTATTTACTATACAATGAATATTATCATTTAATGACTGCCATGACGCGGTAGCTAAAAAAATATACGCCCGTTTTTTTACCACTCTAAGGCCCGTATTCTAGAATGACATTCAGTCTGAATCGCGATTTATCTGATGACAGATTGTATACAGATTGATCGATTTGACATATCGCCTATACTACCGCCCATCGCATTTATACAACATATCGAGATTCAGGCTGAGTGTCATTCTAGAATACGTGCCTCATTCTGTGGTGGTAATGATATCCACCATTTGCCTGTGTATTGGTGGTACACAAACCTGAGTGACCAATAAAAAAAATATCAACCACATGCGAGGTACCACTATATTATTCTCAAAAGTATCAACATATAAACAAATCCACTTGGTCGTGCTCTGGGGAAATCATACTTGGTTACCACACTTGCACCGTTACGAAGTTAGCCACTTAGCAAATCAATCGGAATGAATTGGTTAGCCACCTCAGGGGATATTAAGTTCTCAGGCAAAGTGTGGATAAGATTCTGATGGCATAAGATAAAATGAAATGAATTAATCGGTTAGCAACATGTGGGGTATGTTGGCCTGATTAAAAGATATGCAAATCCTAAATACTTTTTACTTCAATGTAATACATACATACATATAATCACGCCTTTGTCCCTGGAGGGTTAGGCAGAGGTGAATTAACACTCTCATTTTACCAAGCAATGTATGCGGTAATATTACGTGAATAGGAGGTGAGCTTATTGCCGTATTCCGGGCGCTATTGTTGACTCGAGCCATGAATCGGTGGCTGAGTCTGGGCTGTATATAACTGTCTGATTAAACAGCCCTTTCCCTCAGTCGCCTTGACAGCCTCCGTGGCGTGGCGGTAGTGAACACGACAGCTACGCGGGATGCGCGGGTTCGATGCCCGTTCAGTACAAATATTTGTATTCATGAATATGAGTATTTGCATTGGTCTGGTCGTGCCTCGGAGAGCAAGTGAAGCTGTCGGTGCCGATTGCCATACGAACATGACATGTATGGCAGTTGTTAATAGGGGAATCGGGTGAGATGACCCACATAGAAGGGCTGATCACCCGTCCGCTCAAATGACATCCCCACTGGCAGAGTAGTTTTCACACACACGTCAATTTGACTGCACCTCTTAAGCTAAAGGCAAAGTCTCGGAGAGAGGGTCACTATCACAAACATGTAACATGTTAACAGTGGTGGCACTCAGCTTGACGGCCTCGTTAGATGCCTTTTCACGCCCCGCTTAAAGGACCCGGGACTGTAGGAAGAAGGAAATACGTGAGCTGGAAGAGAGTTCCAGGTCCAGGTAGTAGTAGTAGTCGCCTTATATGACACCCATGTGCAGAGATGGAGTGGCACAAATTCTACTCGGTCGAGAACTACTCGGCAATGTCATAAATGTGATTTTTTTTAAAATATTTGAATTTTTGTTTTCAACCACGCTCTAACTGCTGAGCGGATCAGCCTAAAATAATAGTCTGAAATATCATATAGGCTAATTTTATCTCGAGTATAATTTCCCATGGTTATAGAAACTTCACTCGACATTTCGCGCGAGTCAAGCCGCAGGTAAAGGCTGGCAAGATAATAAATAATATAATGGAAAAACCTTTTCGCCAAAGTGTGGCGGTGGGCAATTTGGTCCACGATTTTACTCGAACCGCCGTTCAGAGGTACATATACATACATATACTCACGCCCTGTTACTCCTCGAAGGGGTAGGCAGAGGTGACTTAACGCCCACATTTCGACAACTATGCTTTTCGGTCTCGCGTAATAGGGGGGGGAGCCTATTGCCGTCAAGCGGGTACTTACTCATTTCATTTATCTGGCAAAAAATTAAACGATCTTTCACATCGTAAACCTTTTTTTATTTAAGTTTTGATGAAAAAAATACAATTTGGAAACTCTCCTGACACCACGAAAAGAATGGCGCAGGGGTCGCGTTCGATCAATCTCGTGTCGTAATTTCACTTCACCCCTGAAAATTGTCTATCTCGATTACACTTAATCAAATTTCACCCCAATAGCGGCCTTTACACCTTTTGGATTGAACCGGAGATATGACCAAAAACCGACATCCACACGGGCGGTACAGTTAGCGTCAGAAATATCGTGACTAAAATTAAGCTATTAAAACCAAATCTAACTTTTTTATTGACTTAAATTGTATTATTGTCCGAACTAAGGTGTGTACCAAATATCAAAACATTTGGTCAAATGGAAGGGGGTCAAAAAACTAAATTAAGATAATTTTGAGTACTTTGTTCGTTACTATCTTTTTGATGCTGACTGTACCAAATATCAGAACAATCCATTAATAGAAAGGGCGAAACCAAGAAATTAAGATTATTTTGAGCATTTCCTTCATCAAGATTGATCTGTTGGTGACTTTACCATGAGTATCTGCTAGTGTAAGGATACTTTTGTCTTTTAAAGAATTTGCAAATACTCACCTTCTGTTTCTTTTGCAGATACGAGACCTACAAGGCGACGTTGAAGAAGATCCCAGCTACCAGGCTCTCCAGGCTCACGGAGGCACTCGCGAACTACGACCCGGTGCTTAACGAATACTTCTTCGATAGGCACCCTGGGGTCTTTGCACAGATCCTTAACTATTACAGGTAAAACGAGACCAAATTCTTTAAAACTAGTACTAGAGTACTATTTGATATACCGATATGGTTTTTTAATTGAACTCCGTACTTTTACTGTAAATATTCTTAGAGATTTTAAAGAATGACAAATACCAATAAGTATAATTTGACATTTAACTTCATATATTATTATTGCGTGACAATCAGCTAATGCTGTACATATCAGTAATTTGTGTAGCACATGCCTAATAATATTTTGCCTTTCTCACTCATCAACGATGTTGCTCACACTGTTGCTAAGCCTAATACAATAATTGGTTGTTATAGGATTTTTGTACGATTTTCCCCTAGGAAAGCTACAGTAGCGTCTCGATAGTCGCTGGCTCCTTAATAACTTAGCTACCGGCGTTTCGACCAATAACACTTTATTCAACCTCGAAAACGAAATCAAGAACTAAATAAAATGATAAATTCGCAATCGCCACATCTTCACCATCTTTGCTGATATTTCCTGATTCTTGAAAACTTTAGAAAATCGTTCAGTTCTCAAATGATGAGTTTTTTCTCATACTTCTCTCGAGGAAATAGCTAATAAAATACATTCTAGCTTTAGTACCCTACTTAAGACCATTTCGTATCAAGAAAATGTATTATCCCGCCATATCCCACTACATATTTGATAAATTGGAACCCTCTGTCATGTCAAGTCTATCCATATCCTAGAATTTGAGACAATATATTACGAAAAAAGTTGTCATCCTGAATTCCAGTTCTATGTTTGGGTAAATTGAATATATTTGTTTTAATTTGGACATGAAATGTTAGCGTATCAATACTTTTGTTTAAATATAGGAATGGTGTCAGCATTGTCAAGTGCTTGTGATTAATTAGTGGCATTATCATCAGTCTATCGCGTGTTTGTTTGATAACATGATAGCACTGTGGAATGTTGAACGTGGCCGCTACGCAGGAGGCACGGGTTCGATCCCCGCTCAGTGCAAATATTTGTATGCATGAAATATGAGTATTTGCATTGGTCTGGTCGTGCCTCGGAGAGCACGTTACCATACGAACATTTATGGCGGTCGTTACGGGTAGTTGGAGCCCTCAAAAGTCCAACAACTGGTTTAGCTGCAATGCTTCGATATCGACTTTGGGTTGTGAAGGTCATATGGCAATCGCATCACAGAAAATATCGAAGTTTAGCCAAATTGGCAGTTAAACTGGTAAAGCGGACTCGAGACTCCAAGCTAAATGCTTTGGATGCAACTGGGATTAACGTTAAGATGAAGAAGAAGAGTGTGGAATGTTGGGAAGACATATATACATACGCTCACGCCTATTTCCCTCCAGGGGAGGCAGAGACAACAGCCCGTCATTTGACTCTATCCTTACATACTTCACGAGCTTCCTCCACTATTATCAATTCTTTCATATCGTCGTTGTCAAACCAAAATCTGCTATGTGCACTCTCTTCACTTAGCAGATTTTATTTGACAATATTCATGCAAGAGATTGGTTTTTGATTTACCAGTCGCAATTGTCAAAATCCAATCGCAATTTTCAACATGTTAAAATTATAATACATGCACATAGCAGATTTTGGTTTGACAACGACGATATAATCTTGTCGGTCTTGTATACTTCTTTCTGACTTGCCCATTATTCAATTTTTTTCTAACTTTGCCAATGTGTGTACTGCGAGGTCGACCCGGCTGGTCTGCCCATTCACCTGTGCCTTGCATACCTGGTGTGGCATTCGCTCCTTGCTCATTCGTTCAACGTGCCCAACCACTCAGCATACCCTCTTCAATCCTCGTCACAACATTCTCCTTCAGGCCATACCTATCTCTAATCTCAGTAGTCCTCTTGCTATCAATCAGCCTTATCCCGCATAAACTACGCAACGACCGCATCTCCACTGCAATTACTTTACTTTCATGCTTCTTTTCCTATACCCAACTTTCACTCCATCATACATTAAGTTTGTGGAATATTGGAAAGAGTTACTTCAAAATACGAAAACGCGCTATAATGACTTAGTAAATCGAAAAATTCAGCCTCATTATCGATGACCCTATTCTTAAGTCCCACGGGAAACTATTCTCGGTTTAGAATCTGGAAGACCTGTTACATGGCGATTCAACTACTGAATGTCTATTAGGCTTCTAACTAGCGAATAGGTTTTTTTAAACCAATTAGGTGCCAGACAAGCACATGATGGAAAATATTTACCGTGGCCTGTCCAAAGACCACGGTAAGCGATTCAATCAGGGAATCCACCCTCGTGCTGCCGACCCTGTGCCATCAGTGCAGAAGACAGAGCAGGACAAGCCTTTGGTCATCCCACTGATAGCACAAAACTCTCCAGTCAGCTCTGGCTACCCTACTCACGAGGTTATCCCAGTCAGACTGTCAGTCAGCATAAAACATGGGCAACAGCCTGTGAATTTATATAGTAATGTTTCTGCTAATGCTGCACGATTAATCACTACACGAATAACATTATCAGCATATTATTCGCGCTCACTCAATAAGTTTCGAAGCCATTTATATTAATCTACAGAATTCACACTTCATTTATCTTGTAATATTCGTTCTTCTTATTCAGACTAAAAATGGTTGAAAAATCATTCATTGTTTCCAACAGTTCGTAAGAATGTTGGTAGATGGCTCCACCGTCACCCTTAAAGACGGATATAAAGAGAAGGAAAATTTGAAATGATTCAGTTGTGGCTTAATAGCTCGGTTGAAAGAGCATTCCCCCTGTAAGGGAAAGGTCGTGAGTTCAAGTCTCACTTGAGCGTTTCATTTTTTCCGATGATTTTCGAATTATCAAGTTTTCAGATTCAAATCATTTACAAAGTCAATACAAACAGTTTATTATTGCGAACATTGTCCTTGAAGGAGATATTTAACACTCTAAATAGACCACATATAACGGAAATCTGAATACTGTTAGAGAACCAAATCATTTCTGAAAGTGAAAATTTGTTCAATGTGTCCATCGAAGAATAGTCGATGAACAAAAAAGGGTGCAATATTTGTGCAAAATTACTGTGCATCGAGGATTGTGTTCACCTGTGATAGGGTTGTTATGATTATGTATATGGTCAATATGCCAAAAAAATGATTTTAGTTTGATTATTAAGTTTTTCTGTATTAGAGATATGTGAAGGGGTTCCAAATTTCGACAGATTTTCTTCGATATATTGTTATTAGTATTTTTAGTCTGATTATAAGACTGTATTAAACAAATTGTTTAATTCCTAAACCTAATGATTCATTAAAGACTACAATAATTATAATTTATAATAACAACAAGTAAATCAGGTAAATATTCACCTATTTGTAAGCAAAATGCTATACTCGCGATTACTCACGTTCCGCGGGAAAGCGCGATTACTCTAGGGTTAACGGAAAAATACGCAGACAAACTCACTGTGAGAGAAGAAAAACTCGAAATAAAACGCTGTACCAACCCGTCTGGTCATCGTGGAAATAGTAGGCCAAAGCCTTCCAACATTGGTAGAGGCATATATAAATAAATTCTTTCTTCATTTAACAACATACATACAGCAGTTTACAGGTAATTTCCTTTTAAAGTTTACATTGGAGTAAGTATATTGTAAAGCCATTTCGTTGAAATATTTCTAATAATTTCCACACTAGACTCATGGTCTGTATCGTGGAAATAATACATGATGAGTTACCGTTTTTTTATTTAGAGCTCTGAACAACATTGTATACATTTAGGAATTTGTATGTAAGTAGTTTATCTTACTAAACATCTAACCTAAGTAATACATTTTATACCTTTATTAATCTATAATCACTTTACAACTTAATAATTGTTACATATTGAGTGGAGTTGAGCGTATGATAGTGTAGCTATCTGATGTGTGTGTGTGTGTGTGTGTCTAGACATTAAGAAATTCTTCCGTTTCTGAGTAGGAGAGTTTATGAAGCTAGTTTTTTATATACCAGCCATGATTTGCGATAGGCAAATTGATTGATTGTTTGATTGTGTCTTGATAAAAATACATAATATGCAGATCCGAAATCGAGGTCAATATTCGAATTTTTTTAGGCCATGCTGTTTTGATGAATGTTTGCATCGAGAGTGTCGAGACAAAAGGAAAAAATGGCGACCGTGTATCGGCGATAACGATTGTTTGAATAATAGAGGTGATCAATGCGTGATTTGTGTGAGTTATTAATTCAACAAACAATATAGTTTGTTTAGTTTTGTGCTATAATTTAAGGGTGAATGTGATTTTGGCGGGGGACGAGAGAGTAATGATCTTTATTAAATATAACAAAAGAAATCTGGAGCTGGCTATATTTTATTGCATTTAGTGATTATGCCGCCCATTTTGCATTTTCTATAATTACTGTAATCCTTATCCGGTTCAGAACTGGACACTGGACCCAAATTCGTTCCTGCGTGGAATACTGCTCACATCTCTGGGACGGCTCCGCAAAGCACTTACTAGATGCTCTCGACAGGTTGCAGCGACGTGCGGTCCGCATTATTGGGAATCCTGAGGTCACGAACACCCTCGAGCCTTTGCAAATGCGTAGAGATGTTGCGTCTTTGGCAGTTTTCTACCGACTCTACCATGGTGAATGTTCTGACGAGCTCTTCCAATTAGTTCCAGCCTCTCCTTTCCTACACAGCACGACACGTGCAGGGTTAAGATGCCATTCATTTACGGTGCAGAGTATACCTGCTAGAACCAAGCGTTTCAATGACTCATTCCTATGTCGCACCATTAAGACCTGGAACTCCCTGCCAGCTCACGTGTTTCCCTCTTCCTATAGTCCCGGGTCCTTTAAGCGGGGTGTGAAAAGGCATCTAATGAGGCCGTCAAGCTGAGTGCCACCACTGTTAACATGGTACATAATACCTAATAGCAGACAACGATGCATATAGCAGAGGAGTGTCCACTCCGTCGTTTCCCTGGAAGAATGAGTGAGGGGGTGAGTCGGGGACACTGTTGTCCCCCCTCCTGAGGCGGGCCAGACCGTAAGGGATGGCCCTGGGTCAGTCGGTATGCGAGGGATATGTCGAAAACAACCTCACCTCCGACCTAGCACCACGACCCACAGTCGGTGTGCGGTTTTATTCGGATAGAGTCCGACATAACCTCCCCTTCCGGCTCCGGCAGGGAGGTATCTGAGGGGATTTCCGAACGAATAAGCTTCATGACCTCATATCGGCAGCAATAGACTGGCTTCGTCAACTGGACGTCGACATATTATGAGTACTCCAGTCCCCTACTGGAGTACTCATAATATGTCGAAATTAAAAATATGTCCATACGAAATGAATGACTGTAATCCTTACTATTACCTCTTGTAATCTGATGTTGGTGTACAATAAAGAGTTGTCTATCTATCTTTCTATCTATATTTTATTTGGAAACAGTGTACCGTTTTTTAGATTCGTATCAATAAGAGGATATAACAAGAATAGGGCTTTTGGGGCGGAATACCTTTTTAGCATAATATATATATTCAGCATGACATAATAGCTGTGAAGGAATTTCACGACGCGTTTTGATTTTGGTTTTTAATTTGTTTAGTAGTACTCATATTTTTAGTTTGACCTGAGGCAAAGGTTGGCCATCGCTATCCAGCGTGATGGGCACTTTCACCCCGGGTACGGTGAGGGGTGGGTTAATAGATTAGCTATAATTTGACTATTATGTAATTTTTAATTTTTTACTTTGTAATAAATATTTTATACAAATATTTCCCGCTCAAAGCTACCATTTTTACCTTGACGCTAATTGAATAATTAAACAATTTTACTCATTAATTCATCATATTTTATTCATCCTCCATCTATCATATTTTACTTATTAATTAATTGATTTTTCTTTTGGATGTCGGCTCTCATTTCAGGAGGGATTTCATTAATTAAAAACTGATCGGAAGATTTTAAATATCAATTTGTACTGTAAATAGGAATTAATGGGGATCAAAGGGTAAATAGAAATAAAATGGTTATGAAATCTCTGCAGTTATTTACTTTCAAGTATAACTATGGACTAGTTAAACATAATAATGAACAGATTTATCAAATAACTAATTACTTAGATACTTGAAATTATGTAAAAGAGAATATTAAAAAAATCCATTTCATTTCCATCCATTCACCTGATCAAACCTGGAACTCCCTGCCAGCTCACGTGTTTCCTTCTTCCTACAGTCCTGGGTCCTTTAAGCGGGGCGTGAAAAGGCATCTGATGAGGCCGTCAAGCTGAGTGCCACCACTGTTAACATGGTACATGTTTACGATGGTGACCCTCTTTCCGAAACTTTGCTCTTTAACTTACCATCAGGCGAGGTGAAGTCAAATTGACGGGTAGGTTAATAAATAATTTGATTATTTATTTTGGGGAATTAAAAAATCAAATTATTTACTAACCTGTCCTAGCCTTCGGAACAATAAACAGAATTATTTTTCGACCATCAGAACTATATAACAACATAGCATAGAAGAATATAAAATTTTACATATGTATATATACTTACAATACGAGAATATTGTTGTTTTGTATCATAAAGCGGGTTAAGGGTAGCAACCCCCATAAATACGTGGCAACTTATATAGGGTGTATTTTATGGGATATATCAGTACAATTTTATTGTGAGGTTAGTTTGGAACGAACGGGAAAAGGGTTATCGATTATTTCTATGCTTAACACATCCTTTGGGGATCTCTGAAATTATGTAGGTTATTTCGGAAGCATGATCGCACAACACTATCGAAAATCGACCATTACATCGAAAACTTGCATTGATTTTTTAATAATGATCGTAGCACCCAAACGGATGAACCGACTTGGATGTAGTTTTTTTTTGTTTGAAAAGACCTTGAATTGTTACGATAATATAACCGAGTGCTCAACCAGTTAGAGTCCCCCGACATGGCAACCGTTGAATCAAAATATTACTAGGTATATCAAAAGTTTGTTTTTTTTCTTTCAACTTTTTGGAGGTGTGTTTTGAAACGGGTTTTTTTTTTGACAATAGGTACCAAAACTTGTCAATAATCTTGTGATCATCATCCTTACGTTAGTTTCGGTCACATCACAAGCTAGCCAAAGACGCAGTTAGCCTGGAAAATGCGGAACCCGACCTCCAAAGTGAAGGAATCCGGGTTCCGCATTTGCCAGTCTAAATGCGTCTTTGGCTTAACTTCAATATTTTCCGTGAAGCGGCTGCCGCAAGATTTGTCAATACCCTCAATCAATCAATGAGCCTATCGCAGTCCTCTGTTGGACATAAGTCCAATGTTGGGACGCTGTTAATACCCAATACTAGCTTTTGCCAGCGTCTCCACCCGCGTGGATGTCGGTTATCACGAACTAAAATAGCCTATGTGTTAGTCCACGGTGTCAGCTAACACCACATCAAATTTTATTAAAATCGCTCCAGCCGTTTAGGCGTGACAGAATAACAAATATCCATCCATCGATCCATACTTACAAACATACTACATTACAACAAATTCATAAAACCTAATTTTACTAGGTTAAATTTGCCTTGGAACCCAGTGTCCACTGACTTCTTCCCGTATCTTTTTGGTTTAAATTACTTTTATAGGTGCATTTGACCAGGAAAACGAATGTTTGAAAAGCCAAAAAAAATGTATATCTTAATATTGTGAGTGAATTACCAAACCCATTAACGATATCCCCATAGTACTTTGGCATGCTTTGGCCAACATGTAGCGATTAAGTTACCTAAGTTGATAACTTTGGTAATTTACTTAATTACTTTGAGATAACTTGCGACACGTATTTGCTTACTCAAGGGATTGTTTTACCTTATATTGGTACAGTATTAAGTGTGTAATTAATATCGCTCTTTAAAAGATAAAATCTACTCCCAATCTCAAATGACTTCTGCCTATATGCAATGCGACTCTAGGCAAAGTTTTCAGAATAAAACAATTGTTACTGTATACCGCCATTATAGACGGATATAAAGAGAAGGAAAATTTGGAATGATTCAAGTGGTGCTCATAGCTCAGTTGGCAGAGCAGTCGCCCTGTAAGCGAAAGGTCGTGAGTTCGAGTCTCACTTGAGCATTTCATTTTTTCCAATGTTTTTCGAACTTAACAGTTAGCATAATAAATGCTATAAAAAAATCATTCAAATATTTGGGCGCAGTCATCAAAATTCAATGTTTAAAAAAAAATGGTTGAAAAATCATTCATTGTTTCCAACAGTTCGTAAGAATGTTGGTAGATGGCTGCACCGTCGCCCGTTACCACCGTTATAGACGGATATAAAGAGAAGGAAAATTTGGAATGATTCAAGTGGTGCTCAATAGCTCAGTTGGCAGAGCAGTCGCCCTGTAAGCGAAAGGTCGTGAGTTCGAGTCTCACTTGAGCATTTCATTTTTTCCAATGTTTTTCGAACTTAACAGTTAGCATAATAAATGCTATAAAAAATTCATTCAAATTGTTACTGTATCTGTGTGAGATGAGGTGGGAGTGAATCTGGAATTTCGAATTTAGAACGGGACGCAGAAACTAGGTGAGTTAATGGTTTTGAATTCCGAATTTGGAATGGGAGGCAGAATATAAGTGAGTTAATGATTTTGAATTTGGAATGGGACGCAGAATATAAGTGAGTTAATGATTTTGAACTTCGAATTGGGAACGGGACACAGAAACTAGGTGAGTTAATGGTTTTGAATTTCTAAATTGAAACGGGACGCATAAACTATGTGTTATTGATTTTGAATTTGAAATTTGAAACGGGACGTTTGAAATAAACTTGTTAAAGAAACATTTTGAGATCTACAGTTATCGTTGTAGCGCGCCTTTTAAGAATGTCATCTGTATGTCAGCAACAAAAAGATAAATGACGTCCATTACAGAGTCGGTTTTTCTGTCAGTTTTACCACAGTCACGGCCACGATTGACCGTGATTGACGAATAACCTATCGTCTAATGCGGTGACTAATGATTGAATGAAGTATTTTTATTCTAACCATCAGTTATCGTAATACATGATTTCTGGCATGTTATGACGCTTGCATGAGTGTGTAATGAACGCCTAAGTCAAGTTTTCGTTCAGTAGAGCAGTAAGTACTACATAGTTGTCATTGATACTCGCGTTTATATCGGGACGATGAATTACTGTGACTAGTTTTAGACTTCATAGATATGGCCCGGCTCCAACAATAATGAATTGAATGCAGCAGCACTTAATTTATTGATAGGTTGATGGATTTAAATTAGTCATACTATCAGAATAAAATTTATTTATCTTAGAAAACTTCAATTATGTACATAATAATAATATTCAATAATTATTATAAATAAAAATCTAGAACAAGATATGTGCAAAACTGCAGGTTCAGGCGTCAAAGAATTCCTCCCCAGCGACGTCAACCGGGAGGGTGGCCAGAAGGCTGGCGGCATTGCCACGCTGAATGGCAATGCCAATCCTTTGCGCAAGGAATAAACCAGCCCTCTGATCACGGGTAGTGTCTATTAAACGTTTTGTTATGTCTTTATATAATAGAATCAGAATCTATTATGGTTTCGGATCTATCCATATTGTCCCATTAAAAACACTGCTTGTTTAAGAATGAACTCATTTACGTTTCATTTTCAATGTTTGGTTAGCATGAATACAACGATAAAAAACTGATTAAAAGATAATTTGCAACTGGTAACCACATAAGGAAATAGGTAATAATTAAAAAAGTGAAAGGTGTAGGTAGAAGAAAGTCTCTGCCTACCCTGATGGGAACAAGACGAGTCAGCAGTATGTTATGGCACCATGCATTTTGTACATTATTTGTCTACAAAATACGTATTAGTTGCACAATGCATACATTTTTACAGTGCAAATATTTGTATGCATGAATATGGCTATTCTTTGGTGTTTCTATAATAATACTAGCTTTTGCCCGCGGCTCCGCCCGCGTGGATGTCGGTTATCGCGACCAAACATAGCCTATGTCCTTTCTCATGGTCTAATCTACCCCTATACCAAATTTCATCAAAATCGGTTCAGTGGTTTAGGCGTGAAAGCGTAACATACAGACAGACAGACAGACAGAGTTACTTTCGCATTTATAATATTAGTATGGATGCACGTATTTACAAAAAAAAGTACCTATCTAAGTATGTTTATCCGCATTCTAGATTCCATAACACAAGCTAGTTAAGCTTACGATGGGTCTAGATAGCGTTGTGTAGAATGTTGTGGAATATTTATTTTTATTTAATATAGGTTATACAAAGTCGATTTTTACGTATTAATTTTCTTCTCAAAATAATCATTTATTTCGGTTTGTAATTTAAACAATAACAAGGTGAATGTGACCTGTTTTCAATATTCATAAATTTAATTTACTTTTTAAATGAAGCAACAATAATATCCCGTTATTTTTCTATATCAAAGTCCTTGAACATCATCGGTGGGAAGCAGCTGGAATCACATTCTGTATCACACTCGATTCATGCAAAAATAGCCAAATAAAAATATCTTACTGAAACCATTGGGTATATGTAAACGAAACGCTGGAGTTACTTCGGTTGGATTTAGAACAATTTTTATAGCTTTTTTATTGGATGAATAGTTGGTGATCTTGGCCGACGAAGGTATAAGAGCATGATATGAGAATAAAGTATTGAACAAAAGAATAAAACAAATAGGTTGGTTAAGTATTTGAAGTATGATTACTTGTACTCACATATATACGGCAGCGTATCCGGGGTAAGATTACCTTTTTGCTACTGCAAAAAGGCATTCTCTATAATACATGTCAAATTGTATATTGTCAAATGCATGGACTCATTTCAGTAACAATATTTATATCAATGCATTTTCGATTGAATTTCGATTTTGGAACGGGACGCAGATCCAACATCTGCGTCCCATTCCAAATTCAAAATTCATATGTAATGTACTTCACCCAGGAACCGGAGACAAACAAAAAAAATGGCTTTATACCTATTCTACAAAATCATTCCCTTCAATTTTATCTATTTGTATACTCGTATATTAATAACTAATAATCATAGATAACCCAATATCTTACATAGTTCCTACAAAATGAAGTCAATAAAGCCAAATATTTGATATATTGTCCGTAAATGTCAATTTGAATAGTTGGATTGTGTCTCAGAAGCTATTAAATCAATTCCCAAGACCCAAGTTATTCAAACAAGACATACATTTGTAAATCTTTACTAATAATAATGCTCAATAGTTTGTTTGTTGGTTTAAGCGCGCTTATACATAAAACTACTATTACAATTGGAACAAATCTTTTTGCATTTGATAGTCCAGTGTTTTAGGAGGGTTATGAGTCTATTTAACATCACGCTATAACCTTTAGGAGCCTTTCAATAATTGAAATAGTCAGAAGAACAGGGCAAATGGTTGCCTATTCCAATCAAATACCAAACTTATACCATTGCCATTATTTTGTAGTCATAACTCATATTTATTCATCATCAAGGGCCCGCTAGATGGCAATAGGCTCGTCGTTGGACCGAAAATCATAATTGGCGAAACGTGGGTGCTTATACACCTCTGCCTACCCCTTCAGGGATTTACAGACGTGAGTTGCATTTTGGTCTCAGGTTCCGGTCACATCCAAGGCCTTCACCTTTGAACCGGGGATCCGAAACATGGTATCAGTTTGGAATTTGTACAATCGGACAAATGAGATACGGTTGCATGTTTACATACAACTTTATTGGACCGTATGCATGGTGTACGGTCGCACACCTTGGGTTCTTTCTATAAATAGTTCAGTAAAGAACAGAAGAAGTACAGAAGTAAATTTTAACTGACTAAATATTAATAGTTATGATACACGACAACTGTTGTTGTACGCGGGGTTCGTCGATAGTTGTCGAACGCGAACTGAACTTAAAGTAAATGACATGAATAATGAAATGTAAATAATGCTATGTTAACAAAATATAAAAGTGGAGCAATGTACTAGGCTCATACACATGGTATGCACCGATGCATTGTCGAATCTGCTTTGTCGACTGTACAAAATAAATAAATGACTACTTAAAAATAAAAATGGTAAAGTCAGTAAGCTCTTAACTCAAACGAATATCTAAAACGGCGTTGATAGGATCTTACCAAATTTGGATAGGTAGAGGGGGGAACACGACTGACGGTGGAGGTGAGTGCCGATGCATCACAAGGTGGCCACCCTAAACCAACACCTGGGTCGCAAGTCCCAGGCGCCGAGTGTTCCTCTCTGTACCACGCCATGGACCCGGCGACCGCATGGTGAATCCATGGAATGCTGAGAACCGGATCTCTAGTATTCGATTGGAATAGATCAATAGAAGATCGAACCGAGCCACGGAATCAAACTAGTATATGTAATATTATCTTTTATTGGAGTAGAATAAACAGAATCCATAGCACGTGTGGAATATTATTAGATCAACCGCGTGTTTATATAATCTGAATATCATTATAGTAATTCTGCAGCCGCTGTTTACGTTTTGTAACCCTATGATATTGTGGGAATGTTACGGTTTACCATGTAAATAATAATATAATTCCGTGAGACTTGTGTAAAGGTTCTATAATCTGTGGTAAAGGTCTGCCTAAATTGGGTATTCTATAGACTAGTCAATTAGTAATTACTAAACGTCAAAACGATAAGATTTAGTGACGTCATAAAATTTAATAGTCAAATCAGTTACTATTATAAGTTTGGTTAAAAATAAAATAAAAACTATAAAATAAGAACCGACGTAATTTTTACAGCTCTTTTACCATTCTTAATTTAATTAGCTCGGTTAGATCATTTATTTTAACTATTGGATAATACCCAATTGCCGGGCTTGAGGGTAAGTTCTCAACACAGAACCTTAGTTTCGCTATGTCCGTCCATTCGTTTGTTAGCTGTTTTTACAGTTTTTAATCTTATGTGTCTGCTTAGGGTAAAAAAATCATTATGTTATAACAGGTACATAGATTGCTATGGATGTCTAGTTGAAATATATTTGAGAAAAAAAAATACATTTATCTCCCACAGATGAAAGTTGCCAACTCGCGGTTTCCCACCAGTTTATTGTCCCACCAAACGACATGCAATGTTGCGTCGGTGTCGATGGCGAACAGTCTAATTTCTTCCCCGTTACCTGTGGTGTGAAACAAGGGTGTGTTCTAGCGCCCACACTGTTCGCCATGTACTTTGCAGTAGTAGTCAGGGATGTTTTACAAACTCTTTCTGAGGGAGTCCGCATCCGCTTCCGCACAGATGGCAATCTTTTCAATTTGGCCAGACTTAAGGCGCGCACTAAAGTCTCCCATACAATGATCACAGAAATCATGTATGCCGACGACTTATGCTTTGTGGCAGAATCCCCTGATGGCCTGCAACAGCTTATGTCCAATTTTCACCAAGCTTGCTGCAAGTTCGGCCTAAAAATCAGTGTCAAGAAGACGGAGGTGATGTCCCTGGACACACATGGTCACGAGACACTGTCTATACAGCTAGGTCAGGATAAGCTGAAGCAGGTTGACAAGTTTCGCTATCTGGGGAGCACTATAACATCCAAGTGTGACCTTGATGATGAGATCAGCAGCAGAATCTGTGCCGCAGCTGTGGCATTTGGGAAGCTGCGTTCCAAGGTCTTCTATTCACATGACCTTAAGCTGGCCACCAAAATATCAGTTTACATGGCAATTGTGCTGCCAAACCTCTTATATTCCTCCGAGACGTGGTGTGTGTATCGGCACCACATACGCACTCTGGATCGTTTCCACCTCAAGTGCCTACGCTCCATCATGAAGATCCGATGGTCCGACCGAGTGCGTAACACCGAAGTTTTACGGCGAGCAAACGTCAGTGGCATTGAGGCCTACTTAATGCGTCGGCAGCTTCGGTGGTGCGGTCACGTATCACGTATGGCGGAGGAGAGAGTAGCGAAACGCATCTTCTACTCTGAACTAGAGGAGGGCAAGCGGAAACATGGCGGCCAACTCCTCAGGTTTAAGGATGTTCAGAAGCGTCATATGAAAAGATGCAACATTGAGCCGTCTCAATGGGAAGGTTTGGCAGCACAACGTCCAGAATGGCGCAGGGTGGTGCATAGACGAATAAGCGATTTCGAGGAACAGCGAAAGGCAGACCTCGACGCTAAACGCGATGAGCTGAAAGTTCGCCCACCCGCTGCCATTCAGTACCATTATGTGGGTGGTGTTCTCACGTGCCCTCAGTGCACACGAGTGTTCACCGCGAAGATTGGCTATGTTAGCCATCTTCGAGCGCATCAGCGCCGAGCCGACTAGGAGTCGAAGTGGTCGCCATGGCCGAGATCGGTCGGAGAGAGAGAGATTGCCCGCGAGTTGATGAATGACCCATGCTATGAGTATTAAGTACCTACCTACATACTTTTAAATTTGGTCTGAGATGGGATGTCGTTGGACATGTCTTACAAAAATTGCGGGTCATCTTCACAAAAACAATTTTCAAATGGTTAAATGAAATTTTTATTGCATTTATTATGCTAACTTCGTAATACATCGGGAAAAGAAGCGCTCAAGTGGAACTTGAAAGGTCGTGGGTTCAAATCCCACTTGAGCGCTTCTTTTTCCCGATGTATTACGAATTTTCGAATGGATTTAAGTCAAACGGTTATTAGCAAATCGATAACCGTTTGTGAATGACTAAACTTCAAAGTGCTAAGTTAAATTGCACAATGATCCCGATGTTACGGTTGATATTCAGCAGTTTTTGTTAATGGCAATTTTGTTGTAAAACCACCGAAACATGATGATCGTCATCGATCAGTACACTGCATTGTAAATAATAGAATAACACTAAATTATACGCGAAACATTCCGTCAACATAGTTTCGTTCAATGACAAATATTCGCGTAAACTTCCGATAATACTATACACATGAGCAATCAACATTATTCACTAACAACATTATTAAGTAGCACTTCATATTAGCCAAAGAAATATTACATCGTACATGAAACCAGCTATCAAAACAACTAATTACCGGTACTAAACCGTAAACGAGAAAGTTATGATCATACATAAACATAAAAACTCGGACATAAAGTCAAAAAAATGTCCGACCGAGGGATTTTTACGATATGTTCTGAACAACCTACTGTATCAGTATTGCTTATTTTACGCTCGAATGCCAAATGTATGCGGTGGGCATTCGGGACTGCCCCTGGAAGGCCAATAAATCTCAAGAATAAATGTGTTTTTGGTTGTCTTTTACATAAAAAACTGTATAATGACGACTTAGATCATAGATGTCGTCCATCAAAATATGCGGCTTTTTTCCCTTTTTTCTTCCGTGCAGAAATCCCCTCGGACACCTCCCCCGCCGGAGCCGGTAGGGGAGGTTATGTCGGACTCGAACCGTCTAAAACCACACGCCGACTGTGGGTCGTGGTGCTAGGCCGGAGGTGAGGTTGTCTTCGACAAATCCCTCGCACCCCGGCTGACCCAGAGCCATCTCTTGCGTTCTGGCCCTCCTCGGGGCGACTTTTTTCCCTGAAGGCGTAATGTTTGGTATTTTTAGGGTTCCATACCTCAAGGAAAAATAACGGAGCTCTTAAAGGATCTGTCTATCTGTATATCTGTCTTTCGGTTTGTCTTCCTTTTTCTCAGGAAACATACTCAGGTCTACCACGTCTTGAAGCTGTGCAAAAATCATACTTCTAAGTTAATGCAATCAAAATATTATGTGGTTTATGTAGCCTGATGTTACGGAACACCCTGTTGTTTCTTTTTTTCTTCCGTTGGCTATACCAGAGAACCAGGTCTAAACACCACAGTAATATGAATAAAGACTTTAATTTATACTACAAGCAAAACATTTTAGTTCCGTGATAGCCGAAGTATATGAACTAAAAAGTTTTCTCACTTGGTTACGGTCAAATGTGCATAACTTGTGTAGTCAACTGCGAGCGAATGAACGAAGCTACTCGTATTTTTTATTATTTGCAAAAGTGTGAATTCGAAATAGTTTCTATCGTCTAACACAAAGTTTTTTTGTTTCCCCTGAAGATGGGTTAACCTTGTTTATTACCGAATAACCGAGTTTATTACCTTAAAGTCCCATTCTGCTATTTGGTACAGAAAATGTTTTTTGTTACATTTTGTTGATTCAACAAAACATCATCATAATCAAATACATAGGGAAAAAGAATCTTCTCTGGCGGGACTCGAACCCGCAGTCTTTCCCTTACACTTGATTTGTGTAGTTAGCATACTTAATGCTGTAAAAATTCATTCAATCATCATAATATTAATTTAAATAAAAATAAATTTAAATTTAAATACATAAATTTAAATATTGTTTAAGAACAATGGAATAGAGTAGAGCTACTAGTATTGTATTGAGTAATGATGTTATTATTATTTATTGTACAAACAAACTGCTAAGAAGTTTCAGCTTTCATTCATAATGTTCCATACACACATAGGTAATGTGTGTGTTTATGTGTTTATGGGAGTTTCCTTGCAGGTTATACCAGTAAGTTTAGGGAGTGGATTTATACATATGAAAAGGAAGGTGATAAAATAAATAAGGCTACCTTGCATTTTTCTACAAGAAATTAATCAGTCATGAAAAATATTTTTCATAAAATGTACTAGACACATTTGATTATTATGTGGTCGCTTTTTTAATTAAGTGAAGAGCGTGGGCTTCAGCTGGTTTAAGAGACAATAAAAATTAAAATATTATTTTATTGAGAATATTCCGTTCGTGGGTCCTTTTGAACAGCTAATTCTAAAAATATACATTTTAGCTCTAGCCGTTGAAAGGTTTAAAAGGGGCTATTTTCAATATGCTTCAGTGAGCTATTTCTAGTAGCTTCCGTGACGTTTTTGTAGCTAGTATATATAGGTAGGCTTAAGTTTATAACAAGCATTTTGTCCTATGTCGTCAAGAATAAAATCAATGGTTTGGATGATATTAAAAGTGTTAAAAAAGCCGGCCATGTCGAGTCGGACTCGCGCATCGAAGGTTCTGTTCAAAATTGTGTTAAGGACGAGCTACATGAACTGGAATATATTTTGATTGCATTCACTTAGAACTTTGATTTTCAAGACGCTACAGGCCTGAGCACGTGGGATGAATTTCAACTTGGTACCTCTACGCATTCCAGAGATATGGATCTTGCCAGACAGACAGACGGAACAAATACTCTCTCTCTCTCCGACCGATCTCGGCCATGGCGACCACTTCGACTCCTAGTCGGCTCGGCGCTGATGCGCTCGAAGATGGCTAACATAGCCGATCATCGCGGTGAACTCTCGTGTGCACTGAGGGCACGTGAGAACACCACCCACATAATGGTACTGAATGGCAGCGGGTGGGCGAACTTTCAGCTCATCGCGTTTAGCGTCGAGGTCTGCCTTTCGCTGTTCCTCGAAATCGCTTACTCGTCTATGCACCACCCTGCGCCATTCTGGACGTTGTGCTGCCAAACCTTCCCATTGAGACGGCTCAATGTTGCATCTTTTCATATGACGCTTCTGAACAAATACTATCTGTACTACAGACGGAAAACAAAATGACCAAGAAAACAAGGATTCCTTTTTTTTTTCTTTTGAGGTAGGTACGGAACCTTAATGAGTTCATAAGTAGTTTTAATTTAATGTCAAACGAGCTCCTGCATACGTGTATTTTTTATCAATAGGAAGTGAAAATTTAGTGTATCCATCATCATCATTGGCCACAACATCTTAAAAGATGATTGTTTTGCAGTGCTTGCTCAATCACGGTCGCCCGCATTGGCGCAGGTGACTGTATAGGCCAATTTGAGCGCGACATTTCTTGCCGCATCTATGGCAGGTGTGACACGAGTCCGCAGGTGGTGGCAGATGGCGGAGGAGTATTCTTTGTCTCAGCGTCTCGCACAAATCACCATCGTGCCGAGTCATGCCAGCCTTTATGTTCTGACGCCACTCCTGTCTCACTTCGGCGCGCTCCTCCCAACCATCTATCTTCATGTCAAAACTACGCATATCTCGTTTGCAGACGTCCTTAAATCTCAGCATTGGACGCCCTACAGGTCTCTTAGCGTCCGCAATCTCACTCAGCATTATCTGGCGTGGCAATCTCTCAGGACTCATACGGTAAACGTGACCTAGCCAACGAAGTCGCCGCTGCTTCAGCAAGGCAGTAATACTAAAGCAGCGTGTTTTTCTGAGGACTTCCTCGTTTGTCACTCTGTCCTTCCAAGTGACGCCAAGTATGGTTCTCAAGCAGCGCATGTGGAATGCGTTCAATTTACGTTCTTGTTTTGCGTACGTAGTCCACGTTTCTGAAGCGTACAGCAATGTACTCAGGACGCAGGTTTCATCCTATATCCATACTAATCCATACTAATATTATAAATGCGAAAGTAACTCTGTCTGTCTGTCTGTCTATCTGTATGTTACGCTTTCACGCCTAAACCACTGAACCGATTTTGATGAAATTTGGTATAGGGATAGGTTAGACCTTGAGAAAGGACATAGGCTATGTTTGGTCGCGATAACTGACATCCACGCGGGCGGAGCCGCGGGCAAAAGCTAGTTACTTTATATACTTATTGTTTTGAGTATAATTATTTTATGTACTAGGTGCTGTACAGTACATGGACTCAAGCTATCTGAAAGTATAAAGTGCTAATCGAATTCAGAGCCTCGTGAAGTTGTTTAAAGCCTATCAAAACAGGCTCAGCCATTTACACAGGTCAAGCAGGCCGAAAATAAAACAGAATACAAAAAATTAATGGTGGTTTTTTGTAATATCTGCATGTATTAAAACACTTAACTATTATGTTCAAACTTCAATTTTACTTGAATAGAAATAGTAGATGAAAAACCAACGCCGCACCATTAAGACCTGGAACTCCCTACCAGCTCACGTGTTTCCTTCTTCCTACAGTCCCGGGTCCTTTAAGCGGAGAGTCAAAAGGCTTTTGATAACCACCACTGTTAACATGGTACATGTTTACGATGGTGACCCTCTTTGCCTTTAGCTTACCATCAGGCGAGGTGAAGTTAAATTGACGAGTCCTTTATAAAAAAAAGCCGCAAGACTCATTAAGTTAACCAATATCAACAAAATAGGCTGATATTAATTACTGTTAACTGGATATCGGTAGCCATAAAGTTGCTTCCAACTTCTTCAAACTTTCCCAATTCTTGAGCAACTATTAGTTTTTGAAGTTGTGAATATTATCGGAATTTGTTGCGAAACCATATTGAAAAAGGTCTGTTGTTGTAATTTAATATTTTTGGGAATCCGCTTATCCTGTTTGAAAGGTGTTTTCTGCTTATTTAAGGATCATAATATCGGTTACAATTTTGTTAATAATCTTTTTTTTTCATGCGGCAGTCCCCTCGAATACCTTCCCCGCTGGAGCCGGAGGGGGAGGTTATGTCGGTTACTTGAACCTACTAAAACCGCACGTCATCTGTGTGTCATCAGGCTAGACCGGCGGAAGTTATGTTGTCTTCGACTTCAGCTCCACCCGTCACCCTCAGACCCGCGCTCATGGGGGACGGAGGTCAGTCTGTGCCCTCTGACGCCCGAGTTGCCTGCGTTCGTGGGCACCGCGGTCAGCGAGTCAATCTTGATCACACCACCGCGCCGCTCCCATTCTGCCGTCTCCTTCACGAGCATTACCTGCTCGCAGAAGGAGACGTCGGTCAAATTTTATTTACATCAAACAAAATTCTGTTTTAGGCGAAGAAACTGTTAAGTTAAAAACAAAATTCGCGGGTGAAATTTTGAAAATGTCTATACCCCGTTTTTGCTTAGCGGCAAAATGCTCACCCCTATTAAGTAAGACTTCGAAAATCATAGTTGACAAAATGTGGCTTAATTACACCTCTGCTTACCCCTTCTGGTATTGACGGGCGTGAATGTAATGCATGAATGTATTGTTCACTATCTACGTTATTGTATTTTGTTATGGATAGTTGGAACCCTAAAAAGTGCAACAATATGTCTAACTACAATACGTTAATATAGCAAATGGGTTGTGGAGGTCAGCTGTCAGTCCCTTCACAGAAAATATTGGAATTCAACCACGTTGCAGTTAGACTGGACAATTCGGACCCCGGACAATTATAAATAACTAGCTTTTGCCCGCGGCTCCACCCGCGTGGATGTCGGTTATCACGACCAAACATAGCCTATGTCCTTTCTCAAGGTCTAATCTATCCCTATACCAAATTTCATCAAAATTCGGTTCAGTGGTTTCGGTGTAAAAGCGCAACATACAGACAGACAGACAGACAGAGTTACTTTCGCATTTATAATATTAGTATGGATTGATGATGACCTTTATTCTTGAGACGTCACCTTCAATTTACCATCAGGTGAGGAGAAGTTATATTCTACCTCATAAAAAAGTTACCACTTCAACTTGGTATTTAACAGCTTACCTTCATTATTCAAAGATGTAAATTTTAATATTCCGCTAAACACACATATTCACATATTATTGAGTATCGGGTCATGTCGTGACGTGTGTATTAGATAGTAACACCTTGATTTCAATAGTTTTTAGGACTTTCCTTGAGGCAAATTTTTTTATATTAGTGATACAGATGTCACGAAATCGAACATTTTAGAGTTTAACTATAAAATAGCTGAAAGTACTGAAGGTATTTATTTAGCATGATGTGACTATAATCTGACCTCTGCAAGCTATTGGTGACGTTAGAAATTCTCTAATTAGGTCAGCATGGTGGATTTTATAGGGTATCAACTATCAGTGAAGAATCACATGAATGACGGCTTAACGTGCTCTTTAAGGCACAGAGAAGTCTAAATGTGTTAAGAGTGAATCCATTCTAAGAAGACTGACCTGGTTAGTATTACTTGCCTTTGTTATGCATTTGCCTTTGTCTTGCAATGGGCTATTTGACTATTTTTTTTTTACTTTCGAAAAATGACCACTGTCTCATAATATAATGAACTGTAAAAGTAAAATTTTCGTACGATAAATAGTTTTCAAGATATTTAATTTTGAAAAATTCAATTTGTCGCGCCACCCGAAAACGCTCCATACAAAATCGTATGAAATTGTGATGCGCCGCTTCGGTAGCGCGTAGTGCAAATGTATGGAGTGCAAGATCATATCGCATTTATCTCGGTCTACGTTGCGTTTACACTTATATTGTTCATAATAAAAGTTATTTACAATTTAATGAGGAATCTAAAAAGTTAAATATTTTAATTGAATTTGATTGTTTATATTTTGACTTTTTTTGGGAATTTCAACTAATGAAAAGTCATAGTTTCAGTTTAGATATGCAATATTTTATTTTGCAAGGCATATTTTTTCAGAACAAGCTATCATATTAAGCAGTATTGGGAAGAATCGACGACTTAGTCAAATACCCTATTGATATTGTATTGTTATGTAATGTTTTGGAGTTAAAGTGAAGTAATTTAGAATGTATAAGTAGGTAGATACCCGCCACCGAAGCCAGTGGACTGCTGCTGGACTTGAACCGACTAAAACGCACGCCGTCTGTGAGTTACCGGAGGTGAGGTTGGCTGAGATATATTACTCGAATCCTGATCCAGAACCATGTCTTTCGAGCTGGCCCTCGCAACTAGGTACCTAGGTGTCTCAAAGAGCAAATTATACCATTGGTCCCGGTTACCTTACGAACATCTATGGTACTCCTCATAAATATCTGGACTCCCAAATGGTTCGCAATCACCAGTGGGTTATCGAGGTCAGATGACAGTCACAGTCGGTAGTCTAGTGGTTAAGGAGTCGGCCTTACGATCGAGAGGTCCCGGGTTCGATCCTGGCCATTACACTACCGACGTGAACCCACTCCTAGCACAAGCGATTTAGCTTAATTGGAGGGGTTAGAGGAAATACTTTATAAAAAAAAAACAGTTCATCCGTATCACAGTAAGAAAGCCGACCCCAACAGAGTAGAAAAAAAAAACACTCATAGAATGATAAAAGATATAAGTACTACATGTTCCCAATACTCCGCAATCATTCCCCTTCCAATATCAGATTCTGATATTTCACCATTTAAAATTGCGTTCCTTAAATTTCAAGCACCAAAATTAAATTTCATTTTTCCTGAATCATGGCCACAATACTGCGCTTACGCTAACATCCCATTGTAAATGATTGATTACGTCATAAAACTCCGCATTCGTATGAGTCGTGCCATGAAAGCTTTCATTTCAATAATCGTAAGTACTTGTTTATATTCATGTTTACGGTATGCTAAAACGGGGTAGGTAGGGATTAGGTGACGTGATCTGATCATTTTGTCAGAGGCGATCTGTGAGACTTGGCTGTTAAAGTAGATGGATATTGAATAATGTCTTTTTGAATATCATTTTGCATATGAGATGTCTTCAGTGGATTTGAATACGCTTTATTTTTCGCTAGTCTGCCTGAAGTTTTACCTGCGTGAATATTTTTCTTTGTGGAAAATGTTATTTTCTACAATGATAAGTGTATTTAGTATTATTTTTCAGATTCTAAACTATCTCAAAGCTAAATTTTCTAGAGGAAATCTGCGAGATGAAAAAGAGACTAGGTTATTTGAACCGATTTTCTTTTAAAATATGACTTTGGTTTAAAATAGAAAATATCTACATGGTTATTTTTATGTTTTTATGTATTTTTATGTTATTTTAGAATCTGCGGTAGCCTAGTGGTATGGGTAAATGGACTGCTGAGACGAGGTCTCGGGTTCGATCCCAGGTTTACTAATAGATGGCGCTGCCGTCACGTACACATCAGCTCTGTTATAAAATATCATTTAAAATAAAATTAACGAACAAATATCGTTGAAACTGTCGTGAAAGTGTTTATTAAGAAGAATACAACATGTGAAATTGTTATCCAAACATAAACCATATTAAAAGTGACAAAAAAGACTTTAAGAATAAGTAGTGTGTGATCAACTGTGCCACTGAAAAATGTTTAATCGATTGTGTCTATTATATAAACATAGGTACTATAATCATAACATTTCGTCTTAGTTAAACTTAGTGTGCAAAACAATTGGATTTTAAGAAACAAAAACACATCTCAAGAAGTAAAATAAGTGATTAGCAAATTTCAGTGTGGTGCGGTATCATAGAAAAAAATTCTTAACATTTTTGCACAATGACTCACAGAGACGACAGTACCTAGTTTCAAAAATAGCATTCTTCAAAACACTCCTTGTATTTCAAGTTCGTGTTGTAATGTAAAGGTGGCGGAGTCGTGAGACACTTCGACTGCTGCGCATCGTCCCTGCGTTCGATCCTGAGTCTCTCAAGTACTTTTTGGAATTATACATATTATTATTGTTCACATTATTCTATGTAAGCGTGGTATAAGGTGACAAAATAAGACACAGAAAAAATAAATTGAGTATAACAGCATAATAAATAAGTTATATCTTCACCATGAATCTTAACGGTATTGAAAATAACGTTACTGTTCGACAACATATAACACGGGTGTTGTCAAACAACTCGCTATATGATGACGCTTCACAGGATGGTATTGAAATTGATAAAAATCTAAGTTCCACAAGTATGGATGAAAGTTCTACACGATCAAGTATTCTATCAGAAGAGATTGAAAAATTAAAAATAGAATTGAAAGAAAAGGAAAAAATGCTAGCTAGCGCTCATGATCTAGTTGATAAGCTCTCACTCGAAAATTATCAACTACGAAATGAATTAGCAGATATATCAGCTTCTAAGGAGACTACAAAAAGCAAAAACAAAAATAATAAAAATAAGACAAATATAACACAGAATATAACACATGACTCCATATCACCTGAGTTAATAAATAACAATAGTTCAGCAAGAGCAAATACCCCAAAAAAGGATATCATCTATAATGAACGGACCTTACGAAAGTCAAGGATTTGTCTTCTAAGTAGTGAAACCTCAACTAGGATGTATAAAATAATGGAAACCTCCATATATCTGAAGAACTATAACATTATTCATTTTCGGAAACCAAATGCTACACTGGAATGCATACTGGACAGAATTGAGGATAAAATACGTGATTTTACAAAAGCTGATTACTGTATCATTAATATAGGTGAAGAAAATTTCAAGATAACCCAAAACTATGTAGATCTTGTTAAGTCTATTAGAAAAAAACTCATCAATCTGAACCACACTAACTTTATTATATGCTTACCAACCTATAAATTTAACTGTAATAATATCATGTTTAACAGCAGAGTAGATTCTTTCAACGGCCTACTTTACATGGACAATGATACACATAAATACGCTTATCTTCTGGACTCAAATCTCAATCTCTCATGTGACTATAGTATGTTTGACTGGCGCACTGGACGTCTTAATTATAATGGGATGAGGCGCATTATTCTAGATTTACAAGACCTTGTATTAGATCTAACCAAATTAAATGTAACTGATATGACGCAATCTGTACAGAGCAATTTGCAATTTTTTCTCTAACACTCTGGGTATTCTCCACCAAAATGTAGCTGGACTTATAAATAAGTCAGACAGATTTCTTGTGAAATTAGACGAGCTCCAAAGTACTGGTACAACAATTGATGTGATTTGTGTGACAGAACATTTTATAAAAAGTGGACATGAAAAAATACTACATATACCAAATTTTTGTCCAGCGGCTTTCTTTTCTAGAACAAATAAAAAACGAGGAGGTGCATGTATTCTTGTGAGAGCAGGAGTTCAATACAAAGAACTACCTGACGTAGCCAAGCTCTCAATCTCAGGAATTTTCGAATGTTGTTGTGTCGAAATAACTTCTCATCAAATTCTAATTGTCTGCATATATAGAAATCCTTCAAGGCACTTTACAATATTTTATGAACAATTAGAAAAAGTTCTGGAAAGTATTGGTCCCTATTCAAAAAAGAAGGTAATTTTATGTGGTGATTTCAATATTAACGTCTTAGATAGGAATAAGGAAACACTTGAGTTTGAAAATTTTTTACTTGGTTATAATCTTACCTTAGCAATATACCAACCAACTAGGCTTCAAAGCATGAGATGCATCGACAACTTTGCACATAACTACAACAAAGACTGCCAGGCAAAAGTTGTTGATCTTGTCCTATCCGATCACACTTCGCAAATACTGACAGTTCCTATTAATAAAACATGTAAGTTAAAATTTTGGAAGACGATAGTAAGGGATATCTCTAACGACAACCTAAAAAGATTTAAAAACTATTTGCAATCTTTATCTTTTACAGAAGTTTATGAGTCAAATGATGCAAATCAAGCCTATGACATTTTTATGAACGATTTTACTCTGCTTTACAAATTATGCTTTCCTCAAAAAATCATCACCATAAAAACAAATAAAAAATGTAAATGGATATCCCGAGGAATAAAAAAATGCAGTCAAAAACAACGTCAACTACTATGGGCATACAGGAAAAAGCCAAGTATAGAGAACAAGATTACTTTTAAAAATTACAGTGCTTTATATAGGAAAATAATTAGACTAACACAAAAAGCCCAAAATAACCACTTTATTAACACAGCACATAATAAATCCAAAGCTACTTGGCAAATAATTAATAAATCAAAGTTCTGTCTACCTACAGAAACAATTACCTCAATAAAAAATTATAATACATCAATAACTAACCCTCAAGACATTGCTAATGAATTTAATAACTACTTTATCGATGAAATAGAAAATAAATGTGACAATAATCCGAATATTAATTTTGAAAATTTGACATTACACTCATTCTTTATGCTGCCTATATTGGAAGATGACATAATAAAAGTAACAAATCAACTCAAAAACACAAACACTGTGGGTTTTGATGGCGTGCTGACGAAAGTAATTAAGTATGTAGTGGAGGTAATAGCTCCGCTGCTAGCTCACATTTTCAATTTAAGTGTTATAAATGGAGTTTTCCCTGAGAATTTGAAACGAGTGATTATAAAGCCCATTCACAAAAAAGAAGACAAAACCGACTTGAAAAACTATAGACCTATAGCAAAAATTTCAATTTTTTCAAAAATTTTCGAAAAATTAATCTATCACTCTATTACTAACTACCTTAACAAGTATGATTTGATCTGTCACAATCAAAAGGGTTTCCGAAAAAACATGACCATTAATATGGCAATTTTTGATTTCTTATCGCAGATTATGGATCCTGTTGATAAACGAATACCAGTCTGTGCCATTTTCACAGATATGACCAAAGCTTTTGACTATGTGGACCATAAAATCTTATTGAATAAAGTACAGGGGTATGGACTCAGAGGTAATATTCTGAGACTCCTGGAATCCTACTTGACTAACCGAATACAATACACAGAAATATCTAGAATATGTCCAAAAAATAATCTAGAAACTATACACCTTTCAGAACCAAGAACGATCAAATATGGTGTGCCACAGGGCAGTGTTTTAGGACCTTTATTATTTCTCATATATATTAATGACCTTCCAAAAGCTACTAATAATAATAACATGGTGCTTTTTGCCGATGACAGCACAGCAGTAATAAAATGTAATGATCCCAATGAATACCAAAACGAAATAAATAATTCATTATCTAATATTATCACTTGGCTCAATAATAATAATCTCAAAATTAATCTAAAAAAGACTACAGTAATGCACTTCCACCAAAGGAGTAGTATTCCGGATATAGAGGTGAAATATAATGATTTAAAAATAGAGAAAACTGCAAAAGCTACATTCTTAGGCATAATAATTGACCGCCAACTTACTTGGAAGCCACATGTAGATAAGTTATGCAAGAGATTGAGTCAGGCTTCATATGCACTCTTACAACTCTCAAAAAAAGTGAATCAAGAATCACTCTTAATGGCATATCATGGGTTAGTTGCATCCATCATAAGATATGGCATCATATTCTGGGGACAATCAAGCGATCGGGAAACTGTCTTTAAGATGCAAAAGAGATGTATCAGGTCCATGTGGGGTTTGAAAATGATTGATAGTTGTGTGCCCTACTTCAAAGAGTATAAATTACTTACTTTAACAGGACTGTATATAATGGAAACAGCTATGTTTGTAAAAACCAATCCTAAACATTTTCAATTAGTATCAGATGTTAGGAAAGGTCCAATACGCCGACAATATGTTGAAAAGCTCTGTAATGTAAACTGTAAAACAGCCCTTATGGAAAAAAGTATATTTGGTACAGCACCAAAAATATTTAATAAACTCCCAAGGGATATGAAATCTATGCCTGTATCTAAATTTAAAAAATCCCTACAATCATTGTTAATTGACAAATGCTATTATACGCTTGACGAATTCTTAAATGATACTTCGATATAATGTAATACTGTGACATTTTAATTCTAAACTATGACATTATAATAATAACAATACTAATAATATTTCATTGATTGTACCATGACATTGTGGCTAAGTAGCTTTTAAATCAATTTGTATGCCCAAGTGACAAAACATAGTGAACCTACTATTTATATATAAGATCTTTGTATACCTATGTTTCACAAATAAAGATATTCTGATTCTGATTCTGATTCTGATTCACACACCAATGACTTTTCGATGCTTTTCGAAGTTATGTGTGTATTTATCGAAGGTTTATAAGTGCCCGGTTAATGGCAATAGGCTCGCCAGCTATTACATTGGGACCTAAACATAAACTGGCGAAATGTGGGTGCTAGCATCTCTGCCTACCCCTTCGGGGAATATAGGCGTGAGTTTATGTTATGTTATGTTATGTTTTATTTTGTTTACAATTTGACTGGAGATTTAACCCAATCCCCTCTTAATAAATGAGAGGAATAGAATAGAACAGAATAGAATAATCAATTATTTCTTTTATGGTATTTACAGGTATTTTTCAAGTTATTTAGTCTCACTCTATCTACCGCAATTCGGTGTAGAAATACATAATCCATATAATATTGTAAATACGAAAGTAACTCTGTCTGTCTGTCTGTCTGTCTGTATGTTACGCTTTCACGCCCACTGAACCGATTTTGATGAAATTTGGTATAGGGGTAGATTAGACCTTGAGAAAGGACGTAGGCTTTGTTTTGTCGTGATAACCGACATCCACGCGACCGGAGCCGCGGGCAAAAGCTTGTAATGAATATATTTATAGTTATAGTAATAATACCGACCGAGACATCGTTATTTTAAGATTTCTCGTCTTCCAGATGTTCAATTGAGCTAAACCAGCTAAATCTTATAATTTGCAATAGAAAAATGTACCGCTTTTTTAAGTCATAGGTATCTCTACTCATTACAATTTGGCCCAGAGATTCCCGTCTCCTTTGTACAGTGGGCTCCGAAGATTTTGGTTTGGGAAAAATGAAATGCTCAAGTGGGACTTGAACCCACGGTCTTTCCCTTACAGGGGGAATGCTCTTCCAACTGAGCTATTGAGCCTGAATCACTTCAAATTTCCCTTCTCTTTATATCTGTCTTTGAGGGCGACGGTGGAACCATCTACCAACTTTCTTACGAACTGTTGGAACCAATGAATGATTATTCAACTATTTTTAAAAATTGATTATTGATGACTCCGCCCAAATATTTGAATGAATTTTTATAGCACATATTAGGCTATCATAAAATTTGAAGTGATTCAGGTGTGGCTCAATAGCTCAGTTGGAAGAGCATTTAAGGGAAAGGTCATGGGTTCAAGTCCCACTTGAGCATTTCATTTTTCCCCATGTATTCGAAGTTTAAAGTTAGCTTAATAAAAGCTATAAAAAATTCAATCAAATTTTGGTTTGGTCCCAAGAGCATCTGATATAGCTTGAACTGTTTTTATGTAACTTTGTTTATCTAAACAAAGAACAAGTTCGTTCACCATCAAAAAGCATTGCCTTATTTTGGCAGACATTAATTGCCAGTCGTTGTCGGGGGTAACCTTTCAAGGAGCAATTTATTGTTTGTGTTGAAATATTGTTATTATCCAGGAAATTATAACAGTTTGACGACAGATTCATTTAGGTAACTGATATATGACGCAATTATGAAATATGTAATTGTTTAGTGCAATATTAGCAATTTTTTTTTTTAAATACTGGACACGTCAATTTGACTCCGCCTCGCCTGATGTTAAGCAAAGGCAAAGTCTCCGAAAAGAGGGTCACCATCGTAAACATGTACCATGTTAACAGCGGTGGCACTCAGCTTGACGACCTCATTAGATGCCTTTCCACGCCCCGCTTAAAGGACCCGGGACTGTAGGAAGAAGTAAACACGTGAGCTTGCAGGGAGTTCCAGGTATTAATGGTTTAGTGGAATATTAGCAATTAATAATGCTATTTATCTTAGCCCTATCCCTTAGGCGCCCTCTATGACCCGCAGGAAGAGCTGATGGGGTGGCCCTATCCTATTCCACCGGGAACTAACACGGCAAGGGATAGACCTGCTGGTAAAGGGTATGCAGCGCGAGTGTAACGCCCCTGGTGTTGCATACGTCCATAGGCCGCGGTGACCACTTTCCATCCGGTGGGCCGTGTGCTTGTCTGCCACCTAAGTGGTATAAAAAAACCTGTTTTCTATTAAGTAGTAAACATACAATCCATGAGTTAGTCTCAGCCTCTGTGGCGTGGCGGTAGTGAACGCGACTGCTACGCAGGAGGCGCGAATTAGATCCCCGCTCAGTGCAAATATTTGTATGCATGAATATCTGGTCTGGGTGTTTCTATGTATAATATGTAAGTATTTACAGTAAAAAAAGTATCGAAGTATGTTTATCCGCATTCTAGATACCACAACATAAGCTAGTTAAGCTTACCATGGGTCTAGATAGCGTTGTGTAGAATGTTGTGGAATATTTATATTTATATTTTTATATCATATTGGCTTTTGTAAAAGAAATTCTATCTATTATCTATCATCCTTTTTCCTTCAGTCCCGGGTCCTTTAAGCGTCTGGTGAGGCCGTCTAACTACACCATTACAATGTTGATAAGTGTCTGTGATGAAGTCTCTCTTTTCTGATACTTTACCTTCAGATTAACAAGTCATGAGTTTGTTCTCTTTAAAAAAAATGATTAATTACTCATTCCTTCGAATACATCGGGATAAATGAAATGCTCAAGTGGGACTTGAACCCACGACCTTTCCCTTACAGGGGGAATGCTCTTACAACTGAGCTATTGAGCCACAACTGGATCACTCCAAATTTCCCTTCTCTTTATAACCATCGTTAAATGCGACGGTGGCCCCATATACCAATTTTAAGTTGGTTTACAGCGTGTGGCCAAAATTTAAAACAAAAACAACATTTTATACCCCCACAAAACACTGATTGAGGTCGGACCTCGTAAAAGTCGTAAAACTCAGAATACCCTTTAAAGTTGTAAATCAAAGTTGGAGAATACCCCACGGGCACATTGTTGTCGGTGCCCTAATGCCTAAAACTTTGGATTTACGATGAAAGCCTTCAACATTGCATTGAATTAGAAGTTAAACTACTGTCATTTGACTCGTGGCTACATAAATATACTCGTAGTTCTTCATCTTAGCGTTAATCTCAGTCCCACACGTAGATTTCAGCTTGGAGTCTGGGAAAAAATCTAATGTCCACCCACCATTTCAGAATAATAACATTCGGTGTAATGACAGATAGATGAACAACTATTTATTGTACACTATAGAAAAAGAAATTAGGAAGAAGAAGAAATAAATAAAATACTATTAATTGACTCTTCCCGTGACCATAGGGCTGGCCTTTACCTCGCTCAAAGAATTGCTATCGCTATTCAGTGGGGTAACGCCGCGCCGCCAGCCTTTTGGGCACGGTACCGGTAGAGGTCGATGGGGAGGAATTCTACGATGCCTAAAGTTACAGTCTCTTCCACCCCTGTTTTTCTTTATCTTATTTTTAACCCCCGACGCAAAAACGACGGGGTGTTATAAGTTTGACGTGTCTGTGTGTGTGTGTGTGTGTGTGTGTGTGTGTGTGTGTGTGTGTGTCTGTCTGTGGCATCGTAGCACCCAAACGGATGAACCGATTTGGATTTAGTTTTTTTTGTTTGAAAGGTATATTAGTCGGGAGTGTTCTTAGCTATGTTTGAAAAAAATTGGTCCAAGATGGCCGCCGCCACAACATGTTGGAATACACATTTCAATTTCAAATTTTCAATTCCCTCAATATGGGTATCAAATGAAAGAGCTTGACTAGTAGATCACTTTAAAAAGTATAAAATAAAAATTAAATTAAAAATTTAAAAAACCCCCGTCACAAAAAACACCAAAAAGTTGAAAATAAATGAATAAATTTTAATTCAACGGTTGCCATGTCGGGGGACCTTACGATATAAAGGAGTACTTAACCAGTTACGGTCCCCCGACATGGCAACCGTTGAATTAAAATTTATTCATTTATTTTCAACTTTTTGGTGTTTTTTGTGACGGGGGTTTTTTAAATTTTTAATTTATTGTATATATTGTACATTTAGATATAATACTGTACCTAATTAATTAGTGAGATGATTTATTAAAATAAAATAAAGCTATGATTTTCAAATACTATTACTACTATTATTGCAAATTAACAGCAGAATGTATTATCGCCAATAGCAATGATTTTCATACACACATACATATAATCACGCCTTTATTCCCGGAGGGTTAGGCAGAGGTGAATAAACACCCACATTTCACCAATCATTGTGTTCGGTCCCACGTAACAGGGGGTGAGCCTATTGCCATATTCCGGGCACATTGTTGACACGAGCCTATATCTGAGGCTGAGTCTGGGCTGTATATATCTGTCTGATGTTCAACAGACTTTTTCAGAAAACATTTGATTAACCTTTTGGACTTCACATAAGACTGTCAAACTAGGCGTTGGCGCCCACTGAACTGCAATTTGTTCGCGTACTTTTTAAGTGTCAGTGAAATATCAACCTTACGTTTTTTTTATAAAAGACACGTCAATTTTGGCTTCACCTCGCCTGAGGTTAAGGTAAAGGCAAAGTCTCGGAAAGAGGGTCACCATCGTAAACATGTACCATGTTAACAGTGGTGGCACTCATCTAGATGCCTTTTCACGCCCCGTTTAAAGGACCCGGGAATGTAGGAAGACGGAAAACACTTGAGCTGGCGGGGAATTCGGAGTGCGGCATAAGAATGAGTCACTGAAACGCTTGGTTCTAGCATGTATGTATAATACATTGCAAAATTTAATATATTATATGTCTAGAAAATATATATGTCTATGCTCGCAGCAGCTTCAATTCAATTTTGCAATGTATACGTACATAAGGTTTTAATTAAGACTTAAAAAGTGCGCGAGCAAATTGCAGTTCAGTGTGCTCTATCGCTAAATTTCGAAGTTCAAAACCTTACCATCTGTCAGGATACAGTCAACGGACGAAATGCAAAAAAATAAAAATTCTTCCGAATATCAATTAATATAGAAAATATAATGTTTTTCGAGGTCAAAATCACAGAATAATATTTGCAATCCCAACACGAGCGTTTATTTACCGTTTATCAACAGAGGAGATATGTTTTATTTATGAGTCAGTCCCTTTTCTGTTCTTGCATTATTGATACAAAATATATGTTTTAAATATGTCGTTTACATGTGATTTATATTCAATGTTTGAATATGATTTAGGGTATATATATCTGGAGCGAGACTTATATTAAATGTTAAATAATAGCCGAGGTAGCTCGTGTGATGCATATGAACAGAATTGATAGGCATACTGCTGTCTGCTTACCCTGAAAAATAATACATGTATATACTTACGCCTATTAATCCCCGAAGAGGTTATTTAGTTAGTTTATCTGGTCTGTTCCGCACTTAGCCTCTTGATTGGGCCATTGTGCGTACCTCTTACCTCTCATTCCAACCAACCCAGATCTTCCCAAAAAGCCAGCAGCCTTTTCAGGCTTCCTGAAGCTACGCTGGTGACTGAAGGAATTTCACCCGTTGTTCGGCCACTCTGTGAGCACATGATGTGGTGTTTCTTCCCCGAAGAGGTAGGCAGAGGTGTATTAACACTCACATTTCGCCAACTATGATTTTTGGGCCCATGGTGACGAGTCTAATGCCATTAAGCGGGCACTTAGTCTTGGCCTGTATGTTTACTGTACTGGAGAACAGCCCTATCCCTTAGTCATCTTCTACAACACCCACAGGATGACGTGGGGTGGCCCTATCCTACTACAAGGGAACAAACACTAAAACTAAAATAAAAATTTTCTACGAAATTTTATAATAAAATAACCCAATAAATGCCTATAAGTACATTCTATCAACATGTACATAAGTGGTCAGTTGCTACGACCAAACTCCTAAGTACGAAGTTCTACAAAATGGCCGCTTATCCTTTGGAAGTACTTTGAAAGATCTCGCCCAGTATTAAGAGAACAAATTGTTTGGTAACAACACATCATCCCACCGACCGCTGCAGGACGACATGTATTATGTATGAAGGACCACAATCTTTACTCGTACATTTGTGGATAAGAAGAGTGATTTAAAAAGGAATCAGAAGTAATTTTATTAGTATTATGAATTGATAAATTTAGATTAGAGATACAGATAAAGATAAAAATCAGTTCTGCGGTGGTTGATACCCATCTCAGTATTTGCTGAGTGTCTAGCCCTAACTGCGGACATAGTGCACATATTTAGTGCACATATATCACTGTGAAATATGTGTTTCACAGTCTAAATGCATAATATAATACATGCAATTCGCAATATTGCACGTGTCGGTGTTAGACATGGAGAAGGAAATGATAGCGGAGTTGTTGCAAGGCAATCGAGTCGCGTGCCATCCAAACGTCAAATGGACTCATTCTGGAGGAACGTTATACTTATGACGTCCTTCGACTTTTGACACTCCGCGCGTCTCTCTTCCCCCCCGCATTCGGCGACGCGTTTTTATTAGGAGAAATATCAATGGGGCATCTCCGTTACTTAATCATATTCTGTCCTCCGTGGTGCCAACACCAACACATATTCTACGCGACACGTCCAAACGTGTCGCGTAGAATATGACACGTTGACTGATATTACTGACAATGTCAGTAATGTCAAATAATTGCATCATGTCACACGCTGTAGGTTTATACTACATATTTTTTATTAAATTCATTTCTCAATCATTGTTTACTCATAACAAGGTTAAATTTATCTAATTATTATCGGTCAATAAAAATAAATGATACAATTAATATCGATAAGACAAGTTGGAATCTCAAAGACCTTGGTGGAACCCCAATAAACCCCTTTAATAGGTGAACCCCCAGGATAAAGATATTTATGGACGGATATTTTTATAAGTTACTGGTTCACGCAAAAACTGCTAATTGGATCTGAATAAAATTCAAATTTAAAATTCAGAATAAAGAAAGAACGAAAAATTGTTTTTACCCGACTACGGCGAAGCCAAAAGGAGGATTATGATTTTGACAGGCTATGTATGTATTATGTATGTATGTTCATTTGTTCCCACATAGCTCCTCAACTACTTATTAGAACTGGACAATTGAGGTATCGTTATAAGCGGCTTGATCGTCCGATGGTTAGTCTATAATAATGTATCACTCAATCTTGTGTGGCGCCCTCTAGCGCTCACAATACGTTAAAAAATAAACTTGAGATAAATATGCCGTGTTTGGTATAAAATGAAAGTGCTTAATGAGCACGTTTCTAATATGTATAAATTATTAGCTTTACCTTGCCCCAAAATAATGAAAATAAAAATAAAGTTGAAAACTAAAACCCGACTACCGAAAAATCACGCTCTAAAAAGTGACAAACAAGAAAATATCAAGGATAGCTGTAGAATGTATATGTTGACTCGGGTTTGATTTTTCTTACTAAAACAACTTGTTAAACTTTTTCGTTTTTATTGCACCATTAGATATCTTCCATTGCTCAAGAAAAGTGACCATAGATAAAAAAAAACATTAGAGATGTGGACTGTATTAACCATAGATAATAACTAGAGGAACATAGGTGCATATTATTTGATTGAACTAAAACTAATTGGACATGCCGCCCACCAAAGAACAGAGTTCTTTCTCTGCAATGCTAACAAAGAACTAACAAACTGTATGCACTTATGAACCCAGAACACACAGAATAACTTCTCAATAACAGGTACAGTTAATTAACAATGTGATAACATCAAAGTCAATTTGCTATTTAATAACAATTTGCAGTGGTATCTAAGCTGCCTACCATGCAACATCAGATATTGATCATGTCAATCAATACCACAAGTTATCCACAAATGTTTCAATATTTTGAAGACATATCCCTTGAAGGGGAGTAGTACAAATGAGTTACACAATAATAAAAAAAAATAAAGAATACACAGTAATAAAGAGTACTAATTAACATAAGTTACATTTTAGTAAACATACCTATGTCTTTTAGTTTGTTCCATAACAATCATGAACCATATGACAAGTCTGGTTTAATTTAAGTACTTAATCTAATTTAAGTCTAAGTGAACACATGTTGACATGCATTAATTTGTTGAGTGTCTTTAGTTATAACACATAATTTACTAACTGGACGCTTAAATACTCCAGATTTACACTTTACTGATACAACACGAGTAATTTGATCAGTTCCAGGATATTTATGAACTATTTTACCAAGAAGCCACTTCGCAGGTGGCATGTTATCTTCTTTTATGATAACAATATCACCAAGTTGAGGTTCGACACCTCTAGTATTCCACTTATATCTTTGATTCAAATTTACAAGGTATTCCTTGTACCACCTATTCCAAAAGTTGGTTACAATTTTTTGCGTCAGACGCCATCTATCTAACCCTACAATGTTAAAATCATTACAATTTGCATCAGCTATATTTAATAACGGCTCACCTACCAAGAAGTGACCGGGTGTCAAGGGAAGTGGGTCGTTTGGGCTATCACTCAGTAAAGAAATTGGCCTTGAATTTAAACATGCTTCTACCTGAGCTAAGACAGTGGACATCTCCTCAAAAGTAAGTGTAGTGTTTGAGACTACTTTATGTAAGTGTCTTTTAGTGCTACGTACTGCTGCCTCCCATAAGCCCCCAAAATTGGGCGAATGCGGTGGGATGAAATGCCACGTTGTTCTTTCTAAAGTAAGTAACTCTGCGATTTCAGTAGGCAATGATGATTTGGCAGCATCAAACATTTCCCGCATTTGTTTATCAGCACCAACAAAGTTTGTGCCATTATCACTATACAATTCCTGACAATGACCTCTTCGGGCTACGAACCGTCTGAATGCAGCTATGAATCCTTTAGCTGACAGGTCCGTAACAGCTTCTAAATGTATTGCTCGTGTGACCATACATACAAAAACGCATATATAGCCTTTATAAGATTTTGCTCCTCGACCAGGGGAAAAACGAATGTAAACAGGACCACAGTAATCCACACCAGTGACCTTAAAGGGCTTACTGGGTTTCAATCTTGCTTCTGGAAGCATACCCATTAAAGGGTTGACCTTTTTTGTAGAATATCGTAGGCACATTGTACATTCTCTGTAATATTTCTTGACACGCTCCTTGGCTCGTAGAATCCAGTATTTAGTCCTCAAAAAATTCAACATGACTTGAGGACCGCCATGCATGGTTTGTTGGTGAGCATCAGCAATTAAGACCGTAGTAAAATGATTTTTACTAGGCATAATTATAGGGTGTTTGGTATCATAGCATGCATCTGAATTTGCTATGCGTCCGCCAACTCTTAAAATCCCTTTTTGATCCAAAAAAGGACAAAGAGTTCGTAGATTACTCCTTCTAGGCACCTCGCCACATGTCCTTAACTGTTTTATCTCAACTGTAAATTCATTTTCTTGTACTTGTTTAATGCATGCAAATAAAGTTTGATCTAATTCCTCTTTTGTGATGAATTTAGGTAATTTATGGCGTTCCTCCTTTTTCAATTTATAATTCAAAATTCTTCTACAGTATGACGTGACCTTTAAAAGTTTTATTAAGGATGAAAACCTTTCCCAAATAAATTGTTCATCTGAATGAGATAAGACAGTTAAAGATTTGATTCTTTCCTCTTCGTGTGTGTCTTCAATGTTGGTATTATTCTCATGTATAATTGGTTGGCTGAGACTTGATGGGCCCGCCCACCATAACGAATGTTGAAGTAAATCTTCTGCCGACATACCTCGAGAAACACAGTCGGCCGGGTTTACATTTGTTGCAATATGTTTCCATTGTTTATAGTCCAAAATATTAAGAATTTCGGACACTCGATTACTTACAAATGTGGTCCAGCGGCTAGAACCACCTTTGAGCCAAGCTAGAACTATGGTGGAGTCTGACCATGCATGTAAATTCTCTTTGGGAATTTTCAGAACTTGTGAGCACTCAAAAACTAATTTTGCTGCCAAAACTGCACCACACAGCTCCAGCCTTGGAATAGATACCTCCTTTTCTATAGGGGCAACTTTACTCTTAGCAGATACTAAACTCACGTATATGTTACCTTCATTAGTGATCACACGAATATATACTGCTGCGCCATATGCCAATTTTGATGCATCAGCAAAGGCATGCAGCTCCACCCTTGCACCTGGACTGAAATAAAACCATCTTGGTATGTTAATCTTGCTCAAATGTACCAAATTGGTTTGGAAGTGCACCCACTCCTCATATAAGTTTGTTGGTAGTGTATCATCCCAATCGATTTTTGATTTCCAAATCTTCTGCATGAGTATCTTTGCATTGACAACCACGGGTGCAATCCAGCCTAATGGATCATATAGTCGAGCCACGTCAGCCAAAACTTGTCGTTTGGTTATAGTTTCTTTATATCCTGCAACTGTGACTGGAATAGAAAGAGTATATTGGAAGGCGTCAGTTTCTCTGTTCCATTCCAACCCGAGAACTTTCATGATGGCTGAAGTTTTTATTTTCACTGTAGTGGTTTGTTTGTCTCCTCCAATATGGGTTAAGAGTTCTTGACTATTACTGCTCCATTTTTGCAGTTCAAATCCACCGCAAGCCATCAATTGGTTCATACTGTTGTAAATATTTGTAGCTTCTTCGATATTCTCTGCACCAGTCATCAAATCATCAACATAATAATCTGTTTTTGTAATATCAGCTGCAACAGGAAATCTAGATTGTTCTAGCTCAGCTAGCCGTTGAATTGTTTTTATTGCTAAATATGGGGCACTTGCAGTACCAAATGTCAGACGTAACAGCTTGAAGTGTTTCAATGGTTCATTGATATTTGGTCTCCATACAATTCTCTGAAAGTCTGTGTCTTCGTTAGCAACTCGCACCATCCTATACATTTTCACAATGTCTGCAACAATACAAATCCTGTGCATCCGCCACCTCATCAATATGTGTCTCAAATCCTGTTGTAACTTAGGACCAACCAACAGGTTATCATTGAGTGAGAAATTGTTAACTCCTTTGCATGAACCGTCAAAAACCACACGTACCTTTGTGGTGTCTTTGTCTGATCTTACAACAGAATGGTGTGGTAGATAAACCGCCTTAGGGTTATCTATGTCTTCTTCCTTTACAGGTACCATATGATTCATTGTAATGTATTCATGTAAAACTTTGTTGTATTCTTCCAATAATGTAGGCTTCTTCTGTAGTCTCTTCTCTAAAAACTCCCATCTTCTAGTGGCTATAACTATCGAATTACCATACTGACATTCTGGATCATCCTTGTCGAAAGGTAGCTTAACAATGAATCTTCCTTCTTCATCCCGTGTAGTTGTTCTGTTATAAAATTCTTCACATTTCTCTTCTATTTTTGACATTTTCTTCTGTATCATGTTAGGCTCATTCTCCATTTCCCAAAATCTCTTTAGTAACTCATCCTCTTTCATACTGACATGTAAACTGATAAGATTATTTTTTGTTGTTGAGACATCACCTACTTTTGACACCCTTCCTGACAGAATCCAACCGAGGGCTGTATTCTGCGCAATTAAATTACCATTAGAGTGCCTAATAAGTCCATCAAGCAATATTTCACTGTAAATTTCTGCACCTAGTAAAATATCTATTTTACCTGGTGAGGCATATGTGGGGTCGGCTAACGGTAAATTGTTAATTTCATCCCAGTTAGGAATACATAAATCAGTTGATGGAAGAAATGCTGTTAAAGAATGTAATACATAAGCATTGACTTTAATAAATTTTGCTACCTTAGTAGTTGACTCTAAACATAAGGAAACTGTGTGTTTAATTCTCATTCGACCATCTCCCAAGCCTGACACCCAGCCACTGACTGGTTTACGTTTAAGCCCTAATAATTGGACAGTAGCCTCAGTGACAAAAGAGGCTTGTGACCCTTGGTCAAGTAATGCTCTAATTATTTGTTTGGAATTACATACCTTCACCCTAGCTGTTGCCAGCAGCACGCTATGAGGTTGCAGCTCCCCTGTTGATAAAGCCGCTGTAATACTTGTTTCACCTTGTGTTGAGCTCTCCTCCTGCTGTAGTCCATTTGCTGACACTGTGCTTGCAGGTTGTGAGCTGCTCGCTGATGTACATTTCTCATTGTTTTCTTTCTCAAAATGTAACATTGTATGATGTCTCCTTCCACATTTCCTGCAGCTCAGTGAATGACGACACTTATTTACTGTATGTGTAGGTGCTAAGCAATTAAAGCACAATCTATTGTTCTGTACAAACTCTTGTCTTTCCTTAGGTGCCATTACTCCGAAACGTTTACAGTGGTAAATGTAGTGGCTTTCCTCACACATAACACACTTAATATGTTTATTTGTAGACTTGTCCTCGACTGAAGTGTGAAAGGTTTTTGGTTTCATTGACGCCTTGTTGTTCTGAACTGGACGTGTTACATTACTATCAACGTCAAACATTTCTAGGGACCGATATCTGTATTCTAAAAAGTTTCTCAATTGCAACCAGGTAGGTACATCTTGGGCGTTGACCTCAAAACGCTGATCCCATTGCCTAATTGATTCTGTGTCCAGTTTCGACACCACTAAATGGGTTATTATTGGGTCCCAAGTGTCCGTGCATATACCCATATTATTTAACAACTTCAAGCTACTTGCTGTCTTGTCCAACAATAGTTTAATTGATTGGGCTGATTCAGACTGCATTTTTCTTATCGCAAACAAATTCCTTATTATAGCACTGCAATTGTACCGTTTGTTGTTGTACCGCTGCACCAAATATTGCCACGCCTCCTCATAGTTAGCTGCAGTCGTAGAAAAGTTACCAACAAGTTCCAATGCTTCTCCACTTAAGGTACACTTCAAATAATGCAATTTTTGCACCGGCGATATTTTTTTGTTGTTATGTATCATCGAAATGAATATGTCATAGAAGGCTTGCCACTCCTCATATTTTCCTCCGAATTTAGGGAGATTTATACGGGGTAGGTTGTTGTCGCTGTTACTTTCCCCATTTTTTTCTGATGCTGGCGTGGCTGGTGACTCGGTATTTGGGATGACAAACTGTTGCAATGCTTCTCGTATGGTTGTTTTGTAGTTAATATAGGCTTCCTCAAATTTTTCATATGAATTTTCTGTGAAATAAGCCTCTCTTTTCTCCTTTGAAGCGCTTATAATTGCTTTGTGATTCTCCCTGAATTCCGCAAAAAGCGTCTCTAATAATTCGAGTCTTGTCTCCAAATAAGAACGCTTTATTCTATCCTTGGGCGTCTTCTTATAATTCCTCTCAGCTTTCACTAAGTTGTTCAGTAACTCATGTTGATAAGAGCACAATTCCTCCATTGTAATTTGCAGGTTATTATGCAGAACGCCGACGCGACCGCGTGGTATACAATTTCAACACTTTTTTTTTTTCTCGAATCTTCTCGTAAATAGGTAATCCGCTCGATTAGGACCAAATGTAGAATGTATATGTTGACTCGGGTTTGATTTTTCTTACTAAAACAACTTGTTAAACTTTTTCGTTTTTATTGCACCATTAGATATCTTCCATTGCTCAAGAAAAGTGACCATAGATAAAAAAAAACATTAGAGATGTGGACTGTATTAACCATAGATAATAACTAGAGGAACATAGGTGCATATTATTTGATTGAACTAAAACTAATTGGACAATAGCCGTCGTCGTATGCCACTTACTCTAAGAAAACAGTATATTCTAGGGAAAAGTAGATAAAGAATTACCTAGATACGAGCCTTCTCTTTGTCGCTAAAATATCTTCCTCGATCGTCCAAGTGCACCAGTTCCTGTCCGGAGATCCACTATTCCGAAAGACTCCCGATATGACGAACCTTCCCACCCCAACAGTTTCTCTCCTATGATACAAGATTCTCAAATCGCCGTTTAACCAGCCCGACAATTTCGATGAATATAACATTGCATTATAGATGAGCGGGTTCAAATCCGTAGGGTATTGCGTGAATATTTCATTTAACCAAATGGCGTGATTTAACAAACATCTGAGGCTTTCAATGATAAATACGTTTACAACGGTTGTAGGTGCTCATGCCACTTACGTGAACTTAGTAAAATTAAGTAGTTCTATAACTTAACCAAGGCACTCGATTACGTTTTTTATCTTCATATTTTACTAGCTTCTGCCCGCGGCTCCGCCCGCGTGGATGTCGGTTATCGCGACCAAACATAGCCTATGTCCTTTCTCCTGGTCTAATCTACCCCTATACCAAATTTCATCAAAATCGGTTCAGTGGTTTAGACGTGAAAGCGTAACAGACAGACAGACAGACAGAGTTACTTTCGCAATTATAATATTCGTATGGATATGGATTTACAAGCTTTTATTTACTTTCACCTGGGCCTCGATTCCGCTAAACCCGAACCACAGTTGTACCTTCACCACTGCAAAAAACGGCATTAAATAATACACTTTGAAGGGATGCAAATAAAGTCCAAAATTTTTCCAACTTTTTACAGAGTAATTGAAAAAGTGTAATGAAACTGTTTTCATTTCATTTTGAACTTTAGTCGTATAAAAATAAAGTCTAAAATTCAATGTCATTTTCTGCAGTAACTGCGGCACCACAGTGCGCCACAGTTTTAGTAGAATCCAGGGCCAGGAGTGTCACACTCACCCTGCCAACCTTGTCAGAATCTTCCAATGCCCTCCTTGAAGAACCCCATATTGTAGTCGCTTGGGAAACCATATGCTAAACGTGACTAATATTGTACTGTTTGTCAGTTATCCCTATTGGAATCCTAAGCTCAGTTTTTGGAAGTAAGGTATTATGCCAAATATTTTAATTTAAAAAGCAATACTATGGAATGAACAATTCATCTTTCCAATATTAATTATTAATCTCGTTATTTCAGATTCAATTAGATCGATGTTTCATTAGGGTGGTGAACACTATGACGTAATGGCGTCTCGAAATATCAATGAGATTTACTTTAGTAACAAATATACAGTGAGTAATATAATGAAATTTTAGTACCTATACTTCGTGATTCTATAGTCGTTTCGGATAAAAAGAGTTTTGATATGAAAATCATCTAGAAGTATTAATTTGGCGAAAGAAAAAAAAATTATAATGTATGGGAACAATGTTCAGGTACAAGGAAAAATGTATGGGGGGCTGAATTTCTTTTTTCTTTCCCTGAATTAATACTTCCAGATGATTTTGCTTTCAAAACTGTGCCCAAATTATTTTTATCCGAAACTATAAAATCACCCAGTATAATCTGTTCTTCTTCTTCTTCTTTTCGTGTCAACAATTCACTTATAAATGACTACACTATTCGAGAATAAAATTCTGCCATCTTAATCGCACTGTCAGTGGCTTTATTTAAGTCGTCTTTAGTGCATGAAGTAGGACATAGGGGACACGAGACCAAATGCGCCATGGACTGCACGGGGGCACAGCAGTCACATGCAATTAAGCCCGGGTCTCGCATTCCCCATCTACAAAGATTTTGTCTAGACCGACCAACCTGTATAATCTGTTTAATTGAACTTTATTAAGATTACACAACGTACTTAATTAAAAAGTGCATCAATATATTTGATTAATGTTTCCCGAGTTTACCTTAACCTCCTACACCAACTCGGTTAGGGGAGGATAAGGTGTGGTGCAAAATCCGTGGGGATTTTGCGCATACTGAAAACAGGCCCTAGGGTTACCCGAGCTAAGATTAACCTTGATCCTAGGTCACTAAGTCACAGCAATGTAGATCACAAACGCATTAAATTTATGTATTGTAATCGGTTTCTTAAGTAAGTAAGTACGCAAGTATTAATTTCATATGACGTTTTGAAGTGGTGAATAATCGAATATAAATATTCTGTTCATACACTTACAGGCAAAACTGTAAAAGCCTTTATTATATTTTTATAATTAATCTATCAAGGAGAACAGAACTTCACCCACAAGTATGTTGTTACTGTAAATATTATAAATTAAATATTACGTACCTACCTGTTTGTAACTAAAAAAAGAAAAAAAAAAAAAATTAAAATTATGTTTTTTGGGGCAGGTGCGACCTGGCATATTACGTACCACTTTTTGCACATTATTTTCAGTTCTGCGTAATAGCGAGTCTATCGGGATGTTACCGAGAATTTTGTAACAGAAAATCTAAATTGGTGTAGTGTCGTTCAAATTGCATTATTCATTTTATTAATATCAACAAAGGTTGTTTGAACAGGTGTATATTTTTTTATTTACAACTATCTGAACCGGCGGTCTTCGTACCGCCAATTTTTTTCCGCACGCATCGCGTCAGATACCGTTCCCGCTGCACCTATACTACTATATTAAGCATGTATTACACATATAAACCTTCCTTTGAATTACTCTATCGATTAAAAAAACCGCATCGAAATCCGTAGCGTAGTTTTAAAGATATACACATACATAGGGACATAGGGACACGGAAAATGACTTTGCTTTATACTATATAGTGATAAGTACAGGTATGTCTTATGAAATAATACATTGATATTATATTCTTTGTTGACTAGGTATATGTACTTAATATCTTTAAAATTTTAATATTCCTGAGTCTTTGAGTTCTTTTGGAACAATAGAGATTTAAACTCAAAGATATTTCTATATTATTGAAATTTTCTTGGATATTACGGTGTTGGAAGGGTTTAATATAAAATTCTTGTGTACTATTTCCTACTATTTCTTCAATAATATCCAGTGTTATTGAAATACGTCAATGGAAATTGAAATACTTTGAATTCTGACTATTTGAAATATTGCAGTATTGAATCGAGGAAGGTGGAAAGAAAATTCATTGATGCAATGACAAGATTTCAATCATTCCTTAATCTCAAACTACGGTAAATCCTAAGATTTAAGAGTAAGTCTTCAGATTGACCGATTTGAGTTGGTAAATGTAAGGATTTATGAAAATGGTGCATTCTTTTCGGGCGTAACAATTAAATCTACCGAAGTATTCAAAATGGAATATTAAAACGAACTTTGTAACTTGCATAATTATTTTTTTGAGTTCTCAAAAGGAAAAAACTGAACCTTTATAGGATCACTTCATTGTCCGTCCGTCTGTCTGTCTGTTTGTCTGTCTGTCAAGGTCTTTTTCTCAGGAATGCGTAGATGTATCAAGTAAAAATTCATACCAACTATTTAGGTCTGCGACACTTTGAAGCTGTGAAAAAATTAAACTTCTAAGTTAGTGTGGTCTATTTAATTTTTTCGTTCGGAAATCAAGTCGGAAGGGTAGGTTATGTCGGGCTCGAACCGACTAAAACCGCACACCGACGGAGGGTCGTCGTACTAGGCCGGAGGTGAGGTTGTCTTCGACATATCCCTCGCACCCCGGCTGACCCAGTTTGACAGAAGATAACATAATATTTGCAAATTAACAGTGATTTCTTAAAAACCATACGAGTATTTATAAAACTTCTATCTTCAAACAGCGTAATCTATACATATAAAATTACTTGTCCCAACTGACCGACTGATTCATCAATGCTGAGCCTAAACCGCTGGAGCTACAAACTTGAAAATTTGCTAGTAGATGTATTTTACAAAGTGAGCTTTCACTAGGAAAGGATTTTTGGGAATTCAGCTACTAAAGGGGTAAAATAAGGGATGGAAGTTTGTATGAAAGTCTGTCATTTTCAGAGTTAGATGCTCTAAATGTCACAAGCCTGTGTCTTTCATGAAATAAATGAACACGTTTATCAGCGTTTTTCAAAATTTAATTACTAAGAGGTTAAAATAGGTGATAAAAGTTTGTATGGAAAGTTCGTCATTTAGGTCACTATCAAATATGGAATAAGAAATTTTCCCGGGCGAAGCGGGGACGGCTCAGCTAGTGTTTAATATTATATTGGTTTGTGCTAAATAACGCAGATGTTACACATCGATGTGCTCAAAACCTAAGACATGTTCTGTCAGACACAGTTGGCCTAAATTTTGGGTTTCGATATTCCATTAGTGTGCACAAAAGAGGCATCGCGATGAGCCAGTACTGTTTGATTTATAACCTAGGGTCTGGGAAAATGAGCACTTACTCAGCGTTCTGGCTTTTTATGGATTTAATATGGGTAACCAAAAAGAGGGTGATTTTTTAAATCAATGACGAGTTCGGCCAATCTTATGCTTGTATATTTTTTTTTATAAAGGACACGTCAATTTGACTGCACCTCGTATGATGTTAAGCTAAAGGCAAAGTCTCGGAAAGAGGGTCACCATCGTAAACATGTACTATGTTAACAGTGGTGACACTCAGCTTAACGGCCTCGTCAGATGCCGTTTCACGCCCCGCTTAAAGGCCCGGGACTGTAGGAAGAAGGAAACACGTGAGCTAGCAGGGAGTTCCAGGTCTTAGTGGTGCGGCATAGAAATGAGTCACTGAAACGCTTGGTTCTAGCAGGTATACTCTGCACAGTATACGGATGGCATCTTTGTCCTTCACGTGTCGTCCTGTGAAGGAAGGGAGAGGGTGGAAATTTTTGTTCCGCATCAACCAAACTTGTCGTCATTTTCTTTAATATAATTTATTTTTTAATCAGACTAAACATTTGGTAAAGGAAAATTAATTACAGTAGGTATTATGACTAAATGTACAATATATACAAAAATGAAAAAAAAAAACAGGGGTAGTAGAGACTGTAAGTTTAGGCATCGTAGAATCCTCCCCATCGACCTCTACCGGTTCCGTCCCACATCAAGGGCCTGCCCATCTTCCAAGGCATCAACGACATACCGTCCGGCCTCTTGCCATCGTCGCGCGCCAAGCTGGCACGCCAGCGGCGGTGACAAGAGCCCGACGGATAATGTCGACATTTTATTATGTTTTTTATTTAAAAAAAAGAATATTTAGCACTCGAAATTACTAATATTCCCTTTAACTAAGCTAAATTGCTAAGGATGGAAATGTAATGGCCAGGATTCGAACCCTTTTTTTGATACCCCCCCTGCCGGAGCCGGAAGGGGAGGTTATGTCGGACTCGAACCGACTAAAACCGCACGCCGACTGTGGGTCTTGGTGCTAGGCCGGAGGTGAGGTTGTCAAAGACATATCCCTCGCACCCCGGCTGACCCAGGGCCATCCCTTACGGTCTGGCCCTCCTCAGGAGGGGGGACAACGGTGTCCCCAACTCGCCCCCGGAATGGGGAGGCGCACTATTCAGCGCGCCGCCGCCGTGGCCTGCTTCTGCTGGGGTGACAGGCGGCTCCACCCGTCACCCCCAGGCCCAGCCAGGATTCGAACCCGGGCCCTCTTGATCGTAAGGCCGAATCCTTAACCACTTAGCTACCGACGACGCTTGAGTTTGAAATCAGACCGTTATTTTTATGTAATGAAATAATTATTAGAATCAGTTTGGTTTGTTGACTTCTACAGGAGTGTCTACCTCCGGATCTGCCGCTTCTTAAGATATTCAATTCAAAAGCCCACTAAAAATCTTTCAGAATTATGGAGCGCTTCTCCTAAAAAAATAAGTGAAGATAACATTACAGTTGTATTGGATCAACGAGATTAATATGGTGAAGAATTAGGTACACTCGTTCAAGACTAAACACAAATGTTAAATCCAAACTTTTAAATCCGTAAACAAACAAAGTAAAATAAGTATTGTAAGTCAAGAAACTTATTTGGCACGTGAAGTTCACTTCTCCCTGCTTAATGGTCGACTGGATGATGGCCAAAAGTTTTAGTTGGATGGGTCCGAAATATGTCGCTTAAAATACCCAGTTTTATGAGAGGATGGGTAGTCTAAATTGGAATGGGTAAACAATTTAAATTCAATTTTAGTTTCGATAAGTGCAAAGTTTGATTCCAGTTGGAGTTGAATTAAATTTCAATCCTGCATCTGTTGTTGTGCATCTGTGGCTCAGTGTTCAAGGTTTGGCATCAAGAGACAGCACCTAATACATTGCTTGCAAAATGGTCCTTCGAGCCGGATGTCATACTTCGAGTGCCTCAAATTCAGACTATTACATTACCGTTGTGAACGCAATCCGTAGAAAGATAATTAGGCGTAGCTAGCGGAATTATAGGGAATAATAATATTTTAAATTGCTATTAAAAAGTCCGCAAGAATTAGTTTGAACACTTTTTCAGAAAGAGGGACATAACAAAACAGAGTCAATAAAATGTTGACAGTAATATTATGCAGTAAAGAAACTTTGAAAACCCCTAAAATGGGAACAAAAAACGTCTAGGTACCAGATTCTATGAAAAACTTTGGAAAAAGCTTTAGCTTTTATTACAAGATTCTATCTATTACAATACAATTGATACTGGACACAGATACAACTTGAGTAGTTGCAACAAAAAACAAAATGTGAAATTTTGCGAACGGTACTACAAAAGTTTGCTAGGTAAACAAACACATGACTGGAAATATTCTGAAGAGAGATACAAACATAGATATACCATTTACCTCCAAAACTGCTCGCGCAAAATTGTAATTTCCTTCAAACAGCTACGACACGGGGCAATTGGATTTTTCAGGTTGAAATTTCTAAAAGCCCCGGAGTTTATTCCTATAATTGGAATCAAGCCAAATTGTATTCTAATATTTCCACATTAGGGTAGGTTTTTGGTACACCAGTGTGATCACCCGTATCATTTAATTTAGCTAAAAATATAGAGGTCAGATTTTTGCGCGGGTAATTTTCAATTGTTTTGTTATAATGTGACAAAAAATAAGTGAAATTTACCCTGAAAATTGGGTGTATTAACATTTTGGGAGTACAACGTGTGGGTGGAATGGAGAATTTAATGAAAACTGTTATTATATGCTCACGTTTGCTAGCTTGCATAATGATAATTTCTGGTACAAAGAGCTTTGGAGCTTACATTGCAGTATTGTGATAGTACCACTTAGAACTTAGATAATGCGTATAGAATTGAAAATTTAGACCTGAGGACTGATTTTGAAACTATATTACAGGCAAAGTATTTTTTTTTATAGTAAAGAATATTAGATTTTTTACATTAATGATTTATCGGACTTTTTAACATTCGGACTACCCGTAACGACTGCCATAGATGTTCGTATGGCAGCCGAGATGGACGGTTCAAAGGCTGCAAGACATGAATTTCTTGGAGTACCGCAAGGTGTGTGATATTATTCATGATTATGTGAACAACATCGATTTGTACTTGTAGTTGTGCTCACACTGTGATTTGCAGATGATATACCGGGTGTGAAAGAAACGCTCGAGAAGCCAAAAGCCCCTATGAGTACTTCAGGTACATAACATATTGGCTAAAAAAAAATATTTTAGCTTCGGGAGCGTTCCCTTTACACCCGGTATATAAGTATTAGGAAAATCTTTAAAGCTGTATGCCATTAAATTAGCCAATGTTATGGTAGTGTTGGTTGTTATTATCGGACCTACATTTGTGCACTATTATGAATGTAGATACTTAAGTTTGCATCAAAAATTGCAATAATAATATCACTAAACTTAGAATGTTAAAATATTGTACTGTACATTTGTCAGATGTAAAATCCTTTGTTATCTAATGGCCTTATAGGTATTTCACTATAATAATAATTATTAATATTTAACCTGGAGAATATCTCAAATCATAACTGGTCGAAACGTCAGGCAAATCAAAGGTACATAGTGCCTATACCATGATCGCGTTAATTCCCTTTATTATTATTATTGTATATCATGGAGCGCGAGAGTTTAAAAGTTAGTATTTCAAATCAGTGTAATAATAACTGTAATACGTCTAAAATATAGCAAGGGTAATAACCACAGAACTAAAAATATCCGAAGAATAAAATCTTCATACACTTTTTTTAAAACCAACAAAAGCTGAACAATGAAAGATTAAAAATGAAATATTCACGTCCCAATAGACGAGTTTGTTGAACTGAGACGGGAGGACAAACAGACAAATGACGGCGGTTTACGATGAATGTTTGTAGAAGCTCATTAATTATACCGATCGGTCACAGGGGTGAAGTTTATCCTGAGACTTGAGAGTTGGAACAGAATGAAGTCCTTTCCTTGAAATGTTATTAGATTGAAATTGGCATTGGTAATAGTAAATTAATTTAATAGCTTTAACAATTGAGCAAAGTTCTGTAGCGTGGCTGCAGTAAACGCGAAATCGAAATACATCGGGAAAAGAAAGCGCTCAAGTGGGACTTGAACCCATGACCTTTCCCTTACAGGGGGAGTGCTTTTCAAACTGAGCTATTGAGCCACACCTGAATCACTTCAAATTTCCCGATGTATTTCGAATTAAAAAGTTAGCATAATAAATGCTATAGAAATTTCATAAAAAAAAAATCAACGCGAATGTTATGCAGCGAGCGCGGATTCTATTCCCGCTAAACACAAATATTTGTATGCATGATCAGGATCTTTGAGAGTACCGGTTGAAAACAGTCTGAATAAAGAGATAAAAGTGCACATGTGAATTGTCATAATTTGAGAAATAGGTACCTACTGGCTGAATATATTTAAAAAAAAACGAAAAGTGAATTGTGTCATCGGCTTCGCCATAGACTTTGAATACACTCGGGCTTCGCCCATTTTGACGACAGCATGACTGGAGATGGCGATGTAAGTTCCATGATTTTTGCTCACTTAATATATGCAAACTGCACAGTGCGCATAAAGAAGATTTAACTTCAACAATTAAACAGTCAATCTTATAATACAATTATTTTAATGCTCAGGAGTAAAAAAAACAAGTGCTCTAACATTCCTTATTTTGTAAGTGAATTGGCACTCGTTTTGTTTTTAATCGCCGGCTATTTTCGTAAAACATTTTTTTATTTCGAGCAGAAACGTAAGCTTCCGGAATAAAAATGAATCGTTTCAATCCAATTAAGTCTAAAAGGATATTTAGAGCGTCAATTGATAAGGCTTTAGAATCTAAACGAAAATTTATAGCTGTAACAACTTACTAAAAAATAGTAGGAAGGGATATAAAGGATGCAAGAGAATCAGAGGGCATGCCGTTAATTCAGGGCATGCCATTGAGTGTACAAGTTGGAATAAGTAGCACTAATTCATCCCACAACTTTCTATTCATACCTAACTGATCCCATAGCTGTATATAAATGTAATTTTGGTGTAATTCGATTACATTGGGACAAATGAAATTCCACAGGATCCACGACCGTTCCCTTACAGGAAAACAGCTCAGTTAGAAGTTCAAGCCCCACCTGAGTAATTCATTTTTCCTGATTTCAACGAATTGTATAGTTAGCATAATAAATGCTATAAAAATCCATTCAAATAATTTTGGTGTAGTTAAAACATGATGTGAAATTGTTAAGTAGCAGCCAATGCCTCTATTTATTTTAAATAGCTGCTATAAATAATATGTTGTTGTCAATTATAAATTCCTATAAATTTATTGTGTCCAATATAAAATTGGAACATTCTTTTGTTAAGTTTTTGAGAGTGAAATCTATCTTGGATCTATTATAGTCTATTTGAGAAGACTATTTTGCTTTTACATTTAGGTACATTCCAATTCTCGACAGATTATAATCAAATCATCAAACAATATTCAGATGGACCAGTCAACAAGGACAACGAAAGAGATCAGTTGAAATACTGCACAAGGGAGAACTTTACTATAAATAGAAATCCTAACTCCACAGATATGAGTAACAACGCAAACTATCAAAACTAACACTGGCCAATTAATGTTGGGTACTACGTATAGGAGAAGTTTACAGTTGCTATAAATTTTAATCATAATATTAGGCTTGGGTATGCATTGAAATGTCAGATATTGATCACAGTTATAACAAGAGATCCCTCCTCTTGGTATAAAATTTTAAGGCAGAATATAGTTTGGCATAACGTTGTCGCATAACTTTTAGTTAGCATAGTAATTAAATACTACTGCATACAATCTTGGGCCTAGTTGTAAGAAGATGAAAGTGGTGTCAATTAATAGCTTATATATTATCAACCGACATAGCTGTAGAAATATCTAGAAGTAAGAACGGTAGTAGAGGTAAGTAAATAACAAGAAGTAAGAACTAGAAGAACTAAGCTAACCACTGTAGAAATAACTAGAAGGAGATGGAAATGGGCGGGCCACATATGTCGTAGAATGGATAGTAGATGGGGTAGGAAAGTGTTGGAGTGGAAACCATGGGGACAACGACGGAACGTAGGCAGACCGCCAGCTAGGTGGACCGGCGACATAGTCAAGGTTGCTGGGAAGAACTGGATGGCGAAAACACTGTCCCGCCAACAGTGGAGAGAATTGGAAGAGACATACACTCAGTATTGAGTGACTACGGGTTGAAGAAGAAGAAGAAGATATTATCAACCTTTCACTGAAAATTCTGCGGATTTTGTCAATCTGAGAACAGAGATACAAGAAATTATGTAAAAGTGAGGTTACGTTACATGTAACTTTTAAACTATTGCGGCGTTTACTCATAGTTTATACTGTTCGGGTCTTCACGCGATATATAATGGAAAAACTTACTTTTGCGTCGGTTTCGCGTGCATTACAGCCCCCGTGGTCACGACTTGACTGGCCTGCGAACGTCGCGCGGTGTGCAGGAAATATTTTTTGTGATTTATTTTAAGATTGTATGTAATCATTTCACTCTCATTTTACAAATTGCACAATTTTCAAATTTAAAATTTTCAAATTACCATTGTAACGATAGTACTACGAGTATTTATGATGACTTTGACTTTACTGCAACTTAATTCTGATGTTAACGTACGTAGCTATATTATTTGAATCCAATAATTGCCACCATGTTTAGCAAAATGCTTTTTTTATATATATTTTTTATTTTATTTGGGGAGCTTACAGCTACATTCACATATACACAATATTTAGGATAGTACACACCAATTACGAGCTTCCACAGTTATATCAACCAGTTATATATGTTACCAATATCGATTAACGTTCAGTGTTTAGGTTGTTAACGAGCCGAAGTTTCGGTCCCCTAAAGCAACATTCTCGAGATTTCGTACCGAACGTTGTTAAGCAGAACGGACTCAATCCACACAAAGTAATTTTTGAGTTATGGACGTTTGAAGTTTGAGCCGTCATTTCTCTAACACAAAGTTTATTTTTATGTTTTAATTGTGTCTTTTTGGTAAAGTAATAGTTTATATTGTATCTTTCCATCACATTAGTGATATATTTTGCAATAGATTTCGAGATATAAGGTTAAATGTGGGTTGAGTCCTTACCATTAAACTTAATTTTATAAAGACAGATACTTTTTTTTTATTTCTCAAAATGGACTCATAACTATTCTTCGACTAGAAAACGATTTATTAAAAAAAATTAAACCAGTAATATCATTGAAAAGTTATACATTTATTAACCTTAAGCACAAATCTATCAAAATATCATAAAATCATTAGTATAAAAATAAAATAAATTAGAAAAGCAACAAAAATGAGCGCGCATATTAATATGTCTCATCATCCATGTCAAAGTCGAGAGTTGTCCGTATCCATCGACATCCTCTCTAACATTGCTGTTCCCTTAAGGTTATTGTTACCTAAGGTTATCCTGCCAAGGAAACTCCACGGATCCTTATTATGGTGGCACACAGCCCACATAGGGAAAAACAAACAAGTTTTTTAACAAAGCTCAAAGACTGGCAACACTAATAACCACCGGCGCGATGAGAACCACTCCCACAGCCGCGCTGGAGATCATACTGGGCTTAAATCCGATAGACCTTGAAATAAAAAGGAAAGCAATAGAACAATCAGTCAAGGCTACGAAGAAAGACTATCAATGGTCCTATCGAACAACGATCTCATCAGTAAAGAAAGGACCTTTGACAAGAAATACGGAGTACATATTGGAGAGAGGGAGAACTGGAGTATGGATGCAGAAGGTACTATCTGCTACACGGATGGCTCCAGAAAAGAATTATTTAGGAATTATTCGAGAACCAAACTCTATGGTTCTCGAATATACTTATACGTGAAAATGGAACAGTAATGAACAGAATAATCTCTCTAGATTAATTTGCAAGTGTCTTCCATTCAGAAATTTACGCCATGGCGGAAATGGTGGGCCACCTTAAAGACAAAGGAAAGGTAACCATTTATAGCGATAGCCAGACGGTACTGAAGGCACTTGATAGAACAGAAACAACATCAGCACTTGTCAAGGAATGCAAGAAATCGCTGGACTGTCCAGGAAGCTAGATGTAGCACTTGCCTGGGTACCTGGATACGAGGGAAACATGGGCAATGAACTGGCCACAAAAGGAGCTGACGTGCCAAGAAGACTGCCCACAGCCCACAAAATCACAAAGGGAGTGATAGGTCATAGCATAGTCGCCGAAACAAATCGAAGATGGAAGTCCTCGCCTGTCATGAGACAGTCAAAGATCTTTATAAAAAGCATGGATACGAAGAAATCAAGTCAACTGTTTAGGGCACGCCGTAATAGCGGCGATAAGACCCATCATGAAGGAATGGCTAGAGAGGCCACACGATAGCCTCTTGTACCGGCTGATGCAGGTGATACCGGGCACGGGTGTTTTGGGAGTTACTTGTGTCGAATCCGGTAGGAGCCAACGTCCGAGTGCCATCACTGTGATGCGAGCGAGGACACAGAGCTGCACACGCTGACCAAGTGCCTGGCGTGTAACACGCCGAGGCGGGTCCTAGTGGCGGCTCTGGGGGTGGGAGTCCTCACACTCGCCACTTTACTCACAGCGATGGTACGATGTGCGAACGCTTGGGGTGCGGCCGCCTCCTGCGAGCAAGTAATGCTCGAGAAGGAAGCGGCCGGTCGGGTCCGGACTAGACTACGGGCCCGGGAAGCCCGCGAAGAGCGAAGGCGAGCCTCCCCAGGAGGGGAATAGGAGATTTGTGTGGAATGGCCCACATAAAAGGCAGATCACTTCAAAAAAGTATATAAGTATGTTTATCCGCATTCTAGATTCCATAACACAAGCTATAAAAGCTTACCATGGGTCTAGATAGCGTTGTGTAGAATGTTGTGGAATATTTGTTTATTTATTTATTTATCACTCGTCGGGTCAACGGCGTCCCCCGCTCTGGAAGTAAGTAAAACAGTCACGCATGTTACAATGACCTTACTTGGTTATTGTAAAATGCGTGACAGTCTTCAGGTATTAAATTAAACATAGATCTGAGATCATCGAGCTTTGCTTGAGGAATGGGGTTTCCCTGGGGCCAAAGAAACTTCAAAATTTTCTGAAATTTAATTATAACACCTCTGTTTTTTTCATTATATTTCATCAGTCAGTGACCTTCTTGTGTATCTCACAAACCGTTGGGCGCAAGCCATCGAGAGCTAAGGTGAGGCACTAGCGGTCAGCCTAGATATAGCGAAGGCCTTCGATTGGGTATGGCACAGAGGTCTTCTTGCGAAGCTACCATCTTATGGACTCCCTAAGGGGCTGTGTAATTGGATATCCAGCTTTTTGTCCAACAGAAACATCCAAGCCGTCGTGGACGGCAGTCGCTCGGACCGCATGGACATAAACGCCGGTGTCCCACAAGGTTCCGTGTTGTCCCCAACCCTGTTTCTGCTGCATATTAATGACATGCTGTTGGACGACTCCATTCATTGCTATGCAGACGACAGTACTGGAGACGCATGTTACACGGGCCGTGCAAACATCCCCCAGTCCGAGGTGGAGGGGAGTCGCGAACAACTTGTGTCAGAAATCGAGACTACATCCTGGAATTCATCCCCACACATTGCATCCGAGTACGGTGCGCACCGTGAGGTATGAAAGGAACTTCATCCCACGTACGCTCAAGCTGTGGAATGAACTCCCTGCCACGGTTTTCCCAAGCGACTACAATATGGGGTTCTTCAAGAGGGGCATTAGAAGGTTTCTTCAGGGTAGGCAGCGCGAGTGTAACGCCCCTGGTGTTGCATACGTCCATAGGCTGCGGTAACCACTTTCCATCAGGTGGGCCGTGTGCTTGTCTGCCACCTAAGTGGTATAAAAAAAAGGCAGACTTGCCAGTTTTTGAAAGAAATTTACTAACAAAATGTTGTTACTATAAAAAAATATCTGGCAAGTTATAACTTTATTTACAGATACTTAACTCAAATATTACAAGTCGCTTTAGTATGATTCAAAGTATTTCTATCAGTCATTACTTCTATCGCTTACAAACAACTCAACCTGTTTGAGTCGATTTAGTTTATTTGATATTAGATGTAATGTTCATCGAAAGCCGTTTTTCTGAAATATCTCAAGTGTTTTGAGACGTTTCTGATACATAAAAATAAATATTTTGTTTCAGTAAAACTAAAACACAGAAACAACCCAACCTGTTTAAGTCGTTTTAGATAATTGAGATAAAATGATATTTGCAATTGAAACTAAATTCTTAGAAAGGATCCAAATTGTTTGAGTTTATTCTGGTTTATCAAACTCATGAACATACTCATAGATATTAAATTACTGAGAAACAATTCAAGCGGACTAGGTTCATTCTGCAAATACTTTTTGTGTGTTCTTCATACTGTGGGTTGAGTCGGGATAGTAACAAAACTGGTTTCCGTGTACCTATTCACAATTGGGTTTTCACTACATGATAGACTCGACCTTTAGGAGTATGGTGGTACACTTAACTAAATTTTGGCCAATATGTGGATTGAGTCCTTTCTGCTTAACTACGTCCAATTTTGGAAACTTTCGAGGACTTTGGTTTTTTTGTTTGATGTTGATGATTTTGGTATTCGGTTCGGTGGTTTATGTTATTTCATTAACGAGGGTTTCGTGTACGTTTATGTTAAATAGTTTTGTTAAGTATTGCAGTTTCATACCTTTATTCTGTGTGAAATTCAAAATTTGTGATAAATTCTGAAGAAAATATTTTTCAATTAAGCTAAATAGTCAGTCAGTACCTAAGTCAAACAGAATTTAGATACAATCGAAAAAATATTGACATTTCGAAAAAGATTACTTAAAATACTTATACAATACAATTATACAAAAGAAAGCCCATAAAGACGGATATAAAGAAAAGAAAATTTTGAAGAAAAATTGTGGCTGTATAGCTCAGTTGGTAGAACATTCCCCCTGTAAGAGAAAGGTCGTGGGTTCAAGTCTCACTAGAGCATTTCATTTTTCCCGATGTATTCGAAGAAGAAAAATTTGATGACAAAGTAGATGTCAGAGAATTTAGTAAGTTAGAATAAAAAATCAAATGCTGAAAGAAAATAATACAGTAAATGTATTCTGTTATCTTCCAACGTCGATCAAAAACTTCAATATTGGTGGAATATTACATTATAACATTAATCTAGCAATCAATAAATTCCATTACAAGAGATATTGAGATGATAATGAAGGCTTCAGCAAAATGTTAACGAATGATCTATTCCATTTATGACTTTATTAAAGAACGGAACAGTCATACAAACCTGAAGCTATAGAAAAAATCACTGAAGACGAAAGCGAAGAATTGGAAAATTGTTGAACTGGAGAATTGATTCGAGTTATTCACGTGAATAATTTTAGAAACCTATTAAAATTGTTCATAGTGTTCATTGAATTTTTGCAAGTTCACAAAATATGATTTTTTATTTCATTAGTTCTGATCAAGATGAAGTCAAAAGTTTGAGTTATTTTCACGCTTGATTGAAAATAATTGTGAAAGTAGAGAAACAACAGGTCAAATGTTAAAGAACCTTTGCAATTGATAAGTTGCCGTCTCTACTTATCGCAATGGAAAAGAGGGGTGATTTTATGAATGTAGAACTGTGACATGCTCTCTCGTGTGGGGTTTTGTTGAGCCCCGCGAAGGGCTAGATTTGGCTAAGCTCTGAAAAGAACTATTTTGTGAGTAGCCACGAGGGCTTTGCTGAGGACTCATGGTGGTCGAGCAGCGATAGCACCGGTAGATTCTTTACGAATAGTCCGGTGAGCCGATTTAGTACAGTCAGCCTGCCACTTCGTTACGGTGGACAGGACCGGTCGTTGCCCAGGGGACGCGTCCTCTGGACATGGACGCAGATACTGTGACAGTCCCCCGTACTGCGACATAAGGTTATTTCTTCTTATCTTATTAAAAAATAATAACTCCGGCTTCTAGCGAAAAATACCAAAAGTCGTATTTCATATCTGCCCGTGAGTTAACGGAAATAGGCTCACCAACTGTTACCTAGAACCAAAAGAAATATAAAGTTAGTGAAATATACTTAAGTGCTAGTGTAAACACTTTGTGAGCGTGTATTATTAGCGTGAGTATAAGTGAGTGAGAACTCAAAATTATACTCACCGCCATTTTTTGTTTGATTCAGTAATAAATAAATTCACTTTCGCATCTGTAATATTAGATAGGTTATCTAGTATCCTGCTACCATACAACAACAAAACAAATTTGAATTATCTCTTTCCTACATTATAGGAAATTCAAAAACCGCAGCCGTACACAATGTCCGCTTTCTAAAGCCACTTTTATCAGTGGGTAAACCTTTTCACGTGATCAAGAACCCCTTGTATGTGTCGCACCGTTATTTTTTACAAGGTCCCATGTACCCGTCGGGATGCTGTCGCGGCTTATTTATTTTTATTACGTCAGGCTACTACGAAAATCGCAAGGTGTCATTCTGTTTTTGTTGAAGGCAGTAGGGATTTTTGTTATTTTGCTCAGAGTTTCTGTGGGCAAAACTGTTTGGTTTATGTCTAAAGTTTGTAAGCGATTCTTGTGAATAGCAATTTACAGTAAAGAAAATAAACTAAATTTACTAGACAGAAGAATGTAAATGGGTAGGTGTAACGTCCCTAGAGTTGCATAAGTCCATAGGCTACGGTTCTGGCCGTGTGCGAATGCGCGATTGAACATCATTTTGTCATTGTGTAAAACCGTGGTTTTTTAAATCAGTTTCTTTTGATTTGTGTATGTAGTCACATTATTTTCTATTCTTTCTCATTATTATCCTTAACTTAAAGAACTCTTTTGTAACTTAGCATTCCGGACAAATCTTTGTGATTTATGGTATGCTTATATTGTTATAGTTTTATGTAAATGTTTATTGAATAAATAAAAAATTTTAAAAAAAAACCACTTTCCAGTAGGTGGGTTGTGTGCTTGTCTGCCACTTTTGTGGATAAAAAAAAGAAATGTTGATGGATGGAACGTCAACTTAGAAATTTATCCGAATTTCATGCTACTTTTAATATTTCCATAACCAAAGAAACTCAATAAAACTTTGCGACTTGAGCATCTAACTTGATACACAAAGAGTGGAATTGAACATTTTGCTTTTGACCAGATACTAGTACATCGTATTAAGGAAAAAATTGCGCACATTGGGAGAGGCATAATGTCCAGCGGTAGACCCTCAGCGAGGGTTATGCGCACTACGTCCCATTCGCGCTTCGTCCTCCGTTCGCAATTTGTCCCATTCGCGGTTGGTCCCATTCGCAGTTGGTCCCATTCGCACTTTGTCCCATTCGCAGTTGGTCCCATTCGCAGTTTGTCCTATTCGCAGTTTGTCCCATATAAGTAGTTTGTAAGGGAAGAGGTAGGTTTAAGGGCCGAAGTGGGTGACACGAATAAACGAATCTTCTTTCTTTTCTCTCTTTAAACACTTCTGAATCAATTAAATCAGTAGGATATGTGTATACCATAACAACCATACAGACTTTCTGTTGTTTGTTTTCGTGATAAAAGGAACAAACGGCGGCGCCTATACAAAAATTTTTAAGCAACATATTATCATATACATTGTTATCATATAGTATAAATAGACTATTTATACCATAAATAATAGTCTATTTATACTATGATAGTAGTAGTTTATATAGAAATATATAATAGTCTATTTATACTATGATCAAAATACATTCTATTACTAATACATTTAATAAAATTATGTGTTAATTATGTGTTAATTATCTTGAAAAAATTGCGTAAACTGACAAGTTAGTTTACGTGAAAACAATTACAATATCGTTAATGGTGTATTATTGCTAGCGCACGTTTTCTTAAATATTTAATTTAACTAATTTAAAATGAATCAAGAGTTGGAATGTATTACTACTCGTAGAGGTAAACGCTGTTTAATTGAAGGAACATATAGATATGCTAAACATTGTGACAATCTAGACGGAAGTTCGAAATGGCGATGTGTAAATAGAAATAAATGTAGTGCATCAATATACATGAAATGAGGAAAACAGTTAACAGTAAATCGCAACATACGTGTGAGGCAAGTGATAAGGATAATATAATACAACAGAAAATTATTGTATCTCTCAAGAAAGCTTTTTGCAGTGATTTTCATCCGATAACGTTAGTCTATGAAGATAATATTAAAAAGCTGCAACGCAAATATTATAGACATGCTATGCCTTCGTTCCTTTCTATAAAAGATACGTTATACAGAGAACGTAAAAGGTTTTTGAAGACTTATAAACTTAACTACAATAGTCTTGAAACCGTGCAAGTACCAGAGAATCTTGGAAAGAATTTCTTTTTATTTGAAGACGGTATGGAAGAAAAAATAATTGTGTTCGCGACGAAATTAAGTAGAAAAGTAATAAAAACTGCAGGGCACGTTCAGAATAACTCCACACCCGTTTTACCAGGTTTACGTTTTACATATTGATTTACACTCTAATATAGAATCCACTAATATTATACCAGTCGTCTATGCGCTATTATCCAATAAAACACAATCAACATATGAACGCCTATTTACTTTATTAAAACACAAATTGGGAATTAAAATTATTAATTTTAAATCCGACTATGAAATTGGGCAAATAAACGCCGTATCCAAAGTATTCCCAGATGCAAAAGTTAGCGGTTGCTTTAGGCACTATAATGCTGCAATTTGGAAAAAAAGCAAATAAAATGCATTTGACAAATACTAGTGTCGGTCGAAACATAGCAAGACTTTGCTCTATTATGCCACTTGTACCAGCCGATTACATTCCTGAAGCATGGCGTCTTATCCTTAATAAAACAACAGATACACCTGAAATGCAACATTTTATACAGTATTACCAAAAACAGTGGTATCCCACAATATCTCCGGCACTAATTAGTTGCGCGGGTTAAAAACATAGAACGACAAATGCGCTAGAAGGTTGGCACCGTCGCATGAATAGTCGTATACCTAAAAAACCAAACTTGTTTTTGTTTATTTACAAAATGCGCCAAGAAGGAAAACACTGGGACAAGATTATTGAAAAACAGCTTTTTTATAACGAAAAAAGAAAGAACAGAAAGGCTGTAGATATTAATTTTGATCGAAAATACAATAAACTCTTAGATGATCTACAGCGGGGTTCTTTATCTATAGATGACTTCATGAAAAAAGTTATATTTTTGCAATTAGTTAAGTAACTATGCGTAACTTAAATATTTCCGATTGTGACATACTTTTATTACAACGTTGTTTCATTTATAATACTGATTGTATACTATTTTGGTTGATTCAGAAGTGTTTAATTATTTGATTACAATGCAAAATTAATGACATTTTATTCATCTCATCCATATTTCCGATTGTGACATACTCTTATTACATCGTTGTTGTTTGATTGATAATACTGATTGTATACTATTTTGGTTGATTTACACATATCCTACTGATTTAATTGATTCAGAAGTGTTTAATTATTTGATTACAATGCAAAATGCAAAATTAATGACAATTTTATTCGTGTCACCCACTTCGGCCCTTAAACCTACCTCTTCCCTTACAAACTACTTATATGGGACAAACTGCGAATGGGACCAACTGCGAATGGGACAAAGTGCGAATGGGACCAACTGCGAATGGGACCAACCGCGAATGGGACAAATTGCGAACGGAGGACGAAGCGCGAAGATGGGTTATTTATTTAAACATAATAGTTAAAATTAACCACGAATTAATAGAAAGTGGTGTTTTATTTTGATCAAATGGAAAATATCAAGAAATTAGATTTACATTTTACAAGAGTGTTTTTTTCTAAGTTTTTTACTTCAATTCAATTCAATTCAATTGTTTATTTGTGGATCATAGGTTTGTGTACAGTTCTTATTCTAAGTTACATACATACTTACATCCACATTATCGACTGGATAATACAGTATCAATCTATCAATTATTAGTCCATGCAGTCCACTGCTGGGCATAGGCCTCCCCCAAGGGAGAGGCTTAACCTACTATTGCCACGCTGCCCAGACGCGATGGAAAAGGATTTTTTCTAAAGCAGCATAACATACTATATCAAAAATGCGTAACGAAACGATACTATCATCCTTTTAGTAAAAACAAAACGTTATTGGTATACCAAAGGCATCGTCATCCAAACAACGTAGGTACCGTCTATCGGCCGTCTGTAATAAATAAAGTGACTCAAGGCTTCAGGGTCTAATCCACTTATAAGAGATCCCTGCGTATAATACAATTTTCTCAATAGAGTTGAACCTGATAAATATAACCTACTAGCTTTTGCCCGCGGCTCCGCCCGCGTGTATGTCGGTTATCGCGACAAAACATAGCCTATGTCCTTTCTCAGGGTCTAATCTACCCCTATACCAAATTTCATCAAAATCGGTTCAGTGGTTTAGGCATGAAAGCGTAACATACAGACAGACAGACAGACAGACAGACAGAGTTACTTTCGCATTTATAATATTAGTATGGATATGACTCAATTTTATACAGACTGACCTTAACTACTTCTTTTGACAATGGTCTTTCTTTTTTCTTTTTATTTCATCATTATTCTCTGAACCTTTATCCCAAGTTTGGTTTAGCTTTTAGACTGAAGTTCGATATTTTCCGTGAAGTGACTGTCATCATATCTCCACTAACCATTAGCGATGTCGAAGTATTGCAATTAGACCTGTTCAGGATTCCAACTATCCGTAACGACTGCCATAGATGTTCGTATGACAACCATGACCGACGGCTTAACGTGCTCTCGGAGGCATGCAAATACCCAGACCAATGCAAATAAACATTTTTGCATGCATGCAAATATAGCACTTAGTCCTTCATATAATTTATGTATAGGTACACAGTCAACAAGAAATATCATATGGTGTCCCACAAGGATCATTACTAGGGCCAGTCCCAATAACTAAGGCTAGAATTTCAATTCCATCTAATATCTTCGTTGCGGTCGAGATATGGATTGTAAAGATTGTTGGTAATATTATACAGCTGGGTCTCAACGGGTACCGAACAAATCTCAGGTAATTTGTTTTCTTAGGCCTTGAAGCCGGCCATCTTTGGAATCCACAATGATATAACTTTAGAAGAGTCTTGGTACCTCAAATCATAATAGTTTGAATTTGAAATTGTCTGTTTATCTTTATGAAAGTACTATGCTGATGCCTGCGGCTCCGCTTGCATGGAATTTCGATCCCGTTAACCCATGGGAAACTATTCCCATTCAAGACTATAATCAACCTATATACTAAATTTCAGCCAGATCCGAACCAACATCCAAACACCTTCACAAGCTTTCACTTTTTATAACAAGTTCCATGGCAGGAAATTGGATACCCAGATCATGATAACTTAGTTCTTAAGTACAAGCCCCGAGTACCGCAAGATTATAACCATTATAGACTACACGTGCTAATAGAAAAGCTTCTTGCGATTTTGTACTTTATCTCGCCGTGGTGAGAGTCATAATAATTCATTTAACTTTATACTGTTTTCTTAGCTATTACCTTAATAATCCAAGTATGTAAGTTAATAAGAAAGATGTTCAATGAAATACCCTGAAATTCAACCCACAGGTTGACTAGCTTAGAAACTACCTAGTACATGGATTCCTGCCATATTTTACGTACCCTCAGGTTATTTCAGCAAAACCTTTGTAGGTACCTACAGAATAAAATAATGCCGACAACACCTGAATTTCGGATCGGCCTTGAGCAAAATAATTGAATGGAAACAGAGAAATTCAATAGAATAGAACTACGTAAAGTATTTGTTAATATTTTATACAGCTGATTGGAAAAAGGTTTATTTGATTAAATAAAACTGTTCCCAATATTTTATCTTAACTGGTTAGAAGTCCTTAGAAATCCAGTAAAAACCGAAGACATAACATAACATAACATAAACTCACGCCTGTACCCCCCGAAGGGGTAGGCAGAGATGCTAGCGCCCACATTTCACCAGTTTATGTTTAGGTCCCAATGTAATAGGTGGCGAGCCTATTGCCATTAACCGGGCACTTATAACCTGCGATAAATACACACATAACTTCGAAAAGCATCGAAAAGTCATTGGTGTGTGCCATGGTAAACCTGGGATCGAACCCGAGACCTTGTCTCAGCAGTCCATTACCCATACCACAAGGCTACCGAAGAATACTCTTATTATCGAATAACATAAGGTAACTAAGTATTCGAAATACATCGGGAAAAATGAAGCGCTCAAGTGGGACTTGAACCAACGACCTGTCCCTTACAGGGGGAGTGCTCTACCATACCAACTGAGCTATTGAGCCTCACCTGAATCACTTCAAATTTCCCCATTCTTTATGTCCGTCTTTAAGGGCGATGGTCTAACTAAGTATTGCTTGAGACATATACCTTGGACTTTATACGGGCAGTACACGTTTCTTGGATGTATTTTGAGGATTCCTCAGGTAGGTATAGATTGTTACAAAACAATCAGCGCAAATTGATAGATATTTTCTTTTTTCTTTTTTTTACCCATAAAGACGGATATAAAGAGAAGAAAATTCGAAATGAATCAGGTGTGGCTCAATAGCTCAGTTGGAAGAGCATTCCCCCTGAAAGGAAAAGGTCGCGTTTCATTTTTTCCGATGTTTTTCGAGATATTATTTTGACCTTGAATTTGTCCATATCATTTTGTCTGACCGCTTCTTAGAAATACATAGGTAACTAAAATGGCTACGGGATTTATACATTCTACTGTGAAAGAGCAATTTTCGTCTAATTTTTAGTGAGGACTTCAAAAATGGCTACCGTTCAAATGTTACATAGTAGGTACAGCTTTTGAAACATAAGACAAAACAGTAATAACTTTCTTAATCTAAGGTGTGCCACAAAGAGGTTTGTAGTACATTAAACTGTCTAGCACAGTGTTCTGCTAAAGTTTTTCCTGGATACTACGAGGAAAAAATACAATACTTTCCAGGAAAAAATATTCTAGCTAGAAGGCTATTTAATTTTGTACCTTATTATTATGGAAGTATGGGGTGTCTCAATAAGAGTGCACTTTTAAAGTCAAAGCAAGTATTTTATGACAGAGTTGTGATATTTTTATTGTATTTTAAAGAAGACATGTTCCGATTAAGTATGGAATAAAATATCCGGATTTTCATGAAATTTTCCATGTTTTTTGCACAGAGATGTGGCTGTATCTCACCGATGACGCGTTGGATTTTCGCTCAGGAATTATTTCGGGTTTATTCGCACAAACCCGAGATTTCACAAAACCCCAAAGAAAAAAATTGCACGGCGTTAAATTGCACTATCTTGGTGGCCAGTTGACATCAGAATTTCGTGAGATAATGTGTTCTGGAAATCGTTGCTGCAATAAATCGATTGTTTGGTAATGAGTTTTGTTATGAGTTTTTACAATTGTAACAGGTTGTTCTTTCGAAAAGCGGTCCATTTTCAATAATCGGAATAAACTGAGGTGACAACTGTAAAATTTCAGAGTTACCACTTGCATGAAAAAAAAAAATATTCCAATTTTAAAAAGTGCACTCTTACTGGGACACCCTATATATCACCGTTGAAATCTTATCCTTAAAAACCTTCCGTAACTAAGTGATCTCAATAGTTATGAATACACACTAAAAATGTATGCCGTGATGGTTCCCGGTGGAGTAAAATAAGGCCACTCCATCTCTTTCTGTGGGTGTCGCAGAAGGTGACTAAGGAATAAAGGGATGGGGCTGTTTTCCATCCGACAGGAAGCATACAGCAAATAACTTAGTAGGCTCACCTCCTATTACGTAGGACTGAAAATCATATTTGTCGAAATTTTGCGGCTTATACACCTCTGCCTACCCCTTCGGGGAGTTACAGGCGTGACTTTATATATGTACTTAATATATAGTATCGTTAATTTATTCGTGAACAGCAAGTGACGTAGGGAGACGCCGCCTGAGCGGGTCGCTGAGCCGCAATGATTTTCCACTTCGTTACGCGCCTTGTGACAACAGATACGCACTTAGGTGCATAAATATGATGTTAAGACGATGAAAATGGATATTCAGATGTGTTAAACATGGATCTAATTCCCAAGATAATAAGGCCTCCACATCAATATCATGTTGGATTCGTAGTGTCACAAACTGGATTTTAAATATTATTACATAATTATCATGGTGAACCTGTCTTTACATTTAACCTGTTACTTAGTATTAGGAAAAGTTAAAATTATTGCTGAATTTATGATTTTTACTTTCTATGCTACTCGACGATGGTATGATGATTAGGCGTATGGAATTTAATTTTTTTTTTCGTACGGAAATCCCCAAGGATACCTCACCCGCCGGAGCCGGAAAGGGGAGATTATTGCGGACTCGAACCGACTAAAACCACACGCTGGCTGAGGGTGGTGGTGCTAGGCCGGAGGTGAAGTTGTCCTCGACATATCTCTTGCACCCAGGCTGACCCAGGACCATCCCTTACAGCCTGGCCCTTCTTGGAGCTAATTCCTCTGTGAGTTGATTCAATGGCTGACGACAGCTAATGTCAATGAGGCTTTGTCAGAGGATAGTAGCCTCCATAAAAGACAAGATAAACTATAATAGGAAGGACGGGATAACGCGTGCGGGGCTTAGATGTCACCCGCATACGGTGCAGAATATTCCACCAAGAACCTAGCAGTTCGGTGACTCTTTCCACTGCCGCACCATTAAGACCTGGAACTCCCTGCCAGCTCACGTGTTTCCATCTTCCTACACTCCCGGGCGTACAAGCGCGGCGTGAAAAAGTATCTGATGAGGCGGTTAAGCTGAGTGTACCCATTGTTAACATAGTACGTATTTGTAATAGTGATACTCCTTCCTGAGACTTCACTTTCACCACCAGGCGAGGTGAACTCAAATTGACGGGTCCTATATAAAAAAGCAGACTCTAAAATGCAAACTCTGAGTGCAAGCGGTATTGGCACTTAGATAGCGAAGAACAAAATGTAAAAGATTAGAGGGATAAATACGAGTACGAAGTATTACTCGTACCTATCTCGTCTATGCTATACAAGTGAATATAACTCAAAAGAAGACAAGTAGCACCTATTTCGAACCAATAACCAAAGCCTACCTACATAAGTTATAAGAGCTGTATTCATTTATCGGAACGCAAAAATGGTCGTAATTAGTTTACCGCTAAAAGGTCTTCCCTAAGGAACCAACAAAGGAAGTATCATTAGTCAGTTTCGATCTCGAACCAATAACATGTATCCTTGGGAAATAGAAGTTGGATATTGTTTATGATTCCAATTTTGGCCGAATATTAATACTAGTTAGATGGATTTGTGGAAGACGGCTGGAAGAGACTGAATACGGAAGGTGGAGGGTTGGGAGCAATGGTGCACATTGGGAGATACCTAGCAGTATTTAGCAGTGAACTGCAGTATGCTAATTGATTGATAAATACAATGTGGAGTATCATGGTCCGTCAAAAGTTTTGGGGCTTACTCAAAGGGCTCTGGGCAGGCTTTTCTGTCGGGATTATAGGGTCCAAAAGCCCAGTAAACGAATGGAATGGAATATCTCGGTCTCCAGATTGTAAGTTCAAGATTTACCTAACCGTGATTGACAATGAATTGATAATCTTCTTCTTCTGTCAAATCGATGGCGCTTTAACTTTTATATACTTTTAGCTGTCCCGGCGAACTTCGTACTGCCAATTTTTTCCCGCCCCGCGATCCGCGTCAGATCCCGTTCCCGCTGCACCATTTAGGGGGATGAAAAATAGATGTTGGATAAGCACAAAAAATTTCATCAAAATCGGTCAAGCCGTTTCGGAGGAGTATGGCAACGAAAACTGTGACACGAGAATTTTATATATTAGATGTTCCTAGTGTGTCGCGACCTGGATTGCATTCTCGGAGGCGCTCATAAGTTTCTCCGCTGTACAAGTGGATGGGCATGCAGCACAGGTTAGCAGGTGGGACATGTCTGTGTAGTAACTCCGCACTCACACCGCAGGTCCGCGCCGTCTGAGAAACCTCACCTTGACCGATTCTTCTTGCTTCAAGCGTCCTGTGTCCGAAGTCTGTTTAGGGGCTTTCACCTGATACGGGAGAGGTTCCAGGAGATGAAATGATAATGATTTTATTTCAACTCTGTATGTGTACAGACCCAGCTATCTTAAACTTTACCAAGATTAGTCTCTCCCAGTTCTTAATTACCCCCGAAAAAAGGTTTAACTCTAGTTCTAACATCAATGGTTCCTTCCATGAATCATTTATTTTATTTCTACGTAAAGGGTCCTATTCAATGGGAAACGTACACTTACCATGGTTCATATATTATTAAGGTCTGCATGCGACCCCCAAAACAATACTTGTACAGAATAAACAATAGTATGTAAGTACATGCTTTATATACCTACACTTGAGGGATTGGCACACACAAACGACATAATGGAAGAAATAAAGCCAGGGTGATACCAGCTTTTGATGGATTTGATTTATATTAAGTAAGAAATATTATAAAGCTGAAGACTTTGTTTCTTTGGTTGAACGTGCTTATCTCAGGAACTACTCGGCTTGTATTAAATATATTTTTGAGTCGAATAGTCCGTTTATCAAATTAGGCTATAGGCCTTCTATATATTTATATATCATCAAACTTTTACTCAAGGATGCGGAGTTGTAATCATATCAGTAAATCCGGCACATTCCGATCATTCCCTAGACTTGGAGGCGAAATCATTTAAGCTCATCGGCACCCAAGCACGGTTATTTCTTCTCCGACTTTTTAAATAGCTTTAATTGGAGAGACTGCCGTCTGTCCTCCAAGACCCGACAGAAATATCTGCACAAATGCATAGTCCATGAATAAACAGTGTGCCGACCTGCCGATGATGCTGGTTAGCCCTGAACACCCTTTCTTTACGTGGTGGAATGCGTTTAAGCACTTCGCTCACCCCCCACGGTGTAGGGGGCGGGCTTCATGTGGGACTCCTAGCCTCCAAAGGAGGCCAGACTAAACCACCACGGTGTCCGTCGTCACCACATATCGACGATGGCGGGAACAACATCTTCCGCGATCCTCGTGTAGCCCTGAACACCGTAGAATTACAGAAATCGCTGAATATTCTCAGACTATGACTAACCAGGTATTAATATTACGTACTGAAGAACGTAATACCTGTTAGCAAGTCACAATAATATCGAACGAAATAATCGGCCGGCATAGTTGGTAGCCATACTTCACGGCTCGACGGTTCTGTAAATATTTAACTCAATAAATAAAGTTTATTGTTATAAACAAGGTTTCTCTTATTTTTAGTTGCAAATTATTTTCATTGAATGATAGATATTGATGCTGGTTTATTAGTGTGGTAATTTAAATATTTTGTGATAAAGAATTTTATTTTCTAATGAGGTCGTTTTATGTACTGTCAACGTCATAAATATCTTGATAACGAAGTCTCAAAATGATCTTGAAACTCTCGTATTAAGAGCAAATCAAACTGTTTTATTGATTTTATGGTATTACTAGCTGTGCCCGCGACTTCGTCCGCGTGGAATGTACTTAATAAAAAAAATCAGTTTATTTTTTTTGTTTTTGGCATTTCTTTTTTTTTTTTTTTAGCCTAAGTTACTCCTTATTACATAAGCTATCTGCCAGTGAAAGTCCCGTCCAAATCGGTCCAGCCGTTCCAGAGATTAGCCAAAACAAACAGACAGACAGACAGACAGACAGACAGACAGACAGACAGACAGACAAAAAATTTAAAAATATATATTTTGGTATGTGTACCGTATATACATTCATATGCATGTAGTAGAAAGCGGTTATTTTAATATTACAAACAGACACTCCAATTTTATTTATTTGTATAGATTGTACAAAATAGAGGTGTGTACGAAATATCAGAACAAGTGGTCAACTGGAAGTGGGTCAGAAAACTAAATTAAGATCATTTTGAGTACTCTGTTCGTCAAAATTTTTTGATGCTGGTTGTGCTTGTCAGATGAAAGTCGCTTCACAAAAGATCCAAGTTGTATCGTTAGCGTTCGGATGTAGAATAGTAGGATCAGTAGCACGAGTTTGACGCCCATGGGATTGACATGGGAAACGTACATAGGCCACGGTAATGCCTGGGGGCGATCGGTGGAACCGTCTGTCACCCTAGCAGAAGCAGGCCGCGGTGGCGGCGCAAAGTGCACCTCCCCATACCCGGGTAGCCTCGGATAGGGACACTATGGTCCCCACAACCCGAAGGGGGCCATCTAGAAAGAGATGGTCCTGGGTCAGCCGGGGTGCTAGAGATATGTTCCCTGCATTCTCACCTCCGGCAACCAAAGACCCAAAGGCGGCGTGCGTTTTAGTCGGTTCGAGTCCGACATAGTCACCTCCATCAGCTCCGTGGGGGCGGTATCCGTGGCGATTTTCCACACGATAAGAAAAAAAGGCCACTGTAACCACTTTCCATCAGATGCCTTCTCACAATACTTACTTATAAAAGCTCTAAGGTAAGTAACTTATCTAGCTGTGTAGTGTGTGCTGTTTCATCCGTTGTACTTGGTTCGATTCCAACGCGTTACATTGTCCGCCCACCTCTTAGTTTTTGTCTCGTCTCCTAAGGGTCATAGCGTCATGTTATATAACCTACTACCTTTTGCCCGCGGCTCCGCAAGCGTGGATGTTAGTTATCGCGACCAAACATAGCCTGTGTATTAATCCAGGGTGTCAGCTAATTCCATACTAAATTTTATTAAAATCGCTCTAGCCGTTTAGACGGGACAGAGTAACAAACATACATCCATACTTACAAAATTTCGTGTTTATAATATTAGTAGGATAACCTTCCCCAGAATTCGCACTTGTAGTTCCAGAGATAAACGCATTCAAACTAACCAAATCTTCTGCTTTATTATTAGTTATAGACATAAAATGACACGTAAATGTTTTCTTGGTAAAACTATTTAATATGTATGCTAATACCTTAAAACCATCCCACGGCAGAACTATATTTATAATAAATTGATTGCCAGGGTTTTAACCTTCCTTCTTCGGTTAAAACCCTTCAGTTATCGCCCTTAGCCGTTCATCCCTTTTATCCCTTGTAAAATAAGTAGCTGTAGTCTAATGAGGATTTCTTGAATATATTATAAAGGGCTTTTAAACTTACTGGCGTGAAGGTTCTTTGAAAATTTGTGTTAAACAATATTAATCACTTCTTGCTTCGAGTATTGGGAAGTGTGCTTGACATTTGAGTCCTTTGTGACGCTCGTGAGAATGGATATCGGTTATATCCTATAGCGGATGTAATTAAGACTGTTTCTTGATAGTATTGCTGTCTAAGATGATATAAGATACAGTAAACGACAAATAATGCTGCTTATTAATACATTTACTAACGATTTTTAACTCGTTTTTATTAGCTTCACTTGTAACTATGTAGGTATATAAGAAAATCTTAATTTGACCCACTTCCCGGTCTTCGATTAGGATGAAATTTTACACACGCTCTGAGTTCTGATGACAATATACACGACTAGCTAAGAAACTTCATTACAAAGCCAATATGGCGGCCTTCCCAAGATGGCGGACTGGCTTTTTGAAATCCACCCCCATGATATGATATTTGCTGTCAAGAATACGAAAAAAATAGTCACGTGACATAAATCCAATATGGCGGACGTCCAAGATGGCGGACAGGCTATCGTGCTAAAAGCGTGTTTTTTAGTTTTTTAAACTATTATTACATTTAAACTAGTAAGTGAAGCTGGTAAAATAATATTAAAAATTTCTACATTGGTAACACGGTATGTGTTTTAATGGTGTCGCTCTTTCCTAAGACTTTGCTTTCAGACGAGGAGAAGATGAATTGACGTGTCTAATTTAGAAAAATGTCAAATCGGTAATTGAATAACGCCAAAACTGGCTAAATTTCTTCCTTCATTTTTAGACATGTTCAACATTCGTTTGTGTTAATAAATTATTTAGTTATTTACTTCACATCTACTATTTACGTATACAAAATCTCACACAAACATTACAAGTAAAAAACTATTTCATTTCAACAGCTAACTAAAATAAACAAGTCAAACTTAAAAAGTAATGGTTATTACAAAGCTTTGTTTATCAATTTCATACTTTATTTCTTCGCAATACAGTTAAAGTTTCCTTGAAACGTAATTTGGGACCACTGTCGTCAAACCTACTTAGGAATTTCAACTTTATTTCTTTAAGTTAAGGATGGATTTTGATTGTTATTCTATTTAGAAGGTGAGTATATGTGTAAAGTTTTGTATGATGTCGTTTAAAGTTGTCAGAAGCTAGGTAGCTTTTAAGGTAAATTGTGTCACGGTTGGCAAAACATTACATTTAGCAGTAAAATATATTTGCTTCCTTTTAAAGTCATTTATGATACAATTAGCTGATATCCACGACTTTCTCACCCCGTTCCAGCTACCCACAGATACCTATTTCAAGGATAAAAACGAGTACATCCATCCATCTAAATACTCACGTCTGTAAATCCCCGAAGGGGTAGGCAGAGGTGTATTAGCACCCACGTTTCGCCAATTATGATTTTCGGCCCCACGGCGTAATAGGGAGCGAGCTTATTGCCGTCTAGCGGGCCCATTGTCTTGGGCTGTATGTTTACTGTCCGATGTTACATATTGAATAGACACTTGTAATTTTCGACAGTATTTTAGTTTTTAAACTGACCAATTTCACCTTACGGCATTCTCCATGGTTAGTAATGACGGTTGTAAAAGTGGTTGTGTTTAGAAATGGCAATTTCAAAACCAGAGCTACTTACAAACAGTTTATTAGGCATTTCAAAAGTCTTCAGAGTATTCTGTCTTTGTTTTATTTTGTCGCAAATATTATAAGGTCTTTACTTATTACGAGTCGGTACTTGTAACGATACGATGGAGACCACAGATGTATATCATGCTAGATGCATTTGAATGATTTTTTATAGCATTTATTATGCGAACTTTTAAATTCGAAAATCATCGGAAAAAATGAAATGCTCAAGTGAGACTTGAACTTCATTTAATGCTACATGCATTAAATGGTATAAAAACAAAATTTTTCACCCCACTGATGATTTTATGGTCGAAGACGTACATAAAATCGGGTCATATGAGGATTTTGCGCGCGGGTCATAACTTGTGGGTCGTACGCGAACGTAGCCGAATACACGCTGGACATTCTGTGATGATACTTGCTATCATTGATATACTATGAGGTGGTATGGGGTTCGTTTGATATCATGAGGTTCAAATCCTCTCAGAATTGGTGGATCAAACGGTAGTTGAATCCCTGGATATATATGTAATTATCTATCGGCAACTATCTACTAATCGCTAACTAGCTATCGACAAGGTTTAACTTAAACCAGTCATCACTTTCATTCGGTTACCAGTACCATATGCATCTAAAGTTTCCACTTTGAAGTGTACGGCCAGAGTCCCTCTTGTTACAGTCCCGGATTCTTCAAGCGGGGCGTGAAAATGCATCTATCAAGGCCATCAAGTTAGGGACCACAATTTTACATTCAATAGCATCGAGAATGGTGGTCTGTATCTTCTGGACTGCATCAGCTTTATTACCATCAGTCAATTGGAGGACCATATAAAAAAAACAAATGGAAGGAAAAATAAAGGGCACTTTAACTACTTCTTTTAATAATTTAGTTTTCCTTTTTAACGTAAATCAAAATAGACGTTCCGTTAACAGTTTGGCGAGACATTGGGACGGACAGCTTGCTGTATCTAGCCCACTCTAATTCTGTGGTAAAGACTTTTTCAACACTTTCAAACTCCCTCGTCGCGCAGTGACGTGTGCTTAACATTAAGTCCCTATCAACAGATACTCGAAAACGTAAAATGTTACAAAGTCTGAAGTACTACTTTTCAGATGACATTTTCTTGTACATTTAGGTGAATTAATAAGCGAGGTGTTTGTATCAAAGACGGGTGTCTTATTCTATATCTTTAAAAGAGGATGAATATTCTTTATACGTAATTGATGTGATAGTTGCTAAATCTATTTCAAGTAACTACTAAATTAAATAGATTTACCAGCTTGAGTTGGCAATCATGCGTTTTCTCGTACAATTATCAAAAATAATGTCTACTATTGGGGTATGTTGAGCCTCGTCAAGGGCAAGCAACAGCTATTATATTTAGAGTTAAAGCATCTTCGACTATATACAAATGCGAAGCAATTATTATCAATAAAAAGTCCTTAAACGATACTTAGTGAACATTATAGGCCTATAACATGATCATGATTAACAAAAGTATCAACAGTAGTTACTCTGAGTTGTCTACGAGAAGCAGATGTTCGTTAAAATCATTACTCCCCTTGGCGTTCAGCCAGCTCAAGAAATATATGTCCACTTGTTCAACAATAGCGAGTCGGTGGTTTCATCCCATTTCTCAAGGAGTGCTACCTAATTTAGAAGATTTTGTCGCCATTCACTTAAGATTGGGCACTAAATAAATCTCTGAAAATGTATTTAAGGGATTATTAACAGGGCCTTCGTATCTATCTGTATCTGTTAGTTGATTATAAATATCATTTTTTGCGTTTACAGCGTTTAACACTTTTGGTGCCCCTGGCCAAACTCACTTGCTATTCGATGGATAGTCAACAAAAGAGAAACAGGTGCATTTTATAAAAAAAAATGACATTCTACACAACGCTATCTAGACCCATGGTAAGCGTTCATAGCTTGTGTTATGGAATCTAGAATGCGGATAAACATACTTAGATACTTTTTAGTTGTTGTAAATACATACATATTATACATAGAAACATCCAGACCAATGCAGATAGCCATATTCATGCATACAAATATTTGCACTGAGCGGGGATCGAACCCGCGCCGTCTGACGCCACGCCACTGAGGCTGTCAATTGGGGAAAGCCAGGCAAGACTGTTAAACAACATATTATGAGCTTCTGACACAAGCTTTTCTCTCAGTTTTAGCAAGTCAGATGATAGTTACGTCTGATAAAACCGACATAATAAGCAAAACAAAACGAGGACCCTAACCTCCAAATACGAACAGAAGATGTCCCTCAAACTTTTTTTGAGTTTAATAACGCTAGTGTAGAAAACATTGATGTCGTTCAAACTATAACTAACGCCATTAATAAAAGTGAAATTCGACAAAAGTTGTAACTTTTGATAACTTTACTTCGAATCTTTTTGCGTTAAATAACTTTTTCCGTGAAAAGTAGCTGTAGTAGGACTTATGAAGTACTTAATCTTGTTGATGACAGTCTGGTATAATCCAATTGTGCTTCTACTAGCAGTTGTCCGCGGCTCTGCCTGCGTGGTAATCTGCCCCACGGCGCGCAGGCAACTCGGGCGTCGGAGGACACAGACTGACCTCCATTCCCCATGAGCGCGGGCCTGGGGTGACGGGTGGAGCCACCTGTCACCCCAGCAGAAGCAGGCCACGGCGGCGGCGCGCTAAAAAGCGCGCCTCCCTATTTCGGAGGCGAGCCGGGGACACCGTTGTCCCCCCTCCCGAGGAAGGTCAGCCGGGGTACGAGGGATATTTCGAAGACAACCTCACCTCCGGCCTAGTACCACGACCCACAGTCGGCGTGCGGTTTTAGTCGGTTCGAGTCCGATATAACCTTCCCTTCCGGCTACGGCAGGGGAGGTATCCGAGGGGATTTCCGCACGAAAAAAAAACGTGGAAATCTGCTCCCGTTCAAAGTCAAAGTCATAGCGTAGCGTTAATCCCGGATGCATCCATTCACTTCAGAGTCCAGGGTTCGCTGTTCCATGAAGTGACTGCACTGGGAGCATATTCGAGGGATAAAAAGGGTGGCCATGTGTTATTCCAGACTCTTAATCTATCTATGCCCCAAACGATCGAGGTCCGTTCAAACGTTTGAGCATGATTGAATAACAAGTATCCAAACATCCATATTTACGGTAATACTCACTATATGGAACAGTTTTTGGCGACTCATACAATGACGGGCAACATTCTGACTCGATTATGACGTGTAACTCTTTTAATGGTATGTTGTTCCTGAATATCATCCCATTGTTTCTATAATGGCCTCCTCAGACCATATAAGATTCACATAGTCATCACAAGCTTATTCCCGGTTACACACAATGAAATAGAAAGGAAAGTAATTAAGAAATGCCAAATGATTATTTTGGAGATTGTTATGAAGGTCACGTTAATATGACTTCGCTTCACCTGATGGTAAGTTTAGGGCAGTCTCAAGAAAGAGAGTCACAATTGTAGATGCCCATAATATTACCATGGTGACATTCATCTTGACGGAGTCATCAGATGCTTTTTCACGCCCGCTTACGGGACTCAGGACTCAGGATTCTACGAAGATGGAAACACGTGAGCAGTTAAAAAAATTTAAGATCTTATAGTTTTCCGAATCCTGAAACATATTTTCCGATTTAAATGCGTTAATTAAATACAGCTGGGAATCAAATACTTTAACAATAACAAACAATTCTTCGAAAACAGACACTGATTCAACTTCCATAATAATATCCTTACGAAGAATGGAAATATATTCAATTTTGTGTAACATAACTGTTTTATTTCTTCGCAACATTCACAGTAATGGACTTATCAGTTGATATGATTTCCTAGAAAATCATTTATTTCTTACTTACATTTGCTCTTCGTATGAAATATGTTTATTTAATTGGTTCGTGGAAATAGTTTTTCTTTTAGTTTTCCTTAGCCGATGCGTAATCAACGAAGTCCATTGCTATTAAGCAAGGGGTGATAGGTGGAACCGCCAGTCATCCTAGCAAAAGCAGGCTAGATGGTAACACTGTAGTCCCCACAATCCGAAATGGGCCATCTCGTTAGAGATGGTCCTGGGTCTACCGGGGTGCGAGAGATATGTTTCCTGCATTCTCACCTCCGGCAACCAAAGACCTAAAGACGGCATGCGTTTTAGTCAGTTATGTTCGACATAACCACATCCAACGGTATTTTTACCCCCCACCTCCAGTTAGGTTGGTGTGTTTGTGGGATATTTCGCACGATAAAAAAAACGCTATTAAGCTGTATGTCTGTCTGTTAGCTGACTCATTGTCATCTTCCTAGCGTTAATCCGGAGCGCCTTCAACGCTTTACCTTGGAGTACGTGGTCCACCTCTTCCATTTTAATCGCGACGAAGCGGCTGAACTTCGATATTTTTTATGAAACGACTGCCATCTGACCTCTACTGCAATTGCCATTTGGAAGTTTTGCAGTTAGACCACTTGTTGGACTTTTCAAGGCTAAAATTATCCGTGACGACTGCCATAGATGTTCGTATGGCAACCGGGAATGACAGACATGGAGTTTTAAATAGGACACGTAAATTTGATTTCACCCCGCCCCGGATCGTTAGCAGAAGGTAAAGTCTCAGGAAAGCGCTCAGCGACGACCTCATCAGATGCTTTTTCACGCCCCGGTTAAAGGACCCGGGGCTGTAAGAAGAAAGAAACACCAGAGCAATAGACGCAGTTATTTTATACATATAATATGGATCGTAGCATATATCGACACTTTCAATAAAACTTCGTGTGTTGCTCTGTAAAACAAAGTTTATTTTAATTTGACAATTTCTCAAACAGTTAGGTAGCTATCCTTACCCGTTGTGAACTAAAATACAATTAATTAAACTCACCTGTAAAACAAAGAAACGACATTCAAGTTTATAGTGTCGATTCCTTAACTTATTTCAACAAATATTTAGTTTTTCAATTTATAGACAAAATACGTGGAACTTGGTTTACTCGGATTTATGATTTTGATTTAAGATGGCCGTCATGAACTGTCATGACGGCGATTGGTTTATTGACGTAGCTAAACGCGGCAAATTTAAAATAATTAAGATATGAAAATGATATCATTTTCTTACATCTCCCCCCCTTAAGGAGTCTATAGACAAAATGTTTACATTTAAACAATTACACTTAAATAGTTACTTAAATCTAACATATATGATAATAAGCATATTATCCTATTTTCCATCTCTGTAAACTCAAATCGTAGCTGGAATTAGTTTAGTAATGTGGAATAAATTTGATTCACATCTTTTGTGGCCTGTGTTTACTTTGTAAATAGATCCTGAAATTTTTTCTATAATCTCATAAGGACCTATTCTTAGTTCGTCAAGTTTTCTTCTATTTAGTTTATTTCCATTTTCCACATATACCATATCTCCAATTCTAAATTCATATTTCTTCCGGGTCTTATCGATTATTGTTTTATTGTAATTATGTGACTTAATTGTATTTTGTAATGCTATTTTCCTATCTCTTATCCAATCACTAGTTGATATTTGACTTTTGATTTCATTAGGTAATATTGAGACGTCTGTGCCATATAACAGGTATCTTGGTGCAAAACCAGTAACTGAGTGATCAGTATCATTGTATTTGCTAACACATTCTTGTGCTATAGTAGTCCAAGATTTTGATTTTCCTTTTTCATTGATCTTACATCTGATTTTGTTTACTAGTGTCTGATTAAGCCTTTCGTTCAGTCCGTTTGAAGAGGGGGTGTTTACTGCTGTAAAAACCAATTGTATTTGTTTATGTCTTACAAAATCCTTGAATTCATGTGAATTAATCCCTGGGTATTGATCTGTGAGAAGCATATGAATATCATCTGTATCAGTTATATTGTTGATTAAGGCAACAAAATCATTGGCATTCTGTGTTTTTGAGGTCTTAATGAATGCGTACCTGGTGAAGTGGTCAACAGCCAAGTGTAAATATTTTTTTGTTGATCTTGTCCCTCCAAAACCTCCGATTGTGTCCACAGAGACAATCTCAAATGGTCTTGTCGCTGGACCTAAATGTGACATTAAGCCATATTTTTCCTGTCCTCTTGATTTATTTTTTATACAAATTTCACAGTTTTTACAAATTGCCTTTATGTTGTTTGTCATATTTGTAGCAGTATATAGTTGGCTAATTTTCTTCTGCATTTGATTAATTCCAATGTGGCACATGTTTTCATGTACCTTTTTTATAAGTTTGATGCTAAATTCTTCGGTCAAAATAATTTTATCCTTTGTTTTTATTTTCTTGTAGTATATTTTATGTTTTTCTGTATATTTATCTTTATTCTTGTTTATTTCTTTATTTTGATTTTGATCTATTTTTATTTCTTCTATTGTGATGAAATTTACAATTTTCAGCTGTTCTTCAGTGTTTTCGTTAGGCTCCAATACTGGATTCCTGCTGAGACAATCTGCTTCCAAATTGTTTTTTCCTGGTGCATACTTTATATTAAAGTCGTATTGGGATAGATAGTATACTAGATCTCCCAGCTCTTCGTCTGGTCTTGATTTCAAGTTCATATTTTCAAGCGGTTTGTGATCTGAATATACTGTAAATGTTCGACCAATCAACCAAAATTGCCAGTATCTTACAGCCTCCTTGATAGCCAAACATTCCAAATATATCGCTTTTTTCTTCTTCTGTGCAGCATTTAGTTTTTTTGAGAAGTATGCTACTGGCTTTTCTTTACCATTCAACTGAACTTGTTTCAAAATTGCGCCAATGCCTTCCAATGATGCATCTGTGTATATGTTAATAGGTAAATCTTTATCAAATATTTCTAACACTGGCTGTGAGCATAACATTCCTTTAATTTGTTCAAATGCTTGTTGACATTTGTCAGACCAAACAAATTTTTGATTTTTCCTTAAAAGATTGTGTAATGGGTCTAGGACAATGGCAATTCTTGGTATATATTCATGATAAAAATTGATTTTTCCTAAGAATTGTCGGATATTTTTCTGCGTTTTTGGTATTGGAAAGTTTTTGATAGAAATCAAGTTATCTTTTAGTGGTCTGACAGAATTGTCTTGTATCACATGACCAAGATATTTCACTGAGTTAGAGGCAAAAGTACATTTCGTAAATTTCAACCGGAATCCTTCCTTTTTAATTGCTTCAAGTAACTGTGTTAGGTGGTTCATGTGTTCTGCAAAAGTCTTTGAAAAAATTAAGATATCATCAATATAGTTTACCGTAAATGAAGCAAGTTTATATTTTCTTAATATATTGCTTAATATCCTCTGGAATATAGCAGGAGATGTTTTAAGCCCGAAGGGGAGGCATGTCCACTGAAAATGTGAATCCTGAGTCACAAATGCTGTCTTTTTCCTATCTTCAATTCTTAAGGGAATAGACCAGAATGCTGAATTTATATCTAAAGTAGAGAAATATTTGCAGTTCCTCGTTTTTATCAGCAAGTCTTCGATTAGTGGAAATGGTTGTGCTTGTGGTACAACAATCTTATTTAAATCTCGGAAATCTATACATAACCTGGACTTTTTATTTTCTTCCTTTTTAAATGCCAAGGTAACTGGTGCAGCAAACGGACTGTAGGATTCTTCTATTAACTTTTTGTCTAGTAATTTTGATATTTGTTCTTCTATTTCTTTCTTATCCTCTAATGAGCACCTGTAAGGTCGTTTATAACAATATTTATCTATTAATAAGTCTATTCTTGCTTCATATCCCTTAACCGTACCTATGTCATATTTATCTCTTGCAAATACTGTATTATACTTGAAAACCAATTGATCTATCTCTGCTTTTTCCTGTGAGTTTAGATGATCTGTTTTTATCTCGAAATTTTCTTGAAGCACATGTTCATTAAAATTTATTAGATATTTTGACATACCTGTATTTATCGATATTGGTTGGTGGTCCAGGGTGGTCTTTATTGTTTCTTTAGAATTTTTTTCTGATTTTTCTTCCTGTTCTAAGTTCTTTTTTTTCTGTATTATTTGTAAATCTTCATTCTGAGTTAATTTAAACTTTTTAATCATATCTAATCCTATTAGGAAATCATATTTGAAGTTTTTCTCATCAATTATGTATAAATCAACATAATCTTCCATTTCAAAGATCTTAACTTTCAAAGTTGTTAAACCATTCGTTTTTTTAACACCATTAATAGTTACCAAGTCTGCCATAATAAAGTTGTTATGGTTACCTTTAAGTTTTAATAATTTGGAGTTTATTAAAGATACATTGGATCCTGAATCATATACTCCTTCTATATATTTTTCATCATTTAGTAATAGATTGACATATATTAATGGTGTTATTATTCGTTTTTTGACTCGGTTTCATTTAATTCTGCCTCTATAACTGAGTTATTCACGTGTCTTACCAGATTTCTTTTAACTTTCTCATCTTCCTTATTTTTAAACCAACATTTTTCTTCGGGATGATAACGATGACCCTTATTAGCCTTCACACATATTTGGCATGGTTTGTAGTCTTCCTGTTGTTTTGAACTTATTCTGTAATTAGAAAACACTTTTTTTCCCAAAGCACCTTTTTTATTTACCATATGTTCATATTTACTAATTTCTCTAAATAATTCAACTGTGTCTTTTATTAATTCTCTATCAATCCTATTAAGTATAAATTCTGGTAAACCTGCTGCGATAAGATCCACCAAGGTGCCTACGTCTATTGTTCTTCTCATATCCAATAATAATTTCTCTTTTTTTATTGCATAGTCTATCAATGCTCCATCTTTGTATTTAAATAATAATGCATAGGTGACTGGGTTCCATCCCTTATTAACAAATGTTTCACAAAATTTACTTTTCCACGTTAACCACTCTGAATCAAACGTTAGTTTTATCACCATTGAACTGTACCAGTCTGCACATGATTTGTCCATGAATAATCTGAGTATTTCAATTTTTTTCTCATCCGTGCTAACCTGAAAACGTTCACATTCTTTTTCGAAAGTATCCATCCACTGGCCTGCATTTGGATTTTTACTGGTGAATTTCTCAAGCACAAATTTATCTGCGACATGTTGTAAGTTTCTCTTGTCATTTGTGTCTTTAGTTTCTATAATTTTCTCCAGTAATTTTTCCAATGTACTGGTATCTTTTTTCTGTGAATCAGCCATTTGTTCTTCTAGGTATTGATCCCCAAATTGTAAGTTTCCTTCTTCATCCATATATATTTTTGTTAATTCTTCTGTCATAGTTATCCAAACTCTTCTAATTTGGTACCTTTTTTTTAGACTATTTTTTACCTTAGAATACGTAGCTGTTTTCATTATTTCTTTATGCAAACTGACGGATTGCAATTCTACTGGTAATGTATAAATTTTATCATCACTAGTGGCGATTGAGGTTATACAACAAACATTTGATTTACCCTCATTGCTTGGTAATATAGTGAATTCAAAACGTAGTTTTTCCATATTGTAACTAGAAATGTCGTTTTATAATATGGATCGTAGCATATATCGACACTTTCAATAAAACTTCGTGTGTTGCTCTGTAAAACAAAGTTTATTTTAATTTGACAATTTCTCAAACAGTTAGGTAGCTATCCTTACCCGTTGTGAACTAAAATACAATTAATTAAACTCACCTGTAAAACAAAGAAACGACATTCAAGTTTATAGTGTCGATTCCTTAACTTATTTCAACAAATATTTAGTTTTTCAATTTATAGACAAAATACGTGGAACTTGGTTTACTCGGATTTATGATTTTGATTTAAGATGGCCGTCATGAACTGTCATGACGGCGATTGGTTTATTGACGTAGCTAAACGCGGCAAATTTAAAATAATTAAGATATGAAAATGATATCATTTTCTTACATACATACCTACATATATTTGTACTGATCGGGAATTGAACCCGTGCGTCTTGCGTAGCAGTCACATTCATATTCACAACCACAGTACATGCCACACAGAGGCAGTCCGATCGTTTACTTTAAAGTGGTCTTCTGATAAAATTATTTGTTTCAGAACTGGTAAACTCCACTACCCCACAAATGTGTGCGGACCACTGTTCGAGGAGGAGTTGGAGTTCTGGGGGCTGGACTCCAACCAGGTGGAGCCTTGCTGTTGGTCCACGTACAGCATACACAGGGATACACAGGTCAGTGCTTTAGTGTCGATAATTGTGACGTCAACAGATCCTGAAGAAAATTATGCTACTGAGTGTTTGGTATTTTTTTTAATCAAAGGACTCGTCAATTTGACTGAGGTGCAGTGCCGGATGGTAAGATAAAGGCAAAGTCTCAGAAAGAGGGACACCATTATAAATAATGGTGGCACTCAGCGCGACGGCCTCATCAGATGCCTTTTCACGCCCCGCTTAAAGGACTTGGGACTGTAGGAAGAAGGAAACACGACAGCTGGCAGTATAAGTAGTACATTGTTAAATGAGACAGCTATGTTAATGTAAGAGATGTTATTATGATATTTGATTGGTTTTAATCTTCAGTAATTGTACGGTAAAAAGCATATTTATATCTTTTGTCTTTCACCTCTCCAGCACGAATAGGTGCACTAACTGCGTAAAAACTAGCGGCAAAATCGCATTTTGTTGCGAGCGTGAGTAAAAGTGATTCGAATTTCAAATACTCCTTTGATTTCAAAAGAGTCGCACGTTGTCGTTGAAAAACATATAAGCGATGGAAATAGTTCAGAAACTCATAATATCCCACTTCTGAATTGAAGAATCGAAGTTGAAATACATCGGGAAAAATAAAGCACTCAAGTGGGACCTGAACCCACGACCTTTCCCTTACAGGGGGAATACTCTTTCAACTGAGCTATTAAGCCACACTAAATGCTATAAAAAAAATCAAATATCGAAGTTGAGTCTCGTCTACACTTAATTCTTCTGAGAACTAAATCTATGTGAAGTATGGTATTATATAGGATTAGCATTCAAATGATGTTTACCATCACTAGAGAGTTTTGAGCTCTTTAAAAACCACTTAGGTGGCAGACAATGTGGCACACCTGATGGAAAGTGGTTACCGGGACCTATGGACGTGCAATAGAGAGTCACACCCGTACAGCCGACCCTGTAAGAACAGAGTGTTCCTGTGCCGTCAGAAACAAAGCAAGACAAGTCTTTGGCTTTCCTATTGACAGCATAAAACTTTCTAGTGAGCTCTGACTACTCTATTCACGCGCCGGGAATACAACACGAGGTTATTACGGCCGCGGCATTCTGTAGGGCGGAGGTACTACCCCAGTTTTTTATTTTTTTTTATTTATTCAATATATATGGTAGGTATACATTTGCATTATTTTTTTTTCAAGTACCAGTAAACTGAAAGGGTTTGTATCGGTACCCATATACATTCTTTTTTCAACTGCTCAATTTGGGATGGAAATACCGTCGTGTCCTACTAGCTCAATATTATGTAGAAAATATTATGTTGTATTGATTAGCTTGAGCTGTTATATACTATATATCAATACGGTATCCTTCTCCTATTAATATTAAAAAGGAGAAAGTTTCAGAAGATGTTTGGAAGTTTGTAATGCAATCACTGTCTAACTAAATATTCTAAAATAACACATAGACTACATTTTATCCCGGATATAGTATCCTATGGGTTGCGAAAATGGGATCTAAACTTTTACGGAGTGATTTTTTAGTCTTCTTTTTCTTCTTCGATAGCAAAATCATCTGGAAGTATTTTGATATTTTCTGAAGTTTACGCGAATGTCACTCATTGAAATAAAACCACTTTTTACGGATTCTATCGCGATATATTTGTTATTATTACTTTTAAACCCGACGTTTCGGCTGCTTTGCAGCAGCCATTTTCGCGGTGTGACTCACGATGGTAGTTGTCACATAGTTTGAAGTATAAGTTATCTCAAAATACCCGAATCATGGTGAATTATTGGTGTTCGTATTTACGCAGAATGAGCTCACTGTGTTGTTAAGTCTTGCTGGATTTTGCGGCTTACTGGGTTTGATTAAGTGGATGACTGGGTCCCAAGCTAGTGGTACGGTCCATCCATCCTCTCTATTAAAATTTGGGTGTTTTTTAATTTCAATAGCCTCGCGGATCATTCTAGGAATATATCGGTGTTCTTTGGCGAGTATCTGTGGTTTATCAAACCTTAGGTGGTTGGTGCCTTTTTGCGCGTGTTTAAAAGCAGCCGAAACGTCGGGTTTAAAAGTAATAATAACAAATATATCGCGATAGAATCCGTAAAAAGTGGTTTTATTTCAATGGAAGTATTTTGTCAGGTTTTTTTAACCCCCATATATTATTTAAAATGGCTCCAGGCAGAATATAATTTGACACCGAATCTCTTCCCATGCGGTGACGTTCAAGGCAACTAAGGGATAGGTTAGGCTGTTTAACATCAGCCAGATATATACAGCCCAGACTCAATCTCAGATATAGACTCGAGTCAACAGTAGTGCCCGGAATACGGCAATAGGCTTACACCCTATTACACGGGACCGAATACAACGATTGTTGAAAAGTTCGTGTTAATACACCTCTGCCTAATCCTCCAGGGATAAAAGCATGATTGTATGTATAAATGTAAGTATGTATTTAAAAAAAAAGTTAAGTTTACACAGAAATAGTGTCTATTATACATAGATAGCTTGATAATGCCGCCATTATTGGAAAACCGATTTCATCTGTGCTATGAAGAAATGGCGCGGTGCCAACCGAACTCAGGCTGTAGTTTATTCTTTTATTTGTTTTTAACTTTAATCTTTGACAAAAGGAAATTTTTCTCTCTTTGTTAAGCTGAAATGTGTTTTAACCGACTTCAAAAAAGATGGTTTGAGAACCTCCTCCTTTTTGAAGTTTTGAAAACGGTTGAACGGTTTGTGTTTGTTACGCGATTTCAAAGTCATTATGAACGAATTTTTACTATTCTTGATTTGATGGATATGGAATACCTACATTAGGAGTTGTCTTTTGGGTTACGTATTCAATGGAAACTCAAGTCTACTACTAAGACTACACTGTCTGTCACCAGGGTTTATTCATGAACCATGGTACTAAACAGTTCAAATTTTTCACACGTGATGTATATTTCAATTGCCGCTATACAGCTGAGCCAAGTTGCTTGTGTTAGCAATTGGTTCACGTCGATTGTGTAATGGCTAGAACTCAAACCAGGACCTCTCGATCGTAAAGCCGACTCCTTAACCACTAAGCTACCGACCGAGGGAGAAAGTGCCAAGAAGAAAAGACCACCAATAATTGACATTGTAAGAATAACCAGATCAAAAATTTCATCTTTGAAGTCTGACACGATTCAATGAATAATATTTCTCGCCTAAGTGGAATTACAAATTTAATTTGATTTATACGGAGCCGATATGATTAAGTTGAATAATCTTTTGTGATGGAAGCCGGGGAAAGCATATTACAAGATTTTGATTAGGTACGCAGTCTGTAATATCAGGATTAGCTGCTTTGTCATCTCGAATAATAAGTAATCTAGGAGGATATAAAATCAATAGACCATAGAGAATCTGTAAAGATAATTGAAAATGACACATAAAAAGCGTAAAAAAACAGCGGTCCACGAAGGGTACCGTTCTTTTTTCAGTATATTATGTTGTTTTAAAGGCAACAGAAATACATAACCTGTGAAAATGTAAGCTACTTAGCTACCACGGTTCATATAATACAGCCTGGTGAAAGGCAGAAAAACGAACAGTGAACTCTTACTTAATACATCTAATAGGGTTTCATATTTACCCTTTGTGTTCGAAATTATAAAAGAAACTTGTATAGCAAAAGGACAACAGATCGGATTGAAACAAGGTCCCAATTTGAGAAGATTTTGTGAAGAATCTCATCGGACTTTATTTCTATACTAGCTGTTGCACGCGGTTCCGCCCGCGTGGACGTCGGTTATCGCCGATAGGTTTAAAATTGACAAAGTTTCATACAAACTTTCATCCCCTATTTTGTCCCCTTGGGGGATAGAATTAATCAAAATCCTTTCTTAGCGGATGCCTACGTCATAAATTCTACCATGCAGGTAGAATTTATGACGTAGGCATCCGCCAAATTTCAGCCCGATCCGTCCAGTGGTTTTGGCTCTGCGTTGATAGATAAATATAAATAAATAATATTTCACAACATTCTACACAACGCTATCTAGACCCATGGTAAGCTTTTATAGCTTGTGTTATGGAATCTAGAATGCGGATAAACATACTTATATACTTTTTTTTGTAAATGAATACATATTATACATAGAAACACCCAGACCAATGCAAATAGCCATATTCATGCATACAAATATTTGCACTGAGCGGGAATCGAACCCGCGCCTCCTGCGTTGCAGTCGCGTGCACTACCGCCACGCCACAGAGGCAGAGGTCACTATATCAGTCAGTCTGTCACCTTTGAGTTATATATATTTAGATAGATGGATTATCCCCAGTATAATATTCGTCTTTATCAAATTTGTGATGTCCATCTGCCCACCAGACCTTTGCCTCGGAGCCTGGGATCCATCTCTTTTCTCCTTTTGGTTTGAATTTATCTAATATATAAAATTCTCGTGTCACAGTTTTTGTTGCCATACTCCTCCGAAACGGCTTGACCGATTTTGATGAAATTTTGTGAGCATATTGAGTAGATCTGAGAATCGGCCAACATCTATTTTTCATCCCCCTAAATGTTAGGGGTAGTCCACCCCTAAATTTTATTTTTTTATTTTTTAGACAAAATTTTTAATTTCTATTTTATTATGATACAACATACAAAAATACATACAATCCTCAATTTTCACCCTTCTACGATCAACCCTTATTTTTTAATAGCCATTTTAGTAATTTAATCATTTTTTCTTTCCGGTAGAAAAATGATCAATCGTCATTTAATTATTATCTATTTTTCATCCCCCTAAATGGTGCAGCGGGAACGGGATCTGACGCCACGAGGGTAGGAAAAAATTGGCGGTACGAAGTTCGCCGGGACAGCTAGTAAATGCTATAAATATTTTATTATAAAAAATCACCTGCGGAAATGTAATCAAAAAAATTCTAGTCGTATCTTTTAAATAATAGTTTTTTTTTCAATTTGTAATACCCCTGGAAACTTTCTAAAGGTTACCCATCCAATGTAAGCTCTAACAGTTGTTAATATACGTTTCACTTGATACATCGTATGCACCGAACAACCGTATAGTGAGACCATGTGTATCCGTCAGATTATTGGCGTTGGGTCATTCATCACGCCGGCTACTCAATAAATACAGCGTTTGTCGATGGCACACTGTACAGTGTTGCAGGAATTATGACTGCAGTATGTTTTAGAAGCAATATTCTGCAGTGAGCAATAATGAGAAAAAAAAAACATAACATAACCATACCAAAAACTCACGCCTGTATTCCTTGAAGGGGTAGGCAGAGGTGCTAGAACCCACATTTCGCCAGTTTATGTTTAGGTCCCTTTTTTTTCGTGCGGAAATTCCCTCGGATACCCCCCTGCCGGAGTCGGAAGGGGAGGTTATGTCGGACTCGAACCGACTAAAACCGCACGCCGACTGTGAGTCGTGGTGCTAGGCCGGAGGTGAGGTTGTCATCGACATATCCCTCGCACCCCGGCTGACCCTATGTTTAGGTCCCAATGTAATAGGTGGCGAGCCTATTGCCATTAACCGGGCACTTATAAACCTGCGATAAATACACACATAACTTCGAAAAGCATCGAAAAGTCATTGGTGTGTGCCATGGTAAACCTGGGATCGAACCCGAGACCTCGTCTCAGCAGTCCATTACCTATTCCACTAGGCTACCGCATAAACGCAAAAAACAGAAAAACGATAAAATAAGAACCATCGTAGCTTTTATCGCTTTTTTACCATTCTTAATTTAATTAGCTCGGTTAGATACCTAATTTATTTGAACTACAGGAAAATACCCAATCACCGTCATAAATTCAGCAACGCCTATCATTTATATGTTCATTTTATGAAAAAAAAAAACTGACTGTGCAGTCAGCATAAGATCAATCTTGACGAACAAAGATAAGATAAGAACAAAGTGCTCAAAATGATCTTATTACCTTGATTTTCTTCCTTCCTATTGACTGATTGTTCTGATATAATTTGGCACACAATTTTACGGAGATTAATAAAAATTAAAATCAATAAAACAGCTTTGACTTCATCTTAATACCATGGTGATTCATATTTGGTCCTCGTAAATATGATCACGTATCACAGTTTCGCAACTTGCTCAAGTGGCTCCCAATTCGACTTCGACGGAATGCTCATATTCTTTCCATGCTTTACAGTATTCTTTTCCATCCTTGTACTCCGACTTACTTAAAAGAACGCTTCGTGTTCCTAAATGACACACATTCAAGATCCTTGCGGTCGTCAGTAACATTGCAATTATCCACGCCCTCTCATTCTACAAAATTCTATGACAAGTCCTTCACTGTTCAGGCTGTACGGTTGTGGAATGCACTGCCTGTGAATATTAGACGTGCACAATCCTTGGCTATTTTCAAAAAAATGATAAAACAACATTATTTGAGTTCATTGTAACTTTATCATAAGGTCTTGCTTTGGTACTCGCTGTGTGTATATCTTCTATATATAATATGTGTAAGTATATCTAATCTTATCTGCATATGTACCTATTTATGTATATATTATAGAAATTTAATGTAAGTATGTGCTAAGGTTTATGTTAAATACTATACTTAGGTATGTAATTAATAATATGTTTATGTATGTAAATAGTATATTTATTTTTATGTATGTATGTAGGGATATGTATGTGTGTATATATGTGTGTATATAGTTTAAGTTTATGACTACAGTAATAACTACCCAAACGTTATTATTGTTTTGAGATTAAAAAATGTCCATCAAAAGGTTGCCTGTAAGAGATCGCTTGTAGCGATAAGGCCGCCATTTGTACATTTCTTATTATGTTGTCCGTACATGTACTAAAATTTATAAGTGTACAATAAAGAATTTTCTTATCTTATCTTATCTTATGGTATTAAGATTTTTTTATGAAATTACACGTCAGTTTGTCTTTACTTAATAATAATTCTGACCCAGCGAACTTCATACCGCCAATTTGTATCCGCCCGCGTGGCATCAGATCCCGTTTCCTCTGCATTCTCTATTACAATTAAGCATGTATTATATATAAACCTTTCTCTTGAATTACTCTATCTATTAAAAGAAATTGCATCAAAATCCGTTGCGTGGTTTTAAAGATATAAGCATTCATAGGGACGGACGGACGAGGAAAGAGACTTTGCTTTTTTATACTATGTACTGAAGATGAAGATATTTGTTCCATCTATGTACTAAATAGAAGGATTTTAATGAATTTTACAGCATTAAGTATGCTAACTATACAAATCGAATAGATAGGGAAAAATAAATCTTCTCGGGTGGGACTCGAACCCGCAGTCTTTCCCTTACAGGGGAAATGCCTTGACCATTTCGGGTACCGAGACACGCCCGATGTGATTTATTGGGCGGAGTTATCAAAAAACGATGTTTAAAAATGATTGTAACATCATTCATTGGTTCCGATAGTTCTTAAGAAGATTGGTAGATGACTCCACCGTCGCTGTAAGAACGGATAAATGTAAGGGAAATTTGAATCACATCGGGAGTGTCTCGGTAGCCGAATTGGTCAAGGCACTCCCCCTGTAAGGGAAAGACTGCGGGTTTGAGTCCCACCCGAGAAGATTAATTTTTCCCTATGTATTCGATTTCCGCCGGCTCCGGCTTCGTGAACGTAAACACATAGTGTTATTGTGCTCCTACTTTTGTCATAAAATCTGTAAACTTACCGTGAAATTCTGCCCATGAACATTTAAAATATACACCTAATGTGCTAAACTACGTGGTGAAATAAAGATTCAAGTGTAAACAGTGCTATCAAAATAATTATCCATTGGCAAAACTAAAAAAAAAACTTTTGAGGTTATCTGTCAGCTGATTATACACCATAGACACGGAGGTTGACAAAGTCGTGTTGACATACCAAAAAAATCAACGTCCCATTGCTACCAACATTACGGCTTTAATAAGCTGCGTTCACAAGATTACGTTACATTACACGTATAAATATCAACTTAAATGGATAACCTTCAATCTTTTTTCGACCAAATGAAAATAGAAATGTGTAAACAAACCGACGACATCATGACAAGAATAGATGAGAAATTAATTCCTTTTAGACTGGAAATGCAGGAATTAAGGTCAGAAAATGAGAAATTAAAGGAAAAGATATACAATCTTGAAAAAAAATAGAAGAATAAATAATTTAATTTTATATGGAGTGAAAGAGGACGAAAATTCTACCACCAGTCTAATCGAAAAAATTAAAAAGAAATTTAAAGAGGATTTAAACATTACTTTTGAAGATAGGGACGTGAACACGATTTACAGAATTGGCAAAAATAACACAGAAAATGGAAAGGAAAGGCCAATCCTCTTGGCATTCGTTAACTTCTGGAAGAAAAACGAGATAATGATAAATAAAAAGAGATTGAAAAATATATATGTGTCTGAAGACTATCCTAAAGAAATAATCGAGACCAGGAAAAAGCTACAGTCAAAATTGGAGGAAGAACGAAAAAAAGGCAATTATGCATACATAAACTACGACAAGCTGGTTATCAAACAGGGAAAACATGACAATACAGGTCCCAAAAGGAAAATGTCAACCTCGCCAAATGCAAAAGAAAATCCCCACAAACAACAATCATTAATGAAAAAACATCGCTTAAATGCCTTTGACGTTATGAGGAGTAGAAGTAACTCTCTGCCTTCTGCCAACCTACCAACTGTCCAGAATGCATAGGATGATGCCATCAGCCACCGGAACGAAACACTAAACAAACAAGAACATACAAATAAAACGAACAAACCATTCCCCAACCCGATTTGTCCTCGTGGGGAATTAGACTGCAACCCTCCAACAAATACAACAATAGAAATAGAAATAGACCAAGATACAAAAAACCTCAAGATTTGCACTTACAACGTAAGAACACTTGCATCGACAGCACGATTTCTTGAACTAACTAATGCTCTAAAAAGTATAAGCTGGGACATTCTAGGCCTCGCAGAAGTCCGAAGAATGGGATGTAGTATCGAAGAGTACAGCGACCTTATTTTTTGCTACATCGGCGAAACTAAAGGACTATATGGAGTGGGATTTCTCATTAAGAAAAAATACAAGAACAACATCACTAACTTTGTGGGAATCTCTGAGAGAGTAGCACTTTTACAAGTAAGATTTGAATGCTTCTCCTTATCTATAATACAAGCATATTCACCTACTGAAAGATCAACAGAAGAAGAGGTTGACAAATTTTACAAGGACATCGAAACTGCTTATACCATAACTGAAGGAAAGGTAATAGTAATGGGAGATTTTAACGCTAAAATAGGTTGCCCAAAAACAGACTATTATCCAGTAATGGGAAAATATGGATACGGAGTGTGCAACGGAAGAGGCGAACGGCTTTTAAACTTTGCTTACCAATACAAACTGTCAATAATGAACTCCTTTTTCAAAAAGAAAGAGAGTCGCAGATGGACATGGTTGTCACCCGATCAAAACACTAAAAACGAAATAGATTATATTATGATAAACCACCATAAACTCATAACTAATATTGAGGTTCTTAACAAATGCAAATTCTCTTCCGACCACAGATTGGTGAGAGCCACAGTACTTTTAAGTCAGCCAATAAAGAGCAGAAAATCTTATACAACACCATCTAATATTCCCAAGACAGAAGCAGAAATCAAAACATACATCAAAAACCTACAGGTACACACAGAAAATATCGAACCAGACCGTATCGATATTCAAATATACTACAATATCCTGGAAAGAGGTATAGCAGAAAGCTTAAAATGCACAAATACTACACGCCCTCAACAACATAACATTTTCTCTAAAGACACAGTCCAACTTATAGAAAAACGCATGAAACTACAACACACAAAGAATAAAACAAAAGAAATGAAAGAAGAACTTAGTAAAATATACAAAGAGACTAATAAATCAATTCGAAAGGACTATACCAATCACAGATATGAGACTATTTCAAGGAACATTAAAAATTTTAAAAGTGCCAAAAGAGCCTATAAGGAACTAGCTACGCACAAATCGTGGATTCAAAAACTCGAATACAACTCACAAGAGACAAAATCAAGAGAGGATGTAATAAAACATGCAACAAACTTCTATAAAAATCTCTACAAGATACAAAATAATAACACTGAAATAGAATTGGAACTAACTCACATGAACACGACAGACTGCGTTAGACCAATTGAAGAATCCGAAGTTTACGAACATATAAAAAAGTTAAAAGCTGAGAAGAGCCCAGGACCAGATGGACTATGCAACGAAGCCCTCAAAATAGGAGCACCTATCTTAACACACCATTTTACACAATTGTTTAATATGATACTAGACGCAGAAAAGGTACCAAAAGAATGGTGTACATCGGACATAATTTTGCTCTTCAAAAAAGGAAGTCCCTTGGATATAGGGAATTATAGACCGATAAGCCTGCTAGCAAGTTCGTACAAACTATTCTCATCCATAATTTTGAAAAGAATATCGGACGACATTGATAGACAACAACCTAAAGAACAAGCAGGATTCAGATCAGGCTTTAGTACAATCGACCACATACAGACACTAGAACAAATCTTAGAAAAATACAGAGAATACAATAGACCCCTGTATGTGGCCTTCATTGACTACAGCAAAGCTTTCGACACCATTAGTCATTGTTCAATTTTGACCGCACTACAAAAATCAAATATCCACTATAAGTACATTAATATCTTAAAATATATTTACACAAAAACTACAAGCAGAGTAAAATTAGAAACAAGAGGAGATGAAATAAACATAGAACGTGGAGTTAGGCAGGGAGACCCTCTATCTCCAAAGCTATTTGTAGCAGTACTTGAAAATATTTTTCAAAAACTAGAATGGAAGAACATGGGAATATACATAAATGGACAATATTTAAATCATCTGAGGTTCGCCGATGATATTGTTATATTAGCCGAAACTGCCAAAGATCTAGAGTATATGATGAGATCACTTGACTGTGAAAGCTCGAAAATCGGCTTAGAAATGAATGCAAACAAAACTAAGATTTTAACCAACAGTCGTGAACGCCCAATTATGATAAAAAATAACAATATAGAAATAACAATATGATAAGAAAGAACAAAATATCAATGACTACATCTACTTGGGAAAGCAAGTTTCATTTAAAACGTTGAGCAATGAAGAAGAAGTAACAAGAAGAATTAACGCAACTTGGAAGAAATTCTGGGCATTAAAAGAAATCCTAAAAGGGGACTATTTATTTATTTATTTATTCTTTATGCACAAATATGAAATATGTGTACAAAGGCGGACTTAATGCCGTAGGCATTTTCTACCAGTCAACCTTAGGGTGATGCAGAGATTTGTCTAAGGTAGGTGCTCGGAGTATCGATCTAGTACGGAATACCTAAATATGAAACATATAAACAGCAAATATGAAAATATACTTATATATACCAACATATACATATACATACATAAACATACATATACATACACATACATACATATACATACATATACATACATATACATACATACATATACATACTATACATATATACGTACACAAATACTTTATACTGTATACACATACACCAGATTTCATAATATATTATCTACATACTATATAATAATGTGCTATAGAAAATTTTATATAATATTATTATTGTTCTGCCTATGGTTCGCTATAAATCAGCCGTACTCGGTTTCTGAATATTGAACGATTTGGGGACATTCTGACTTCCAGCGGCAGCGCATTCCAAAGTAGAATGGATTGTACAGAGAAGGAGGAGTGGACAAGGCTTGAAGTATGAGTGGGACAGTGGAGAAGAAGATTGTTAGAGGAGCGTAGATTTTTAGTATGGTTCGAACCAAGAAGGTGGAGATGGGATTTTAAGTAGGAAGGGGCATTGGGAGAATTCAACAGAGTATAGATCAAAGTGACAGCTCTTAGACTGCGTCGCCGTCGGATGGGTAGCCAACCGAGCTCTGCACGTTGATCCGAAACATGGTCATACTTCCTAAGGTTGTAGACGAATCGAATGCAATTGTTGAGAAGTCGGTCAAGTTTATTGAGCAGATCTGCATTCAGGTCGAAATAGCACACATCACCATAGTCGAAGATAGGAAAAATCAAAGACTGCATAAGCATTGTCTTGGTTCTGGGTGGAAGAAAGTTTTTAAAGCGGTAGAGAGCCCTTAGTGTTCCAGTTACCTTCTGGCAAACGTTGGTGACTTGTACCCGCCAACTCAGGGTTGAGTCAATGTGTAAGCCCAGGTTCTTAACACTGAGTGTGACAGGAATGACTTTCCCATCAAACACAACTGCTGGCATGGCCGCGTCCTTCAACCTACTCATCATATAGCTGCTGGCAATTATGATACTCTGGCATTTGTCAGGGTTAACAGCCAGTCCAAACCTGTCACACCAGCTCCGTATAAAACCCAGGTCTGCGTTTACTCTGTCAATAGCTTCCGAGATGTTGTCCACGGGGGCTTGGCTGTACAACTGCAGGTCATCGGCGTACAGGTGATACGTACATTGAAGATCGGGAGTTATGAAATTTATAAATATAGAGAAAAGAAGAGGAGAAAGTATACCGCCTTGAGGGACCCCTGAGTCCAGATTGCACCAGCTCGATGACATCTCACCGGCACAAACCGACTGCTGACGCCCCCGAAGATATGATGAGAACCAATCCAGATCGTCGGATGAGATCTTAATATGGGTGAGGATGGCCAAGAGTATGTCGTGGTTGACACAATTGAAGGCGTTGGAAAAGTCCACTAAAACCATTACCGTAGCCATAGTCTTCTCCATACCATCCCTGATGTCACCCGTTACCTTAAGGAGTGCGGAAGTAGTGCTATGTCCTTGTCTGAATCCTGATTGTAGGGGGCTTAGTAAGTTATTACGATGTATAAATTTAGTTAACTGTTTATGCACACATGCCTCCAGCACTTTGGATAGAAAGGGTAGGATCGAGATAGGACGAAAGTGGCTTGGAAGGGAGGGATTAGAAATTTTGGGAAGGGGGCGGACGTATGCTTTCCGCCACAATGTAGGAAATTGTCCAGTATCTAGAGAAAAGTTTATGATATGGGAGATTGCCGGAAGGAGATGATCAAGGACGGAGGTAACCATTCGGCGACTAATATTGTCGCAACCCACTGCATTTGATTTGATGGCCAAGATGATTTTTTTGATCTCATCCGACGTGACTGGAGAAAACTGAAAGGGTGTGCAACTGGGACTGGTCAGTCCGGCTATGAAGTCTACCGTTTGACGCTTGATTAGGCCATCAATTGCGAGTGAGGTGGAGAAATGACGATTAATGGCATCTAACTCAATTGTCTTGGGTAGCTCCAACTGCCTTGTTCTACCAATTCCCAATGTCCCAAGAAACTTCCAGACATCAGCTGGTGATGAGCAAGTTACATTATCAAAGATGTGTCGGCGTTTAGCGTTCCGTATCACCACGTTACACCGATTCCTGACAGTTTTGTAAGTGTCCCAATTTATGTCCGTGCGATTCTTTTTATATTTGAGAAATGCCCGGTCTCTGCGTTTCATGGCCATTCTAACCTCGTTTGTAAGCCATGGTGCTGGGGGATACTTTAGCTTCACTCTCTTAACAGGGGCATGTTTGTCAAAGAGGCTGTTTACCTCTTTGGTAAAAAACAAAACTTTATCGTCAACTGTGGTAGCGTCTGTTAATGGTGCCCAGTTGACCGCAGCGGCATCAGCACACAATTTATTGCTGTCCATGCGCCCAAAACAACGCCTATGCAGCACTTTAGGTTTGACTTTAGGAGGTTTAAGGATATAAGAGACGTAAATTAGATCATGGTGCGAAAAGGCCGGTGCCAAGAACTGACCGTGAAAGTTAACAAGACTAGGAATAGAGGTAAGTATCAAGTCGAGCCAAGTGTCTTCCACATCCTTATTATGGTGTGTGGCATTAAGTGGCAAAACATGAAGACTGGCTGACTCGATTATGTGGAGAAGTTTGTGAGCCCTTGAAGAGTCCACTGCAAGAAGATTGGTGTTAAAGTCACCCATGATGATGTGATGCTCGTACTCAGACCCCAAAGATTCTAATACCAATTCAAAATCGGTGAAATAATCAAGCGTGGGGGGACTGTAGACAACGCCAAGGAGCGTTTTGGCACCCCTGACCCAAACCTCCAGGAAGAGGAACTCCGCACTAGCTGAGTATTGTGAGGGAGATGAGGCAACCATTTTAAAAGGAAGGTCACTGCGAAGGTATATGGCAACACCACCCCCGTCCTTACCCAACCTATCGTTCCTTATCAAAACAAATCCTGGGAGTGGGAAATAAGTGGAGAGAAGATTCGGTTTCAGAAAGCTCTCGGAAATCAGTATGGCATGAACGTGAGAGTCAGCAAAGGTTGCTACGAGGTCACTATAATGTCCGGGCACACTTTGTGCATTTATGTGGCAAACATTAAATGAACGTCCCAAATCCTGTTCGAAACACTCCCGAAGCGTATCACCAAGTATTGACGCATTATTGGTGATCGAACAGAAACTGTTATCATCAGACGGTGTATCGGTATCATAAGCAGAGTGGAAGGAGTCACAATCACTCATAATAATTAAATAAATAGGATAAAAAGTAAATAATATAATATATCGTACTTATATATCCAATAATATAATAAAAATATGTACCAGTCAAATAAATACGCTGAGTAGTTGTAGATCTCAGTCTCTGCACCACCCGCCAGCAAACATTGACAATCACTGAAAATTTTAATACACTGAGTAGGTAACGGAGCAAAATAATACGATTAAGAAAAATATGAATAAATCTGATAGTGCAAAAAACCCTTGTGCCAGAATTAATTGAGTTGAAACGTCAAACTTGAACCAGATGTCAAAGTGACATTGTCATATGTAATATGAAAAGTGGGTAAACAAAGACAGTCTATAATTATTATGAATTTAAAACAAACATTGCAAACATACCGTCATGACTCAGAAAAATAACAACAAAATGGACTTAGAGCACAAGGAATTATTTAAGTGTTACAATTATGCAATTGCAGCAGTATGAAATCCGACACCAATAAGATTAGAAGTAGGTACAATACTTATGGTGAACACTAGTCATTGGCTCTTCGTGTCGGCATGGGATACTTCTCGATGAGTCGTTGGAGTTCCTCTGAAGTAGTGAGTTTGCAGCGCTGTCCGTCCTGCGTTCTGACCAGTACAACGCCATCCTGCGTCCAACAGCAGCGCATCCCGAAGTGCAGGCGGGCCTTGATGAATACTGCCTGTCGGTTCCTGGTTAAAAACTCCTTTACTGATATGGAGGACCCTCTTAACCTCGTCTTCGCGCTCCAGACTGCAGACTTTGTACTCGTCGTGTCAAACCGCACCAGGATGGGGCGATTGCGGCCTGGTATGAGCGCCCCAAGGCGATGACAAGATTTGATGGCACCTGTCTTGATCTCCTTCAAACTCATCTGGTCATGCAAGATACCCATGATGGTATTGGTACAGCTTTCCTTCTTATCCGCTTCAGGAATACCTGAGAAGATAATAGCTTTTCGACGCTGCCAAGCATCAACCGAATCAGTGGCCAAGATACATTCGGATATTTGTTTCCGGAGCAGCCCCAAAATACTGAATATAAGCTCCCTGAATGTTCGGAACTCATCCGCAACCTTCGCCACTGTATCCTTGGCTGTACCTCCAACCTGTAGCTGCGCTTGCAGTTCATCCATTTTTCTAGTGAAATTTTCTTCAAGGCTTTTCTGCACGGATTGGATTTCATCTAGTTGAGACATTTTAGTGCTTGCAATCTGCTCTTGAAATATATCCTTGTGATTGTATGAAGCTGGCAGGTGGTGTTTAGTGTTGGTTACAGTTCACATATAGTGCCACAAACGTGAGTATTACTTTGTAGCTAGTAATAATAAAAGATTATGCAAAAAAACTGGAAAATGTAAATAAAAACTATTTAAATTGTTTGGAGCAATTTCAGATATTTACAAACAAAATAAAACAGAAAATCAAATGCAGCCAAACATCTATGGAAAGAAGCATGTTGAAAATTAGAAGGATACAAAAAATTAAGAGCGAAAGCATTCGTCAGAAAACCAAACTCACCGACGCTCTGAGGCACGCACTACTACTAAAGTGGAGATGGGCCGGACACATATCACGATACACAGACAGGAGATGGACTATCGAAGTCACACGGTGGAAAGGACCAAAGGGGAAAAGGAATGTTGGTAGGCAAATAAAACGGTGGACTGATGACAACTTTTATCGCAGGCAACGACTGGATACAGTCAGGCAAGGACAGGGAGTCATGGAAGAAGTTGGAGGAGGCCTTTACCCAAACAGGGGTCCATATTTTGTAATACTAACATTAAATATAAGTTATAATAATTAAAAAAAAAAAAAAAAAAAAAAACTAACATTAAGCTAAAAACATATAAACATGTAACATTGGAAAAATATGGAATAAATGGCTTTATTATTATTATTATTTGTATCTCTGATCCGTGACTCTCGGGACTATGGAGTCCCGGGCCTTTGGAAGGCGTGCGTCGGGCCGAAGCCAAGACGTAGAGGCCCTTTTAAGAGAGTTTAATATGCTAGGGATAGACACACATGGCAGATACCACCCCCGAGCGCACAATATGATACACCCGGGGATGGTCCCCGCCAGGTGCAGAGACTATTGGAATAATGGAAACTAGATTATGGGCTATGGGGTTGAGTATTGGATTGACTGGTGAATGGGCTATGGGGGGAGACTAACGGACGCCTGCCATGACAATAAGTCTCAAAATTGTTAAAAAGGCAGGTGGTGACTCGCCAACTCATTGCATGGGCCCCATTAAAATAGCCACGCATAATGCGGCCATGGAGCAACACCCGTTGAGCGGCTAAGGTTGTCGAGAGGTGAGTCTGCGGGGTGCAAGATCGCGAAGTCGGTCAGCAGGCCCCCGGCGTTATGACATTTTACACTTCCAACCTGGAGCACAGGTTCCGCTCTTGCGACTCCACTCTTGGCCGGCCAATAAAGGCAAGCACAAGAGGCGGGGCGGAATAAATTCCAACCCTCGGGAGAATCAGGGTTCGTGGTGTCGCCACTCACCAACAGCTCGCCACAAGCTGCCCCTGCGGGGTTATTATTATTATTATTATGTATTCGATAAACAGAAGGATTATCTATGTCTTGTCAAACGGCTAGACTTGTGGTCTTATCCATACCTATCAAGTACCGGGGGTTAATATCATCCATCCCACGTTTCGAGCAGTCTTAACAGAATTATACAGCTTTCATTGAAGTGACTAACATCTTGAATACCAACCCCAAAATCAAATTAAAACATTCCATTACAAACAAACATACATACCAAACTAACAACAGGGTGTTAAATAAAGAATTAAAGACATTATTTAAAATGCTACCAGACCTTTCTCCATGCGGTGTACGGACAGACAACAGCCCGCATTCACTTAATTCACACATACCTCACAAGTTTCCCGGACCCTAATTAAATCTGTTATGCAAGCCCACAGGTTGTAGAGGTTTCTGGCTAACCCTTTTTCAGAATATCATTAATTTGATCGGTATGTGTTCTTCGAGAATGACTCCGAACTAATTGTTTAATAAGTCTCTATTCACGCTTTTACGTAGCATTTTATATCTATCTATCTATACAATTAAATAATTGTTAATTCAAAATGTTTGTTCGCGATGTACGCAAAAACTACTGAAAAGATCTTGATGTGGTTTTTTTGTTAGAAAGTTCTTGATCAGACTTAAAATCTTACGTTTGTTTGATTGCAACACGAAGCAGACCGCGACCCACAGCAACCGATATCTTAACCCTCAGTTTACCCGGTGAAATTATATACTGCAATTAACCTCATTGAGTCCATTGGACTCCTCCATACAAATCATCGATTTTACTCAAAATAAAAGAAAATCTTGTATTACAAAGTAATTTAATGTGTTTAACAACATATTTCTTACTATTTTACGTATCAAATTTTAATCAATCATGTTTGTATCTTATATTTTTCTTGTACATACTTAATCACTAGAAAATATCTATAAAAAAATAAATGCCAACTTCTGGCTTCGAACTGAAACAAAATCCGAACATAAACATAGTTTTTTTCTACTAAATTAACACAATAATATCTTAAACAATCGTTAACAATAATAAAAATGGTTCATGTTCATAATAAAATAAGAAACCTGCAACGCCTTATCTTTGGCTTTATCTATACATTTCACGCAAAGCTATTTAGTGCAACCTAAACATACTGGCCTCAAACAACTGTGACACAGATGCACAGTCTTCCCTTAGACGGCTAGGCAATATTATCTTTAGTCTCAGGGCAATTTATTTTCAGTTTCCAGTTACATGTTAGCTAAGGGCATCTTAGTTATTACTGATAGTGCGTAGTTCTCGTAGTAGCATCATCGGAATCCTCTTTATCGTCCTGAAGCCAGTCGGTTACTATTGATCACCACCCTGTTGCATTATATTAACTGATCTATTTGACGCCATATTGTTAATCTAAAATTAAATAAATTACATGAAAACACGACAAATAACAAAACAATGATTTTACAAATTTTGTTACACAAATACCCTGTTTGAGTCCAATGGACGCATGACAAGCGGCTACTTACCTCTACATGCTGCGCAGGCGAAGGTCCTCCTCAACCTGAAGCCGATGCGCTACTGAATGAAGGTACACGGGCGCGCGAAGTTTAATTCGCGGTAATTAAGTTTTTAAGCATGATTGAAACTTTGTGCGGAGTCCAATGGACCTAACAGGTAAATTAAGGGTTAATATAGGCTGCTGTGGGTTGCGGTCACAGGATCAGTATTTCTGTGACCCTTGTACATTGGCATGAAGTACCAGGCTCACAGAAATTTTAAGGAACTTTATCTGGGTCCTAAACTTTTCTATTTCGAACTTAATGTGGACGAAGTCGCGGGCAAAAGCTAGTATAGAAGTCTTTCTCAATGTCGGGAGGTGTTAGCCTACAGTTTCCACGCAGGCCAAACAGGTTGGTACAGAGTTTCATTTAGAGTTTCCCTTCCCTCGCAGTGATATCGTCGTTCCGCACCCCTTCGAACTCAGCAGCAGCACGACCCTCAGTCTGCGTGTGGTTTTAGTCGGTTCGAGTTGAACATAACCTCCCCTTCCGGCTCCGGCGTGGGGATTTCCACACAAAAAAAAAGTTTCAAGATATTTCTGACGCTAACTGAAAAAATAATATTAATTTCATGATTACGTACTCAGCTCGTATACCATCTATCTACACACTTATAAAAAACAACTGCAATGAACTAAAACTATTTCAACCGATCAAAATCAACCGATGTTCACCCAAAACCGTCTCATATCTACCGGATAAGCGATTCTCCGTCGCTATTTGATAGATCGAAACCCTTTCCAATAGAGTTTTAAGGCTTTTTGTAACAAAGAGACATGGACCTTTTCATTCGATGTATTCATGAGCACGTACTCACTGTGTTCCGTGGAATATTAAGACTCGCATTTAGATCTGTGCACAGATTTTATTCTAAAACCCGTTTTTGACTTCCGTTGTTAAAAACGCGATTTTTTAGATTCTACAAGCATATTTCAGGAATTAAAAGAATTGGAAAGATTATATAAAACGGGGTTTCTTATAGTAAATATGGTAGAATATTTTTCTTTTTTTTTTCATACGCCTACAGATTATACACCTCAATTTTATTAGTCAGTGGGGCGGCTATGGGTTCGAACTGAATAAAACCACACGCCGTCTCGGTTATCGAATGCTGGAATGTAAAGTGGCCTAATGATAAAAGTTTTTTATTAATAAACTAGCTGTCCCGGCGAACTTCGAACCGCCAATTTTTTAGATCCCGTTCCCGCTGCGCCATTTAGGGGGATGAAAAATAGATGTTGGCCGATTCTCAGACCTACTCAATATGCTCACAAAATTTCATGAGAATCGGTCAAGCCTTTTCGGAGGAATAAGGCAACGAAAACTGTGACACGAGAATTTTATATATTAGGTCCTTACATATGAAATTGGCGTTTTGTATGGGAGGAACAAAAATTCTAATATTTTTAAATATAATATATTTAATTTATCAAAGTATGAACCATTGTTTTCTATGCACTTTTGCCATCTCATAGGTAGTTCATTGATCCCTTTACTAAAAAAACCAGTCGGACGGGAATTAATAAAATCTGTGAAGGCGATTTGGACTGCCCCATCAGAGTTGAATTTTTTCCCTTGCCTTTTTTGGAGTTGTCCAAATTTCGAAAAAAATGGTAATCTGTTGGAGCAAGGTCCGGGGAGTACGGAGGATGTCTTAGACATTCCAATTGAAGCTCTTCTAATTTGGTAGCCGTCTGTTGTGCGGTGTGTGGTCTAGCGTTGTCGTGAAGCAGCAGTGGCGTGAAGCGATTGACCAGCCTAGGTTGTTTAGCCGCTAGCTTTTCCATCATTGTTTGCAATTGCTGACAATAGACATCAGCCATAATAGTCTGGCCAGATTTGAGAAAACTGTAATGAACAATACCGGCACTAGTCCACCAAACGCTCACAAGTAACTTTTTTGGGGGTAAATTTCCCTTGGGGCAGGATTTGGCTGGCTGGCCAGGATCCAACCATTGCGCTGAGCGCTTCCGATTATCGTAAAGAATCCATTTTTCATCACAGGTAATGATTCGGTTTAAAATACCTTCATTATTGTGCCGGTTCAGTAATGTAACGCAGCAGTCGACGCGCGTTTGCCGGTTTGCTTCAGTCAATTCGTGAGGTACCCACCTTTCAAGCTTTTTAATCTTCCCAATTTGCTTCAAGTGAATTAAAACAGTTTTATCACTAACACCGCAGCCTGCAGCTAACTCGGACGTGGTTTGCGATGGATCCGCTTCCACAATAGCCTTCAATACTTCATTATCAACTTGGGTCTCAGGCCGTCCACGGGGCTTGTTCTGCAGGTCGAAATTTCCAGAACGAAAACGTTGCAACCAAAAACGAACTGTGTTTTCTTTTGCAACATGACCGCCATAAACATCATTCACCCTTCGAGTCGTTTCCGCAACACTAGTGCCACGGCGGAACTCGTATTCGTAAATAATGCGATATTTTAAGTTTTCCATTATGTAAAATGAGTGACGCAAACAGAAAAAAAACAAATGAATGACGGTCATCGAAGCACAAATACATGAGTAAATAGCTGTACAAATTTGAATTTGGAATTCCTTACCAAAGAGGAGAAAATCGTGATTAAAGTGGCCAGTACGAAAAACGCCAATTTCATATGTAAGGACCTAATATTAGATTAACTTTCATCATAATCCGAGAGCTGGCACGATTTTTGGAGTAAATGCTTGAGGCAAGCTCTCTTATTATTCCCCAACACGAAGGTGCAGATCTGGCTGGTGAGTGACGGGGTTAAACCATCCTAAAAATATTTTGAAAACATTAAAAAAAAGGTTCAAATACATGTTTGAGGCAATATGCAGTTTGTATAATGTTGTAGTTTAATGCTTAAAGAATACAAACAAAAAAAAGCCAGCCCTTTTGGTCTAGGCTTTAACATTACCAGGCGTGTTCAAAAGTATTAAAAAAATATATAAAAAATGTATTTGAGGCAACTGGAAATTTTAATAGGGTATTATTGATAAGTAAAAAATAAGATTTAAGAACAAACTCGATAAGTTAAAATACTCAAATTTTTTTTTTTTGGAGTTAGTAATACTTTAGTCTTTGTTCATTGTAAAGGAATAGCTTCTCTGCAATAGTCTTACGTACATATCGACAGAAATAGTTGCGAAAGGTGATATAAAACCCAATGTTTTCTGTAGAACATATGTTTAATGTAACGTTGCAGTATTTGTGTTGTAATGTACGTAATTTATTTAAAATAAAACTCAGCGGAAGTAGTATTTCATAGGATATAGCTGCTTCGTCATAGCTTTGCTGTGGGGCTATGAAATACGCGATTAAATTTGAACAGCGTTGAAGCGAGTTTTTTTTTCGAGGCCGTCTTGATGGAGACCACTATTTAGGATCTTCAGAATGTGAAATAGTGACCCGTATGCCCTGGACTTCAGTCTTCAGTCTTCGTCTAACAACTTCAATGTTCTACAATAATTATAACGAGAATTAACGCCCACCAGGTTACACCAGCAGCAGCTGTGTTCACATGCTGACTCAGCGAAACCTGGTCGAAACATCAGTCGAATTAAAGGCTGCGGGCCTGAGGGTGATCGATGGAACCACCAGTCACCCTAGCAGAAGCAGGCCGTGTGGTAGCGGCGCAAAGTGCGCCTCCCCATACCCAGGGCTAGATAGGAACACTATGGTCTTCACAACCCGAAAGAGGCCATCTCGAAAGAGACGGTCCTGGGTCTGCCGGGGTACGAGAGATATGTTCCCTGCATTCTCACCTCCGGCAACAAAAGATCCAAATACGGCGTGCGTATTAGTCGGTTGGAGTTCGACATAGCCGCCTCCACCGGCTCCGGGGGTTGGTATCCGTGAAGATTTTTCGCACGATAAAAAAAGGTGAATTAAAGGTAAACCTATACCATGATTGCGTTATTATTATTGTATATCATGGAAAGCGAGAGTTTAAAAGTTAACTTCAATGTTCGGTTTATTTTGGTTCTGGAGAACGACTACCGTCTTTTCCCCCAGCCCCAAAAGGAAAACTGCATCAAAGCCTAGTTCGTAAAGCAGCAGGGGCACCATGATGCTTGGGTCTAGAAGATTTTGGTAGATTTCCAAACACTACACTGTGTTATGTATGACTGCAAAAAAATCTTCTTGACTAGAATCCATATCCATACTACGAGTAATATTATAAATGCGAAAGTAAATGTCTGTTATTTTTAAGCTGTCGCGGTGTAAATTTGGTTTTTAGGCCTATTGGGGACTTCACGTGATAAAAAATTTCACTTACTTTTTGCCGAGACGTCAAGTCGTGACCACGGGTACAGCATCGCACCCGAAACGTAACTCTGTCTGTCTATCTGTCTGTGTGTCAGTCTGTATGTTACGCTTTGACGCCTAAACCACTGAATCGATCGTGTTGAAATTTGGTATAGGGGTAGATTAGACTGATTAGACTAGTATGAGAAAGGTGGAAGGACGACCATCAAAGTCGCCGAGAAGCGCTGTATGCGGTCTGCTTTAGATCGGTAATTCTGGAAGTCTATGGGAGAGGCCTATGTTCAGCAGTAGACTGTGTGTGGCTGATATGATGATGATGATGATAAGATTATGAGAAAGCACATAGACTATGTCTGGTCTCGATAACCGACATCCACGCGGGTGGAGCCGCGGGCAAAAGCTTGAATAGCCGACATCCGCGAGACAGAACACAGCGGGGCTGCTCAAATGTGATATTGCATCAAATTTATTCAGTGATATTCAAGACTTACTTCGCTAGTAAAATAAAAAGCGTATTTGAAGGGCTTTTATAAGGTGACGATTGATTTTCGGTTCAGTGGTTGTACAATTATATTGATAAGTTTGTTGTTGTCGGCTTCGGAAGCGTTCCTCTTACACCCAGTTTACAGGTATTGTATGTATTATATATAGGTACGGTATGTAGTGTATATGTATTTATGTTTTTGTTGTTACATTCATACACCAAAAAACCCACGTGTGATTTCTATGCATTCCTGTCCATCCAAAGGTTGCCTGGAAGAGATTGTTGTTTGCAATAAGGCCGCCCTTTGTACAAGAGATTGTATGACATTTCTGTTGTTTGTTTACGGGTAACGGGATTGGAAATAAACAGCTTCGTATGTGAGTCCGCTTTATTTTCACACCCCAACAGCCAAATCTTGAACACGACACTTCATGACGCGACTGTACCACACGATGCACTACTGCACTTCAGTCTTATTCGCGACACTCACAGCGCGACTGTACCGCACGATCACTGCGCTTACACGACACTCACAGCGCGACGCACTATCACTGCACTTTACTTTGCACTTTTCACTCTTTTCCCACTTTTCTTCCTTTTTCCTTCTTCTTCTTCTGTTCACTTTGAACTCACAAACTGTCCTTTCACCGCTCTGACAGCTCCTTTTATACCCTTAATTTCGATCGTCTTTTCGATATTCATTTTATTATTTCTCTAGAATGTTCTATGATCTACTAGAAGAGCTTAACTATATTTTTGATCTTCATTTCGTTTCTCATTTTTATTCTTCCAGAATGTTCTGCTAATAAATAGAAGAATTTAAATATAGAATCTTCTGTTACCTTTACCAAATAAAGATTTACATAAATTAGAAAAACTCAAAACCGCTGGGTGGGTGCTTTGGGGTCCAACCAAGATCTTCGGGACCCAAGCCAACCTCACCTGCAAGCCGGTGCACCTGCTGAAAAACGGACGAGGCTCTGGCGCTGGCTTTCCCTTCAGGGTTGGGGGGTCAGACGGCAGTCGCCCCCGGAAAGGCCAAAACTTAGCCAAATCACAAAATGATAGGCAATGTAAGGGATCGCGCGAGGGATAGGGCGCCGCCGCAAAACGGCGCGCAGGAGTGTCGCCAGCCTCTTGTGACAAGTGGACGAGGGCTACCGTGCCTGAGCCGGGCACGGCTAAAGAAGATAGGCCAAAATCGCGATCCCCGTAAACTCCGCTTCGCAACGTGGAACATCGGCACGTTAACTGGTCGCGCGAGGGAGTTGGCCGCCGTACTCTCCAGGCGGAGGGTGGCCGTGGCGTTCCTGCAGGAGACTCGGTGGGAGGGCAGTAGCTCCAAGCTCATTGGAGACGGCTACCAGCTGATGTACACAGGTGCTCCTGATGGGCAGGCCGGGGTGGGCGTGGTGCTCTCCCGGGAGCTTCAGGATGACGTCTTGGAGGTGAAACACCATAGCGCCCGACTTATGGTTGTGAGGGTGCTTGTCGATGGTATTGTAACCCATCTGATAAGTGCCTACGCTCCACAGTCTGGGTGTGGCGAAGCCGAAAAGATCTCGTTCTGGAACCAACTCGGAGGAGTGCTCCGTGACATTCCGCTGTCGCAGGAGATTGTTCTGGGTGGTGACCTGAACGGTCATGTGGGTGGTGGGTGTGAGGAGTTTGGGCGTGTCCACGGTGGTTATGGATACGGTAGCCGTAACCCAGAGGGTGAGCATATCCTCAGAACGTGTGCGGCTTCTGATCTTGCCATCGTGAACACGTACTTCAAAAAGAAGCCCGAACATCTTATCACCTACAAGAGTGGGGGGCGCGCTGCCCAGATCGATTTCCTGCTCACTAGGAGGCACAGCATCAGTAGGGTAGCCAACTGCAAGGTTATACCCGGGGAGAGTCTCACTACGCAACACCGTCTCCTTGTCATGGACCTCCGCGTAAAACCCAAAGGCAAACGAGTTGAGCGCGGCCAACGCAGAATCAAGTGGTGGCTGCTTGATGAAGCCAAGTCCCAGAGTTTCGTCTTAGCTATCGGTGATAAGTGCACTAATACTGTAACCAGTGCAAGATTGCTGGGACAAGATTCAGGCAGCTATCCTTGAGGCGGGGAAGGCAGTGCTCGGTACGTCTAAGGGTGGACGCAAGTGTGACAAGGACACCTGGTGGTGGAACGACACAGTGCAGAAGGAGATCAGGGTGAAGAAAGCCCTCTTTAAAAAGTGGCAAGCGTCCAAATCTCCCGAAGACCACGACGAGTACAAAGAGGCTAAACGCGCCACTAGGAGAGCCGTAGCCAGGGCCAGACGAGACCACTTGCAACCGCTATACAACAAGTTGGAATCGTCTGAGGGGCAAAAGCTCATCTACAAGTTGGCGCGCTCCAGGGCCAAAGCGGTGCAGGCTATAACCAAGTGCCGCTGCATCAAAGACCCTGGAGGAAACCTGTTGTACGATGAAGTCGCGGTGAAGGAGAGATGGCCCTCATACTTCCACGATCTGCTGAATAAGCAGCATAAAGAGGTGCAGCTACCAGATCCCCCTCCAAATCTAGGACTAGTGCCACCGATAACGCCTGCTGAAGTTCAGACTGCCATTCGTCGCATGAAGAACTGTCGGACCCGACGAAGTCCCCATCGAGGCTTGGAAGGCAATGGGTGCCCGTGGTGTGGGCATTCTCGCAAATCTTTATAACCGTAACCTCCTCACCGGTAAAATCCCAAACCAGTTGAGGCTGAGTGTTATTACGCCAGTCTTCAAGGGCAAGGGATCGGTGCAAGAGTGTGGTAGTTACCGAGGTATAAAGATAATGTCCCACACCATGAAGCTTTACGAGCGGATAATCGATTCCCGGATCCGACAGGAGAGTACCCTCTCGGAGTGTCAGTATGGGTTCCGCCTCGGACACGGGACTATGGATCCGGCGTTCGCCCTAAGGATCGTCGCGGAGAGATACAGGGCGAGGAACACGCCCCTGTACTGTCTATTTCTAGACATGCAGAAGGCCTTCGACTGTGTGCCTCGCGCGATGATCTGGTGGGCACTGCGGTCCAAAGGAGTCCCAGAGGCTTACATCGACACCATCCGAGACATGTACCAAGATTCCGGTTCCGTGGTTCGGACCGCCGCTGTTGGCGACACGAAAACCTTCCCCATCACCGTCGGGGTACACCAAGGATCCGTACTCAGTCCCTACCTGTTCAGCTTGGTGTTAGACGTTTTGTCGGACAGTATCAGAGACTCACATGAGCAGCCTCCATGGTTGCTTATGTATGCTGATGACATTGCGCTGATGGACGCAGACAGGAACAGATTGGTGCGACGTGTGAAAGTGTGGAAGGAGGCGCTTGAGAACGGCGGTCTGAAGCTAAATGTGGCGAAGACAGAGTACTTGGCGTTAAACTCAACAGATCCCACACCCGTTCGCATAGGCGATGACTTGGTCGAGCGCACGGATCAGGTTAAGTACCTGGGATCTGTACTTCATGCTTCTGGTGACATCGACTACGACGTCAAGGCACGTATTGCCGCCGCGTGGGCTAAGTGGCGGGAAATGACTGGCGTCACTTGCGACTCTAAAATGCCAGTCAGGCTGAAGGGGCAGGTCTATAAAACGATCATTAGACCTGTCCTCTTAGACGGCTGTGAGGCGTGGCCGCTGTTGGAGCGACACAAGCAGATGCTGCGTGTCACGGAGATGAAAATGCTGCGGTGGATGTGTGGAGTCACGCGTAAAGATCGCGTGAGGAACTCGCGCATCCGTGGCAGCCTTCATGTCCGTGACATCGCAGATAAAATGCAAGAGAGCCGCCGCCGCTGGTGCGGCCACGTCTTGCGGAAACCGCCCAGCTACGTGGGTAACAAATGCCTGGCAATGGCGCCCCCACCCGGTCCAGGTAGAAGGGGAGGCCCAAGAAGTGCTGGCTTGGCGTCGCGGAGGGTGACATGCGTGAAAACGGTCTCACTACCTTGGACGCCCAAGATCGTGCGAAGTGGAGGAGGAAGAGCCGGAAGGCGGACCCTGAGCTCCGAGGGCACCGTGGCCTCGGATGCAATCAGGACTAATGTCTTTATGTGGATGATGTTGATGAGAAAAACTCAAAAACCGCATATCGTAACACCAGGATTCGAACCATCGTCCACCGTTTTGGCAAGCGTTGTCTAAACCACTCAGTCACAGCTGCTATTGACAATGTGTTCGAATTTATCGTTCCGATGCTGTGACATATTACGTCAAATTCGTAACAATATATTATAGTCAGTGTAGTGTTATAGTAACCTGCAAACGACGATACTGTTGTAAATATTTATCAATAAATAGGCAAATATTAAACGATTCACTACCTTTTTCCTGTTTGTGCACCTATTTTCTTTGGGAGCCATTCGCAAAACTTTAGTGTTGCTCATAAAATTTAAATAGGGTATTCCTCACTTTCTTTTAATGTTTTCCTCAATTTTAATAATGGTTTTAGTCAAATTTTGGCAAGTGGCCCTAGTAAATATAAACGGGGCGTTTATATTTAATACAAATAAAATTTGAATAAGTGGTATTAATCCCTCAATTAAGTAGTAAAAACACCGCAATACCAAAATGTTGATTTGACCTAACGCGCATAAAGTTTATTCCTAGAATAATCAGCCAATGTGTGAGTGTGGACAGCCTTTGTGGCGTGGTGGTAGTGCACGCGACTGCCACGCAGGAGGCGCGGGTTCGATTCCCGCTCAGTGTAAATATTTGTATGCATGAATATGGCTATTTGCATTGGTCTGGGTGTTTCTATGTATAACATGTATGTATTTATGAGAAAAAAAAAGTATTTAAGTATGTTTATCCGCATTCTAGATTCCATAACACAAGCTATAAAAGCTTTTCATGGGTCTAGATAGCGTTGTGTAGAATGTTGTGGTATATTTATTATTTATTATATTGCTTGTTTATTCTAGGAATAAACTTTACTCTCGTTTGGTCGAATGCACCATTAATCTATCCTTCCTACGTATTAATTTTGAAATAAATTTGATGATGATGAGTCACTGCTGACTTAACGCGAACGAACTACCTGTAGTTGAAACCTGTCACCCCAGCAGAAGCAGGCCACGGCGGCGGCGCATAGCGCGCCTACCCATTCCGGGGGCGAGTTGGGGACACGCACCGTTGTCCCCCCTCCTGAGGAGGGCCAGACCGTAAGGGATGACCCTGGGTCAGCCGGGGTGCGAGGGATATGTCTATGACAACCTCACCTCCGGCCTAGCACCAAGACCCACAGTCGGCGTGCGGTTTTAGTCGGTTCGAGTCCGACATAACCTCCCCTTCGGGCTCCGGCAGGGGGGGTATCCGTGGGAATTTCCGCACGAAAAAAAAAAAAGGTATCTAATGCCTATTGAAATAATTTTTTTGGTAATATTATCGTAGTATTTTAAGTAAAATAGCATGTAAACTTCGGACTTCTGAATAATTTATGATACAAAACTTGTCTAATCTCCATGTCAGAAGTACAAAAATTACAACAGAAAAACCAGAAATGAGTACTAACACACAATCCATTAGAATCCGAAATCTTTTTCATATTATGTATTTTCAATGATATTTTCACTTCGAAAGATAAGATTAAAGACTACAGAAGCAAACTCAAAATAATTCCACTGAATTTCCTTAAAAACATATCCTGGGAACGAATTCTTGTCTTTACAGAATAGAGTACGACAGCGATGCTTATTCAGTATGAAAATACTTTGGCGTAAATAAATAATCCCTTTTACATTGTTGAACAGGCTAAATTAAGTGTAAACAAAGCTTACTTAAGTGTTTTAAATCTTATTAAAGAGATGTTTATTCATTGTGTAGAAACAATTGACTTGATCAACGAAATTGGTTACTTTCGGATAAGAAACGATAATTGCATAAATTGATGCTAGATTATGACAGTATTATCCGTACTAATAATAGAAGAGTAAATGCGAAAGTAACTCTGTCTGTATAGTACGCTTCCACGCCTAAACCGCTTAACCGATCTTGATGAAATTTGGTATAAGGGTAGATTAGACCTTGAGGAAGGACATAGGCTATGTTTGGTCGCTATAACTGACATCCACGCGGGCGGAGCCGCGGGTAAAAGCTAGTTAGCTTATAATTTGTTTGACAATCAATTAATTAGCCTTTTGCAGTCCACTGCTGGACTTAGGACACTCCCAGTATTGAGAGGGTTTGACCTACTGCTTCAATCCTAGCCAGACGGGTTGGCACAGCATTTTATTTCGAGTTTTTCTTCTCTAGCAGTGATATAGTCTGCGTATTTTGCAGTTAGTCGCCACTTACCGTCGCCTTCGGATAAAATGGGGTGGTGATACTGGTGATACTTGAATTATTTCTCCTTGACCACACGAATAGCTTAGCTATTACCTTATAACTTCTGTGTTCCTGGTAATTATATAGTGGGGTGAGTCGGGGACACCGCTATCCTCCCTCCCGAGGGATGGCCCTGGGTCAGCCGGGGTGCGAGTGATATGTCTAAGATAACCTCACATCCGGCCTAGCACCACGGCCCACAGTCAGCGTGCGGTTTTAGTCGAGTCCGACGTAACTTCCCATGCGGAGGTATCCATGGGGATTTCAGCACGAAAAAAAAACAGGTTCGTATATTGTGCGCCAGTGCCAACAACTTGAAATTTTGACAGTAGATACATATTTTATGATGTAAGCATCCACTAAGAAAGGATTTTTGGAAAGTCTACTACTAAAGGAGCAAAATAAGGGATGGAAGTTTGTCTGAAAGTCCGTCATTTTCCTAAATTTCAAAAACCTGTGTCTTGTAAGAAATAAAATGAACATGTGTATAGGCGTTTTTTCAAAATTTAACTACTAAGAGGGTAAAATAGGTATTTATGTCACTATCAAATATGGAATACGAAATTTACCCGGGCGAAGCTAGGACGTGTCAGCTAGTAGTATAAAATAGTTCGGGACTTTCCGAAATCTATTGTGCGAAGTCCCAAGCTACTATAAACTATGAAAGCAATACTTTACAAGAATAACCTATCAAATATAAAACCATGAAAAATAGTACCAGCATTGTTACAATTAATGAGCTGGAAATTTTTAAAGTTAAACCATATTAAATGTCCACTCAGTTTATTATAAGTAGTAAACTCGTCCCACGTTTTCTATCTTAAAAATCTGTTACAGCAATAGGCAATCTTTTTCACTAGAACCAACTTAATATCGTACAAAGAAAAATAAACCTTCATTACAAGAAATAGGCTTTAAATTCATGTATTTATACTCTTCCCCCGATGCCCCAATTTACATAGAAAAAGGCTTCTTTGTATTACAAACTTTAATGAATATATGGTAGGCAAAAACCAGATTGAGGAAATGAAAGGAACGGATAATTTAATGCAGATAGTATGGATATAATTTAGTCATGTTATTAAAATTAATAAGTTTATGAATAACTAGCCTTCCGCCCACAGCTCCGCTCAGATGTTGGTTAATGTGCTTTTTGCTCATATCTCCGGTCCTACTGAACCGATCGCGATCAAATACATGTAAGATTTTAAGCCTGAAGATTTCAAACAAAAAACCACATCATAATCTGTTCTGTAGTATTTTTTGCGTCTATCGCAAAAAACAGATAAACAAATCCAAAAAAGATTTCGTGTTAATATAAAATAAAATAACTCAAATCTCTTAGCAGACACGACCTTTTCACATTTTTTATTTTATTTATTTATTTATGTATTATTTTAATTACATAATAATAATAGCTAGACTGAGTGATCTTCGTAAAAATTTATATTCTCACAGAAACCAGAAAGGATATGTTTTAATTAACCAGATCTATCTCACAGCATGCTTATATCATGGGAAAAAACGATATAGAAACTTGTTATAAAATTATTCTGAATCGTACAATTGAGTTCAATTTATTTGTACACCTCGAAACAATTAAATATAGTCGTTGATATTTTTATAGGTACCAATCTTTATCAATTATTGTACAACTGATACGAAAGTTTCAGAAGGTTTTTTTTGCAGCCATATAAAATAAAGGCTTGTTAATAAAACAAGCGAATGCATGCTAATAGACTTCCGAATCGAATCAGCCATTCGATTGTATCGATGCAAACATACGTGTGTATCGATGCTAGTGCATTTCCGCATCGCTACAATTTGACTTGTAAATTGCTGCATTAACTATTTTATTTCTTATTTTTTTTAAATAATTGTTTGAGAATTTAATATTTCCTTGAATTGGTTCCAAGTCCCATTTTATTTCCAGACTTTAGAATCGGTTATTTATAATCATTGTTTTTAATACCTCGGAATAAAGTAACTTACAATTAAAATTAAAAACCTAAGGTGGTATAATGATAAATCGAAGTACTTGAATGATCTCATTCAAATATTTGAATACAATATTATTGATTATAATGCTCTTTATAATCTCTTACTATATAGTATATAATTAATTTGACACGTTCTCGCTTACTCGGCGCAAGCAGTGAGAGTCAAAATAACCCACCTAATTTGGTTAAGCAAATCACTTTTTATTTGGGGCCCAATGCGTATTAAGGGAGACGACAGATGACTTCAAACGGCGAATAAGTGCGCTACCTTGGTAACATTGTTAGGGTGGGCCGCCATCTTTATGTAAATTCTCCAAGATGTGGGTTCGCTGAAAATATTTCGGTACCAATTTGGGACGAGTCGACACCTGATCGCATTGCAGGGTTGGTGTTTTCGTGTCTGATTTGTATGAAAGTTTGATATTTAGAGCTAGATAAAACTGTAACCCTTCAGTGATGGTATTAGCAAGACTTACGTTAAAATTTAGGATTTATGTTAAGCTACATTTCATGTATGTATATTGTTATATTCGCGTAGTTAGGTAGTGTAACTAGTGTATTTTAACGATATTCCTTACATGTAATTTTATGTTCGTACTATTCAGTTAGTTAGATTAAGCTCATTAAGATCACTCACGGCCATGTACACTGTTATGGCTCATATTATTGATAGTAAAATTTTGGGGTACAATTTTACAACGTAACATAATAGAATTACTTTTACGTGTCTAAGTATTTCTTCGCTACCTGCTCTCAAATTAAACAATAGATTTTGATACGATTTTTCTGGAATATTTAAATGCAAAATTGCTAATTTATGCATTCGAACAAAGAACAATTAAACAACACCCAGGAGTGAGTTGGTAGTACTTACTAAATGAGCAATCCCACAAGACCACACAATGAGACGGTTAGCACAATGTGCGGTCGTAGTGTTAACGAGATGTCGTCAAGGCAATCTGTGGATAGAATAACAGATAAGAATAAAACCATAAAACCTACAACATAGCTTGATGGAATTTTGAACTCACAATAAAAACAATCTCAAAATTTATTACAACCATCACAATTTATTATCTAAAATCCTCATTGTATTCTATCAAATTCCCATTCATGACCCATATACCCTTACACCATTGTCTCCCCTCTCTAATCTCCTGCATACACAGATGGTGAAAAGCTATTTACTCCTGCCTTTGTCAATGTCGTGACCCTTGAAAGCGTCTCATTGTTCTATCTTAAGCCGTTGTGAGGTCAATAATAAAAATGAATGCGCATGAAATATGTGTGGGACGATTTGACACCTGATCGCATTTGCAGGGTTACGCATTCAGTTTTATTTATGGGGTGAATGTTTGAAAAATGATATGAAAGAAAGGGTAAACGAGATTATGGAAGGGAAATATGGAAACCCAAATAGGCATATTAAATTTTATGGTGTCATACGTTCAATTTGATAACATTTAGCTTAATATTTCGTTTATTTATAACAATTTGGGACTTCACGTGTTTTTTTTTTACTTATTTTGCCGACCCGATCGAATCCGAAACGTTGGTAAACGTAAGTAAAAAAACCGGCCAAGTGCGAGTCGGACTCGCCCATGAAGGGTTCCGTAGCAGCCAGTAACATAATATATAAGTTCTTGTGGTTCATTAAATGTTTTTTTTTAATTATTTTTGAGTTAATTGAATGAAAAGCGAAAATTGCTGTTTATGACGTGTTTCTTTAGAAGTGTCTCTCGCGCAAACTATTCAGTTTAGAAAAAAATGATGATACAAACCTCAATAGCATTTTTGACGACCTATCTATAGATACCCCCACGTATGGGTGGGATGTTTTTTTTTTTAATTTCAGTTTTAAGTATGGGGACTCCCAAAATTTTTTGCTTTTTTTCTATTTTTGTATAAAATTCTTATTCTTCGGTACACAGAATACATCTACTTACCAAATTTCAACACAATAGGCTTTATACTTTCCGAGACAAGTGGCTGTGACATACGGACGGACAGACAGACAGACAGACATGACGAATCTATAAGGGTTCCATTTTTGCCATTTGGCTACCCTAAAAAATATGGCATCATGCCATATGGTAGCCAATTTTTTATAAAAAACCACGAGTTTACAGACACCGAGATAATTTTGTATTATCAAAATTATAGCGACGTCTGTACATAAAAAATATGGGTTATGTCACATTGGCGATCATAAATGTAAAAACAGTATTTTAGGCAGCTTTATACCAAGAAAAGTGATTTGTGATTCTGTTTGTTCGTGATAGACAGAAACACTTTTTGTACTAACGGATCTTGATGCTATAATTTTATGAGAAAGGATTTTTTAAGTTTAATCGCAATCGGTTGAGTAGATCCGGATGTATAACCTAAAATCGCAATTACCCGTTGGTAAGGTTCACGTGGGCGAAGCCTCGTCAGTATTTTATCAATGTAATCCACGGTTTTTGCACGTTACGTCTGCGTTTGAAACTTGATGTCACTCACAACACTCTAGTGAGTTTCCATTTACGGTATACGAAACAGACGGGTTAGATAAAACTGGCCAATTAGAGAAGCTAATAAGTGGCGACCTAACCTTTATTAACAGAATACTAAACACAAAAGTACCCACTAGCCCACAAACTCATTCCTACTTGGTATGGTTACGAAATTGGAAATAACAAGCATTTTGGGCGTCTAATCTATAAAGTCCTTGGAACGCGGCCGTCTGGACCCAACAATTAGTTTAAACGGCCTCAGACAGCTTGACGGTGGATAGGCCTGGCTTATTGAATTGCACACGTCTAGTTTCAGTAATGTTAAGTTTCTATGTGGATTATATCAACGGATAGTGAAGTGGTTCAATTCCCGCTCAGTGCCAATAATTGTATGCATATGGGTATTTGGATTGGTCTGGTAGTGCCTCGAAGAACACGTTAAGCCGTCGCATCATCTATTGCAATCGTTAAGGGTGGTTGCAGCCTTCAAAAGGCCAACGACCGGTTTAACTGCAATGATTTGATGTTGCTATTGGGTTGTGGAGGTCATATGGCTGTTGCTTCACGGAAAATGTCGAAATTTAGCCATATCCGCAGTTAGACTGATAAAGTGGTCCCCAGACTCCAGGCTGAAAGCTTCTGATGCGATTGTGATTAACGCTAAGAGGTAAAAGAAGAGTGAAGTAGGTATATAACTTCAGGAATGTATTATTTTCTGATGTGAATATATACATACATACAATACACGAGAAAAGATCGCGTAAGGAACTTATGCATTTACGGCATCCTTCATGTCCATGACACCACAGATAAAATATAAGAGTGGTCATGTTTTGCGATAATCACCAGGTTCCGTGGGCAACAAATGTCTATCAATGGCGTCATTTCTTACTTTAGAAACAGTATTTGAAGTTATTGAATAACACACTTGTACGTGTAAGTGTGTTATTCAATATGTGTAGCAGATTCCACCAAGCGCCATCAATCTCCAATATAAACAGTATTTGAAGTAATTAATGTATGACTACTGAAGCTAACACAACCAAAGAGAATGCATACAGATATCGACTAGCTACATGAATAATTCAAGACCAGACTAGAATTACAGCAAAATGTAATTGCTTGGTGTCTGCACATCTCTCTAACAAGCACACCGCCCAGATACTGTTCATGGACAATTGCAACGCTTGGGAGTAAGTACGGAAATAGAAAGAATAGTAATGGAAGTAACGCCTCCGGCATGTTCACAAGCTGCACGAAATGCAGCGAACTGCATCCCAACATGTTGGAATTAATTACGTTTCAAACCAAATGGTTCAGTACCAACTGTCTTTGTTCCATTATATGGAATTATAAAAGTCGATATGATATTTACCATGTTTTATTTAAACTTAGTTATTATTCTAATGGAGCCACAACCAAAGCAATAACATGCAGCAAATTACCTTACATTTACGCAGTAAGTACTCCTGGATATCTCTTTTTGGAAGCATTTTTTTGGCAACTTGCTTTGTGGTTGTTTCTTTGGTGTGTGGCCTACCTAAGAAATGTCAGTATATTTACCATTGTTTGAAGTATTTGTCAGTTCCTCCTTTTTATATAGGACCCATCAATTTGACTTCACCACGCCTGATGTTAAGCTAAAGGCAAAGTCTCGGAAACAGGTTCACTATTGTAAACATGTACCATGTTATCAGTGGCGGCACTAAGCTTGACGGCCTCATCAGATGCCTTTTCACGCCCCGCTTAAAGGACCCGGGATTGTAGGAAGAAGGAAACACGTGAGCTGGCAGGCAGTTCCTGCTCTTAGTGGTGCGGCATAGGAATGAGTCACTGAAACGCTTTGTTCAAGCAGGTATACTCTGCACCGTATCGTTAGCGTTTTTTGCAACAGTACCGAAATATTGGAAACTCCAAACAATACATGGTAAACATGCCGATATCTCTTATAGTAAAGTTAAACATAGTTTAAACGACTACGCCATTACAAAAGATAACCCCAACAAAGCCACAGGAGATTAGACAACTGAAAAGTCTGCAAGTTATCCCAAGTTTGAAGCCAGACTATGGAAACTAAAGGAGTTTGAGTAAATATGTGTACCCTATTATGTGTTTAGGTCAAGTTTTGAAACTATGAAATCGAAAGATGTCAGGATATCCGGAACAGACCTGGGTGTTTTTGTTAAACTAAGAAGTACTTATTTTTATAGTGGTGTTTAGTTACTAGAAATACTAGATGAACAAAAATTTGAAGTGTACTAGATGAATGGACAAAAATGTGGATGGTTGTGTTAATATTTGTTACTCTTACATGCAAAAATATTGAATAGATATGGATGAAATTTTATACAGATTTACAAGGTGGAAGATTTTCATGCCCTCCGGACGGGAAAGTACTCGAAATACTGGACATAAAGAATTTCGCTGAAAGGAAACATTCCTTTATTTTTAAAGAGAATCAAAATTGCATTGAAAGATTTTCGAAAACACACTTGACACACCCGGTAATCGAACCGACTAAAACCTGAAAAAATCACATCCTGTATTTTTGTGACTTCATTCGATAGGGCAATCATAAGGATCACATCTGTCTTACAAGTATGGTAAATGAAATGAAAGGTAATCCCTAAAATCATCATCATAAATAGACCCATAGGCTACATGATCCCAGAAATAGGTTCCTGAAGAATGACAAGTTTTTTTTGTTAGCACTTTTGTTTTCCAAGAAGTGTTGTTTTTCAATTTGATTTCACTTCGCTTGATAGTAAGCTGAAGATGGCTGAAGTCTTAGGATTCCATTACAGACTTTTTCCCCTATTCTCACGGCAAGATAACGACTAATACTGAAGAGTATTTTTATTGTTTCACTAGTGAACACGTTCACGCCCATCGTGGCTTGCCCCTCTTAGTAGCGGTTTTTGTTAGAACATAAAGGGCGCAGTGTGCTCATTGACGCGAACAAAGAAAGACGTAATGAGAAAAGCTGACTCACCAAATTGCCTCACTCTAGAACGGATGGGAATGCGCAACATTTGAGGGTTGGGTTTAGTTGCAGAGAATTATCGTAGACATACTGTCGATTACTGCCGTGAACATCACGTTTTTATCCCCAAAGAGGCGCTTATTACGCCCATGTTTCGCCTATCACTTTGTTAACTGTACATAGTGGCAAGCCTACTGTCGTGTCCAAAGACTGAGTATATTCGCCAGAGCCTCGTCTTTATGTTAGCTGTGGAACTAATCATCAAACAAAACATTTTACAACACAAAAAAGAGGTTTCGTGCTAAAGTACGATGCCACACCACCTAATGCATACTTTTTATCAATGGACTGCACTCCTCTTGAAGGTAAAACATTGAGGTCCAGAGTAAATGTTGAAATCCAGAAAGTTTGGGTGAATATTCCAAACTATGTTGACCCTATTGGTGGATCCTAATTCATGACATGTATACTGATATTGGATGGTAGTCGTTCCTGTAAAAGCAACTAAGTTATGAAGGAATAAGAAAGCGAATCCCGTACTCAAAATATCGAATTTGAATGTAACCAAAATGTTGGTTGATAAAATACACCTCGAGTTGTTTCCTTACACTGAAATTAAGGAAGAAAATATTATATAGTATTATTTCAATCATTGAGTTATATTTGAACGGCATCAAAAGCAAATATGTCAAGATCAAAAACAGTATGTATTCTGTATATTTTACTGAAAAACCCATACGTAATAACTGTAACGAGATCAAAGAGATTGCAAATGAAATCCTAACAGTGATTGGTACTTTTATGAGATGTACAAAATAAATAGACATAGATTGATCAAAATGCCTTGAAGCAAGTATTAAACATTTGGCCCAGCTGTTACGAATATCTTTAACATCTGATATAATGATTCCGCACGTTATTTTATTGTCTACTAGCTTTTGCCCGTGGCTCCCCCCGCGTGGATCTCTGTTATCGCAAAACATAGCCTATGTCCTTTCTCAAAGTTTAATCTACTTTTATGACATATTTCATCAAAATCAGTTCAGTGGTTTAGGTGTGAAAGTGTAACACACAGACAGACGGAGGTACTTTCGCATTTATAATATTAGTATGGATATTACATGATGTTTTCCCGACATTTCAATGAAACTAAGATATTTGTGTCATCATCATCGCAGCGTTAGTCTAGGTCACTTCTAAAGCTTTTACCTACTTTGGTGCCTCTGGAGTATACTATCCTAATCTTTGTCTTGGTTAGAATTACCTTGGCTTTTACGAGAGATGTTCAATAAATCAGCAGGTATGAAAAGTCAGAAAAGCACCCACTTGATGACAATAAGCTCGACTCCTATTAGGTGGGACTGAAAATCATAGTTAGCGAACGTGGATATTAATTTACCTCTGCTTACCGCTTTGGGGGTCTGTATGGTAGTTTGGACATCACAATCTTGGTGCGATCATAACACACACATCTCTAACAATATCATTAGAAATTACTTTCATTAAATTTTTAACTTTTCTTTTCACTTACAAAGTTATCCCGGTAGCTATCAATCGGGATGTAATGAATGTAACTTTGGAACTAACAAAGAGGTAAAATCGTCAGGCAGTCACAAACTTTCTTTCGTCAAACTTAAAGTTATAAGCTCTTTGCGAGCCAGATGTTCATTTTACAAACGCCGGTGACGACATCTAAATAAAACTTAAAAATCAATCAGAACTAACGAAAAGAGAAGACCGATGAACGGCACCCCTCTTCCAACATGCCATACCCAGCTCCCGCCTTAAAAACCCGCGGAGCTGCTTTTGATGTACTGCTGCTGAGATGGGCCAACCCGAGAGCGCTCGGTACCAGAGGTGGCTCATGGATAATACAGCCCCTCCAGATAACATCCAGCCCGCTGAGAGCCTATCACCCGGGCATGAAACAAAATAGGCCACCTGGAAATCCATAAATAGGTTGAGGTCTCAGGTCGGCTGCTGTAGGGCGAACCGGGTAAAATGGGGTTACCTGGACGCAGGGGGTGGTGGCTGTGATTGGTGGGTGTGCCTCTGCAGTCGATGGACCACCTGTTGTAGTGCCCACTGTGCCCCTATAACTGCACGATTGCCGACCTCAATGAAGCGACGAAAGGTGCGGTCAAAGTAATCGAGTTTTGGGCTGGTCGCATTTAAATATTTAATTTGTTGCCAATGACTCGAAGAAGAAGAATAACTAACAATAGTTATTTTGCAAGTACGTTATGTTATGATTCCGAAGATGATCGCATACGATAACTACTGACGCACGAAGCGTGAACCATTGCGGTTTCGCAATGATCCTCTTTATCCGTATCATAGTTTAACAAATAATGTATGTGATGGTGACACCAACAATTCATTTCGGGTACTTCGAGATAACTTTTACTTCAAACTATGTGACAACTACCATCATGAGTCACTACGCGAATATAGCTGCTGAAAAGTGACCGAAACATCGGTTTAAAAGTAAATAAAAACAAATATATCGCGACAGGATCCATTGAAAATTGGGGTTATTTCAATATAATATCTTTTAAGTTCGAAAAACATTGGAAAAAATGAAATGCTCAAGTGAGACTCGAACTTAACAGTTAGCATAATAAATGCTATAAAAATTCATTCAAATATTTGGGCGCTCAATAGCTCAGTTGGCAGAGCAGTCGCCCTGTAAGCGAAAGGTCGTGAGTTCGAGTCTCACTTGAGCATTTCATTTTTTCCAATGTTTTTCGAACTTAACAGTTAGCATAATAAATGCTATAAAAAAATTCATTCTAATATCTTTTAGTTCAAAACCTTAGCCATTTTACGTCAAACTATTCAATTTACTCAATATCCAATTAATCCCGTTTCTTAATGACAGCAGAGTACTCCAAATTCATCTCACTCAATAATCGTTAGCTGTTAGTGCACCCCAATAACTGTAGCAACTGCTCGAACGGCTCTGTTTACCCAACCTGTTTACGTCACTCAATATAAATTATGTATGAGTTCTTAGCTTGAACAATCATTCAAGTGAATGCGGAAATGTTCAATAATATTAAAGATGTTGTTATTATAATTTACAAGCTTTTGCCTGCGGCTCTACCTGCTTGGGTGTCGGTTATCATGACCAAACATAGCCGATGTGTTTAATATGTAGTAATAATACAATATGTATATCCAGGGTACCAGCTAACTCAGCGTTTCAGACCTTCTGCGAGATAACCGTCTCGGTAAGGCGGCGGAGAGGGAATGGGAATGTGACCCACTTTCCCTCCCACAGCGCCGCAAGAGAACCGGGGCTCGGGTGAGGCGGTACCACCAACTCCTCCCCCCTAACCGGGCCGGGCAGTAGACGCGGGGGCGTCTGCTGCCCTTACATAGGCCTCGAGTATGAAGGCGCACGTCGTATCGCGTGTGCCTTGCCTAGGCGGGTGGCAGAAGGACTCCTCTTCTACCGCACCAGAGACGGGCCTGCCGCCGATCAGTGGCGGGCGACGCACACGACGATGGCGGAAGATGTTGTTCCTGCCATCGTCGATATGTGGTGACGACGGACACCGTGGTGGTTTAGTGGGTAGTCTGGCCTCCTTCGGAGGCTAGGAGTCCCACACGAAGCCCACCCCTGCCCCCGTGGGGGGTGAGCGTAGTGCTGAAACGCATTCCACCACGTAAAATAAAAAGGGTACCAGCTAACTCCATATCAAATTTTATTCAAATCACTCATGCTGTTTCCGTATAAATATCCATTCAACCCTCCATCCATGAGTGCCAAGTATCCAAAGACTTTTGGGATCTATAATAACAACTGCAATCCTATTACAACTGCTAATCGAAGAATGAATCTCTGGCGTAGGCTTTATTCTCGACTTCTGTCAAAATCAAGATAAATTAAATTACGAGAAGAGTTGGGGAGAGGACGCAAGTGGAACTAATCTTACTATAACAAAAATTGAAAACGATGGCCTGAAAAATTACGTAAGCTTCTTTTTAACCGATTGCCCAGAAGGGTTATGTTCTTATCGGAATAGGTTCCTACAGCTTGCTCGAACGGCATTAGGGTGAATTCACGGGGACAGTTAGTATTTAACCCCCGACGCAAAAACGACGGGGTGTTATAAGTTTGACGTGTCTGTGTGTGTGTGTGTGTGTGTGTGTGTGTGTGTGTCTGTCTGTAGCATCGTAGCACCCAAACGGATGAACCGATTTGGATTTAGTTTTTTTTGTTTGAAAGGTATATGAGTCGGGAGTGTTCTTAGCTATGTTTCAATCGGTCCAAGATGGCCGCCGCCACAACATGTTGGAATACAAATTTCGTTATAATTCCCTCAATATGGGTATCAAATGAAAGAGCTTGACTAGTAGATCAATTTAAAAAGTATAAAATAAAAATTAAATTAAAAATTTAAAAAACCCCCGTCACAAAAAACACTAAAAAGTTAAAAATAAATGAATAAATTTTAATTCAACGGTTGCCATGTCGGGGGACCTTACGATATAAAGGAGTACTTAACCAGTTACGGTCCCCCGACATGGCAACCGTTGAATTAAAATTTATTCATTTATTTTCAACTTTTTAGTGTTTTTTGTGACGGGGGTTTTTTAAATTTTTTACATTAGTGTTTTTCTCGAGTCTTGAATCGTTTCCCATAAATACGTGAAGAAGTCTATGTTCTATCTTCCCCTTCAAATTTAAACAAGAGTGTAAATTTTAGCAACCGTAATATACCAGAATATAAAATACTTTATACCGTCGTTCGGAACTCAGCAATACATTGAGAGCTACTAACAATATTTCATTGTAATTTTATTGTATGCTGGCGGTTGTAAATTTTCAATTCCTACTTCTTACGCTTGAGAGTGCATGAAATACTATATTATTTTATCTTTACGGAATTGAAAATATAGTTCACGTACCTACAGTTTCTTTATAAAATTATTTTTTTTGTGGTCTGGACAGTTTCACACTTAAAATATCATACTCGGTAACTTCTAGCTTCTCATCCTGATATTTGTTTACCAACTGATTGAATTAGACAAATTAATTGGAGTAATTTTTAGTGAGAACCATTGCAGGAAGGTCATAAGTACGACACCTTAATTAGTGACTGTGTAAAACTTTAGAAATTACTTTCCAATCGTATGCTACAAACGGACAGTAACATCTATGACATCAACAACAATAACTTATTGTATCCCTACTAAAGCTTGTTTTTTAAACCATAAATTCTTCAATTTCAACTTATGTTCCCAATCATCCTCCTGTTGGATTAAAAATTGCCCCTCACGCTTTCAACCCCCATTAACATTATACGTCATCTTACCGACATAAAGCACTTTTAACTGCTTTATATTACAGCATAGCAATAACCGGTGCTTAAACCGTCGTTATATTTCCTGCTAATGGAGAAATTCGCGTGTTCAGAATTTTATTATTAGTACGATGTATTATTGCGTCTTGTCTTTCTTTTATTCTTCTTTCTTTCTTGAAATTTATGAGAAAATCTTGTTTTAACTGTAAATTAATTGGTTTTACTTTTACTTTACTTAGTATTTCTTTTTTCTCAGATTATTTTTTCAGGAGTCTGACGGAAAGAGATCGTCAAGAAGTACCTAATAAAATTGGGTGAAATTGTATGTATGAAACGGAAAGTTTCACAGGAAAGAGGGTCACCATTACAGACACTAACAAAGTTCCAATAGTAACCCTCAGCTTGATGGCTTCATCAGATGATTTTTCACACCCCGCTTAATAGGAAGAAGGGAACAAGTTTTATAATGCGGCAAAAAAGAGATGCGCCGGACCGCTGGCACAGAATAGATAATAGTACTAGCCGCTGGGTTGCTTTGGCAAAAGCGCATAATATAATTTTCTGCATGAATAATTAGGTCACAAAGTAAAAGAAAGACGGCAATACAATATGCTTTTAATAGTAGCGTGTTATTCAGTCGTTAAAACCGGGATAGGGCCGTCACAGACTAGATGTGAAGTCGTAAACCTTTGGGTATAGTTTTATTGTTATGCTTGGAGATATTTATATCTTTTTAAATGTGAGGTATTGAAAAATAATCTTCTAGATTATAGGAGGCAAAGTTTCGAAAAAACTGACCAAGAATCGACCAAGTGCAGATTCGCGTGCGGTAAAGAAAGAAAGAAAGGAAATTTTTTTTTTTAAAGTGGTCACACAATCAATTAGTAACAATATAATAATACATATCTAAAGAGAAAAAATCCTGAACAAAATTATTGTGTATGTAACTAGATTTAACTCATTTTGCTCAAAATGGTTTATACGCCAATTTAATCCAGATGTGTCGATATATCAATAAGGGCCAATTCGACTGTTTATTCCTAGAATAAACAGCTAATATGTGGGTGATATTGCCTATTTATTCTAGGAATAAACTTTACTCGCGTTTGGTCGAATGTACCATAAGTAATACCATTAATTACACAGTAAAACTGACCATAGCGACAGAATTACATCATCTATGAAAAGGAGATACCCCATTTTGGGCCTGAGTGTACAGACATCAAACCTACCTCAAAAAATTCGTCTATTTTGTGTTATAATTTTGTTTAGACTTCATTACAATCAGCAATGGCCAAGTGCGACAAAAGTTTAAAAATGTGATTTTCATTAATCAACAAGCTTCGTAAACGTTGAATGTAATACTTAATCCGATCTTCGTAAATGCGCTATGATTATGCTTGCTTTATCGATTCGATTATGAAATCAAATCGATAACTAATAACTATGAATTTAAAATTCGTGGCTTTATAAAATGATTTCAAAATATCTATGTAGCATCTTTATTTTCGTTATTCAGTTTACTAATCAGAAAGACACCTGTTTCTTTCATAATGGAAGTTAAAATATCGATTGTAAATAATCGTAGTGTATTCAAAGTCTATGTAAATAATCGATCATATAGAATTCATAATAATCTGTAACATCATATATGTCATTTTCACTCCTGTCATTGAAAATGTCGCATTCGCTTTCCTTCGGCTCCCTGAGATCATGTGTTTTGCTGCTTTTACTCTGTGAATTGTATATGATTTTCGAACTAATTGACCCTTGCTTGATTACCGGACACCGTTATTTGCTACATTTGTTGACCTTGGCTTTAAAACTGGACTAGACTTTACCACATGGGCTGAAAGCTATCACAATGAGTCTCTGTGTGAATTGTGGAATCGCTACCGATCGGTGCAATATTATAGGCAGACATTTATTGAACGATGCAGGGATACTAGCTTGTATATGTGAATGGGTCGCACCACAAATAGTAAGTACCTATTCGTTATTTCTCGCTCTTTTGAAATTGTTATTATAATTAACGTTAACAAGCTGTGTGATAGCTGCTATAGAATAGAAATTACTACGAGTCTACCTAATCCCGTAGATAATTATGCCAACTTTTGTATATGACAATGTATTTTGACTGATATGTGTAACGTTCATGAAGAACTAGCCTATAATATGACTAATGGAATATTCAGTGCTTATAACATGATCTTTGTTTAAGGTGAATGCAAATGACATCATTTGCGAATCTTGCTGTGATGAGAACAGACCAGCACAATCACCAGTGGGGCACAGAAAAGTGTGTATTCTGTATGTCATTGAAGTGTGCAGAGAGGTGGATAGAGACCTCCTACAAGAACTGTCAATATCTCAAACGACTTGGTTGTTAAGAGCAAAAATAAATATAAGTAGTAGAACTTATTACGTATATATATTAGTTGACAGTTCTTTGAGCGGGAGGAATGCTATATTACAGCATTGCTGTAATTGTTTTGTAGGTAAGAGAACAGTCGGGTGCTGTGCCCACATAATGAGTGTAATATGGTATCTCGGTTGGGCACGGTTCCAAGACAATATAACACCTCCTGCACAGTTTCTTGACAATATTTTAATAAACTATGATGATGCTTAAAAAGGGGAGGAAAGACCTAAGTCCTACTGTAAGCATTTCTAACGCCAAATAGGAAGATACCCAGGATAGAGATTAAAGTACTTTTAAAAAAAAAAATATCTTTAAAATAATGTTGTTTTATTTTATTACCTACTTATATAATTAATTCTATATTACTACAGCAAACAAGTATGTATACAGCCTTGTGGAAAGTGGTAACCATAGCAAAAGGATGTCACTCAGATGTTGCCATCTGAAGTGAGGGTAGGGAAGAATTGCTTTACCACCTTTAGAGTGTTGCATATCATAAAACTATAAGGTTTAACATCGTGCAACAAAAAGTAGCTAAAGCATGTCTTTGCTTCGACATATCAGTTTTATTATTTAGCATATAGTTGACCATTCCACATTAATGACTAAAAATATTAATGACCTGCCCTTTTCTATACTAATAAAACCTGCTAACCTATTTACAAATAAAAGCGATACGCGAATAACTTGTGTAGCTATCACACACAACACAACATAAGACGCTGTTTGACCGCATTATGTATTACAACATAACCTAAAAACCTATGAACAATGCTCTATTTAACAAACTTGGCCATTGTGAATCGTCGTGAAAATTAGAGAAACAAAATGTCGTTAGATGGTCTAAATATTGCCTAATTTTCAACCCTGTACATGCGGGCCCAAGATTGTATGAGAGTTGGGGTTGTCCTTTCAACTGCCTAGCTTTTGTAATTCATGAGGTACAGTCTCTTAATAGACATACAGATAGTGAAGTTTTAGTAATAGGGTTCCGTTTTTACCTTTTGGATGAATCATTAGCAAAATGTGGGTTTTTATGAATTTTTTTTTTATTAATATTATTTTTATTAATATTTTATTAATATTATTATTATACTCATCTTTACACTATCGCTTAGATATAAACTTGAAGAAGTATGGTTCATAATACACGTTGATCAATGAAAAATATCTGAAACTTGCGATATTTCATGAAACTCATCAGTTATTCAAAATCAAAAGCAACTCCCAAGCTAATATTTGTCTACTCTAGATGAAAAAGTGTGTTAGTTGGTCCATTGTAGACCTTTTATATCGATTATGTTAAAATAGCAACACTGCAAAGGTGTGTTGTGTTCTATATTCAAATGTCAGTGTTCCAAACTAGAAATCGTCCATATTAAACCAGCGGCCATTTTGATTGTTCCCATTATGGCATACACTAGCCAGTAATAATTAATTAATGGATCATTTCTAATGATGGAATGAGTTTAACTTGTTTTAAGTGTTGATTTTTCTGATTTTTTGCTGTTCCTCGTTGTATTCCGAGGCTTTCACCTTAGCCTAGTCCGGTTACTCCTTACGGTCGTATTTTCGAATATATTATAATACGGTTTTTATAGCAGCAACAGCCGTCTGATCTGTCATTCTAGAGAGAAAAGCCTACGCCAGAGCCAAGGCCTTAACTCGGATTAAAAATACAAAAGCAGACTGCTGCTTTTGGATTTTAATTCCAGTTTTAAATACATCGATACATACAAATGATTAATACTACGCTAAAGTAACTTTTAGGGACAATTCGGGTTACGAGAAATGGTTGCGAACAAGATCGCTCAGAATTGCGGCGTCGCGCTGCCCCTCCTTTGTCTTCAAATGACTATAAACTTTTTCTCTTACAGATAAGGTTCAAAATTGTTTGTAATCTATTGTATTAAAAAGCCACTGTCGGCCACTGCACTTTTAGTGGGACTTGACCCTTGTCAGACAGACAGTGCACTCTTAGGAAGGTCATACGCCAAAGCAGCATTTCTTCTAAGTAAATTGGCAAGAAAAATTCACTGTCTAGAAGCATTTGCTGCGTAAATGTAAGCTTGCTAGTGCATTTACCTACTGTTTTAGTGTGTGGCCTTACTAAAATAAGGGGCTATTGGCCGTGACGCGACGCTGTTGTGTCTCAAGATTCATCTCAAAACAAAATCTATTTGACTGTTATTACTACAGTAGACAGTCGACTAGTTTGTACGAATGGTGATTAACAACCCTCTATCTGATTTACGTTCTATTGTAAAATTTTACTGCTGTTGTTTTCGTAAAATAAAGTCGAGAACAAAGAAAACTATTTTTAGGAATGATTGTATTTATTTTATTCGATTCATGGGAAATATTTTATTGATACTAACACTGTGGCAGACAGATAGTAACCGTTTCGTAGTGGTAATGGCTACTATTGCCTATAAATTATAAATGAATCTTTGAAGCAATTGTTATACTAACTTTTGCTTATTTTAAATCAGAAAAATGCCTTATTCAGTATGAGTTTAGACAGAGCTTGTAATGGGTTCATTCGTACATACTATTGATTTAAAAAAAGTAGGTACCTAAATGGTTGATATATGCAATCGTTTCGACAGTTGCAAGTATCTTTTGTGAATTTTGACAGCCTCTGTGGCGTGGCGGTAATGAACGCGACTACCAACGCAGGAGGCGCGGGTTTTATCCTCGCTCAATGCAAATAGTATGCATTGTAGCAGGTATTTGCATTGGTCTGTGTGTTTCTATGACTGTATAATATGTATGTATTTACAACAACAAAAAAGTATCTGAGTATGTTGTTGTGTGGAATATTATTAAGTGGAATTTTATTATTTTTTGGTCCAATGCAGCCTCGCCTGAATTTGCCTCACCTACTGACTCCTCAGGTTCAAACAGCAGTCACTCAAATGAAATACACAATAATTTATAGCAAGTAAGTAATTATCTTGATTTTTTTCTATAGGCCCCAGACTCTTAAGCTTAACTAGGATTGGTACGCATACGGTGATGTTGTAGGTAAGTGATAATCCAGTGATTAGAATCCCGTGTGGTACATCAAGAGATAAAAAATCCCAATTGAAATTCAGCTTGTTCGTCAGTCACCCTCGTAAAGTTTATTGAGTTATTTAGGTCTCGTAACATCTTCAAATTGTGTCGCTTTAAGAAAGGTTGCTTGAGAAATTAAATTGATTTACAATCACCAATCTGAATGACGGGATTGTCTAGGTAGCTTCAATGAGGCAAGCATATTAATGAAACTATTCTCGAAGCTTTTAAAATAGATATTAATTGTCTTAGACATTTAGCACATCTCAATCTACATCCAAATTAAATATAGCCTGTAATATTGATATTAGGAAATGAACGAAGATAGTGTGTAGTACGTTTTTAAGTAACTTCAAAAATCTATACGAATATACATATTTGCATACAAATATATTTACGCAATGCGGAAAAAGATTCCGCGCTCCTGTCGTCGTAGTCAAATGCATCACGGAATTAATAATTTCTGACCCTGTTCCCAGTTGCATCCATAGTTTACACTTTAGAGCCTCCACACTCCACATTCCACTTAGGTATTGTTTTGATGGGTAAGTCGACTTATTTAGGAACGATTTAACCTGCAAAAGCTCCCTGAAATAATAGAATAAAAATACTTCTGGCCTCACAAACAGTAGAATCTGCGCCTTGTTTTTCGTGCAGAAATCCCCACGGATACCTCCCCCGCCAGATCCGGAAGGGGAGGCTATGTCGGACTCGAACAGACTAAAACCGCACGTCGACTTTGGGTCGTGGTGCTAGGCCGGAGGTGAGGTTATCTTCGACATAGTCCTCGCACACCGGCTGACCCAGGGCCATCCCTTGCGGTCTCCTTCCATCCCCTTCTCGGGAGGGGGAACAACGGTATTCCCTGACTCACCCCCGGAATGGGGAGGCGCGCTTCTTAGCGCGCCGCCACCGGAACCTGCGCCAGAGCCTTGTCTGTTGTTTAACACCGACTAGCAGTTGAAGTTGGTTAGGGCTACAGAGATCGATATTAGTGGGACCTTGTACATCCCTTGCAGTTTCGATTATCGGTTCATGCAGGTGGAAGTAATAATGCGGTCATGTGCTGTCTAGCTAACTTTGTGGTTAATACCAACTGTCAACGACTGTACTAAGACAAAGTTCGTTTTGCCGCAATCCGAGCAGCTAAATACTGTAGAATAACGTAATTATAAACTTTGGAACAGTTGCAAAAACTTGTTCGTGACTGCCGTTTTGGTCGTTTATTCGACCTTTGAAAATGGTAGAACTGATAATTTTTGCTCCAGTTTTTCATTTGTAGTGTAAATCCGCCTGGAACCATTTTAAAATGACTGGCTTGTTTTAGATTTTGGAAGAAAAATGTGGACGAAATAAATACCCAATATTGGGCATTTGAAATTTGCTTTAAGTTGTCTGCGGATGATGGCTGAACCACGTGGATAAATGATCAAAAATGTTTATTCATAAAAATTATCAACCTTTAAATTACTAACCTTTTTGAAACCGTAAATGAAAATAAAAAGAAACGTCAAACGTCACCTTATCAAATGTTTCCTTACAAAATCTTTTTAAATCACATTCTCTATCTTTATTATAATAAATAATAAGAAATAAACACTATATACTTGAAATGAAGATAATAATATAACTATTGCAATGATCGGGCGATTATCCTTATTAGGAAATAGTCAGTTAGGATTATTGGCACCAATTAACATATCGGCTCAACAAGTATGTGCAGTTGCAAGATGTCCAGGAAAAGGTGGAAAAGGAGGTGGAAGAAGTGATCTTTGTAAAGGTATTAAACCTTCAAGCGGAAGTGGTCGAGGAAAAACAGCAGCAGGAGGGGGTTTAGTACGTGCCAAACAAGGTGGTAAATGTCGCTTAGGATTTATACCTGAAGAATGGTTTTTATTCTTTCATTCAAAAACTGGTGTATCAGGCCCTTATATCTTAATGTTAGGGCTAGCTAATTATGTAGCAAGCAAAGAAATTTTGGTCATGGAACATGAGTACTATTCTGGTCTATCGGTTGCATTGGTCATCTATATAATCACGACACGATTTGGTCGCCAAATTGGTGCCATATTGGATAAAGAAGTACAAGCTGTGGAAGACGAATGGCAGAAAGGTAGAGACCAAGAGATAGCTGAGCATACAGCGGCGTTAAATCATTATAGTCTAGTTCAAAAGCAGGCGCAAGGTCAGGAAATATTAATGGCGGCTAAGAAGGAAAATATAGCCTTTCAACTCGAAGCAGTGTATCGGGAAAGGCTGGTGATGGTACATAAGGCAGTACGAGATCGCTTGATGTACCATGCGAAGATATCACGAACAGTGGGACGTATTCATCAAAAATGGATGGTTCAATGGATTTTGGAGAACGTTAATAAGTCTATTACACCTGATTTCAAGAAGCAGGCATTGAGCAGTGCTATCAGAGATTTAGCTGCTGCAGCAGCTCAAGTGAAGTGAAAACTCTTATCGGATTTATATGTATTCAAAATTTTTTGCTAAAATTGTGCTAATTGTTTTTGACACACAACTAATTTATTGAACACTACGTACATAATGCATTCAATATAAATGTATTAGAGGATCCAAGTTTTTTCAGTTTAACAACAAAGTCGTTAGTTAACTTTTAAAAAAGCACTCATTTTAGATCGATAGTGTGACCACGAGTAAAATAAATTCCTGTTGGTCACACCAGTGTGTAACAAGCTGGTGTGACCACGAGTCTGCAGGGGGTAAATATTGCAATTATTGGACTCGTTTTAAAACTCGACCAAAATTACGAAATACTAAATTATGCTGTAATACTGTGCAGTAATAATCTATGCTTGGTGAATTTGAGGTCGTCCAACGCAGTAGCACCTCGTGCTGTCTTCAAAATGCGTCCAAGAAACGTACCTACTGAGCGTATAAAGCCCATTTTGAACACATTTCAGGTCCAAGATATATGATTCCAGCTATACATTAATACTCATTTAATATGCAACGTCTAATATAACATTTGTATGCATGTACACTTCTGTTTTAATCCTAAACAAATCCAGAGCCAAGCTATGAACGGAACAACGCCCTTTGTGAATGTAGAAGCGTATACTGTGCAAGTATAGCTGGATTAAATGAAACAGAATTCTAATAATCGTTCACGTTCATACCTGTGTCGCTTGTGTCGACAGTCTCCCTTTGTGCGCTGATTAATACCATTGACTGTACGGTATGTACAACAGCTTTCTATTACTGTTAGTACCTCTGTGCTATTATGTCCATGTATGTATCTCTGTTTGTTCTTGAATGTACATAAATAATTAAATTAATACCATTCGCTTATGTCAGTAGTACCATTAATTAAGTTTAGTGTACCATTGATGGTACAAGTGACATAGCTTTCTATTTAATTAGTACTATTATTGGGACTAATTTAGGATTAATAGTTTTTTTTACCATGATAGTGGTAGGTTTTACCAGCTTTTTTAAATATAAATATTCCACAACATTCTACACAACGCTATCTAGATATTGTAAGCTTAACTAGCTTGTGTTATGGAATCTAGAATGCGGATAGACATAGTTACATACTTTTTTTGTAAATAAATACATAATAAACATAGAAACACCCAGACCAATGCAAATAGATATATTCATGCATACAAATATTTGCACTGAGCGGGGATCGAACCCGCCGCGCCCCATAGATAAAAATATATAAAGGCGGCCGCGTTCACTACCGCCACGCCACAGAAGCTGTCGCTCAGTATACGCTTTCCTGCTTACTACCTATTTTATTTAATAGGTTTTTTTTACGGTAACAGCTACAGTTCAAAACCCGTAAGAGAAGCCAACCATTTAAAGAAAACCAGAACCTAAGTCTATGTAATATTCTATGAAGTAAATCTAAGAATTTCTTAGTACGAATGGATCTTTGAAATGATACGCTCTAACTCAACATTTTTGAGAGGTTCGTGGGATTGATGAAGGCTTTACCTCTCACCCACCTCCTTTCTGTTGGTGCGAATGACAGCTCTGATGTTGTAAACACTTTTAGGTGTAGCCAAGTATTCATTGTGAAGTGCAAAGTGTATCTACATGTTTGCTTTGATACCAAAAAGAAAAATAATAAATTTCGATTTAAATTTCATATCACACAATACACATTTAGACTATTACCTAGGCACATAGGGTTGTGAACTGATAAACCTGGCTAGGGAATTTCAGTTTTTTCCATCTTGTGCAATCAGTAGTTAGATATTCGAACTGTTCATATAATTTTTGTCCAAACTGTTAGACTGACTCAGATGGTTGAACTGTTCGGAGTTTGGAGGATTTGTTGTCCGTGGTCCTACTACCTGGTCCTTCTAGTAGGACCACGGGCCATTCTTATTGCCCCTAGTTCTATCAGGTAGGACCATGTACACCTCACATTACCCGGAGTGCTACTGGTAGTACTACGGACATTTTTACTTATGGAGTTTGGCAAATTCAAACGGTACTGATAGCTTTAGCGATCAGCGCATTTAAGCAAAATAACTCTTTGGCTTTAGTTTTGATGCAGAATATTATAAGAATATGTATGAGTCTAGCAACCCTACACATGAATCTCAATAATTCTGTTACCGATACGAAATTTATCTACTGAATATTCTCTACATTGTGGCTATCATTCTGAGCGTTTCCATTTTGATTCAAATCTATGAATATGTACCGTATTCAAAACACAATGTTTCTCTAACCAAATAATGTGATAAATATATACATACCCAGACACAATACACGTCTCGAAGATTGTTTCAGATTCAATGTTTCGAGAATTAATTTGATTTTGTTTGAGAAAGCACGTTGTGGTTAGATTGTAAATGAATTATTGTAATTATAATAACATTGTCCCTGTGACATTACTTCGTTGTTGCCCTAACATTTACTGGTAGTTGGAGCCCTAGGCAATATCCGACAACTGGTCTAACTGCAATGCTTAGAATACATAGGGAAAAATAAATCTTCTCTGGCGGGACTCGAACCCGCAGTCTTTCCCTTACAGAGGGAATGCCTTGACCAATTCAAATTTCCCTTCTATTTATCCGTTCTTACGGCGACGGTGGAGTCATCTACCGATCTTCTTAATGCTGTAAAATTCATTCATTCAATGCTTAGATATCGCCATAGGGTAGTGGAGGTTCAGTGGCAGTCGTATCTCGAAAAGTATTGAAATTCAAGCAAATCCGCAATTAGACTGGTAAGTAGATCCCATACTCCTAGGTGAAAGCGTTTTATGTGACTGGGATTAACGTTAAGATGAAGGATATTACTCTCGGATGAATGTCCTGACAGTAATTAGGTCAAACTTGTCACAAGTAAGAGAACTATAAATAGGTACTAAATTTAAAAGTAAAAATATTTCATTGTATATCATGTATTTCACTTCAATTTTATTGCGACACAGCTATTAGGAGCCACAAAATTCAATGCTAAAATTCAACCATTTGGGAAACACGGTGTCTCTTGTGGCAATAATTTCGTCTACTCCTAACATAACCAATAAGGTTCGTGTGTCAGTTGTTGCTGCCCTGTGGGAGTCTCATCGCAGTGCGCCTGTTATCACACGCTTAATCAATTACGTTTGAGTGTTGTCACGTGCTTAATCAATTATGTTGGAGTGTTGGCTCTGAGAAGATTGCGCCGCGTGCGCAGACAACTCGGGCGTCGGAGGGCACTGACTGAACTCCGTCCCCCAAGAGCGCGGGCCTGGGGGTAGCGGGTGGAGCCGCCTGTCACCCCAGCAGAGGCAGGCCACGGCGGCCGCGCGCTGGGAAGTGCACCTCCTCATTCCGGGAACGCGTCGGGGATACCGTTCCCCCACCCAAGGAGGACCGTATGGGATGGCCCTGGGTCAGCCAGGGTGCAAGGGATATGTCGAAGATAACCTCACCTCCGGCCTAGCACCACGACCCTTAGTCGGCGTGTGGTTTTAGTCAGTTCAAGTCCGACATAACCTCCTCTTCCGGCTTCGGCGGGGGAGGTATCCGTGGAGAATTCCGCACGAAAAGAAGGCTCTGAGAATGTTGATACGTAATAAATAAAGTTAACGACATAGCTTGCAGAATAAGCAAACTGATGTGGCAGTGAGCTGGCCACATTTATTCAGCCGATGACCGTTATTGGAGCAAAAAAGTCCTAGAGTGGACACCGTGAGAAGGTAAACGAAAGGTAGGACACCCCTAGCCAGGTGAACTGATGACTGAAACGGTGGCTGGAGTAGACTGGTTGCGGAAAATGGAGAATTGGGAGCAATAGCGCAAATTGGGATCGGTCTATGTCCAGCAATGGACTACGTTGGGCAAATGATTGATTGAATAGATTATATTCTCCCTCCCCCCGGACCTCGATATCGAGTAGACGTGTGAAACTACTACGCAGTTTTAAAATTAAAATTAAATTAATTTAAATAAAATTAAAAATTAAGTGTGATACTAGGAGTGCATAAGTGGCGAAGAACCTTATCTACAGTCACCATTCAAGCCCCACCCATCGTCATCTGTGATGCACCGGGGTCCCGCCCACGGGTGAGAGAGACAAACACATTTATTTTAACCAAGTCGCCGACCCCAAAGTACCAGGGCCACCGAATTTGCAAGGAGTCTAAATACCACTAATTGAGAAACATAAATAATATCAAGACCAGAACCATAATTTTGTCAATACTTCTAACGGTTCCACTGGCTTGGAGGATAAGATTTATAACAAGATATCAGTTGAAGTGGGATCGATTCTGAGATATGGTTTCTCTTTTTGTTGTTTCTTTTTGTGGTTTCATAACACATCTTTAATCATATAAATAATTAATGAAGCTTGGTGAATATTTTGAAACAATAAATAATTAGTAAAATTATTTTGTAAAATATTTCTTCGTATATACAAATATTCATACACTATGTCTTCGGCGCAATCAAATAACATCCTGACGGATTCAAATAATTATGAAATCGAATCTACACCTCCTAACTTCGGTTTGATGCGGAGTAAAAGAATTCGAGAGGAAGACTTGCCATCGGAATTTTGCGAATTTAAAGAATATGCTAAAGATCTATTCTATACTTTCACGACCACTCAGCAAAAGGAACTAAAACAAATCACTACAAATCTCAAGGAGCTACAGCATTCTAACAACAATATTGAAGCGTCTATTGAACGTCTGTCAACTCAGCATGAACAGTTCCAGAAGCAGATTGAATCCCTAGAGTTACAGGCAAAAAAAGATAAAGAGTATATAGCTATTCTTGAAGAAAACATAGAGGACTTGCAAAGGAGTTCACGTAAAACTAGTTTAGAACTGAAAAATGTACCAAAAAACCCCAGTGAAAGCCAGGATGATCTAAAAAATATGGTTTTATGCCTTGCAAAGAATATTAGTCTTGACCTGGTTCCTAGTGATATAACTGACATCCATAGAATACGGCCTAGAAAAGCTGAAGTTAAAAACACTCCTATTGTTGTTGAACTTGGCTCGTCAATATTAAAATCAGACTTACTACAGAAAACTAAAGCTTATAATATCAGAAACAAAACAAAACTTCAGGCAAAGCACCTAGGGTTTAAAACCAACGAGGACACCCCAGTGTTCATATCAGAACAACTAACTGCTAAAGGAGCCCGCCTATTTTTCTTAGCCCGCGATTTAGCTAAGACTAAACAATATAAATATTGTTGGACCAAACTTGGAAGAGTCTTTGTTAAAAGGGATGATAATTCTAGGGTGGTACTAATTAGCAATGAAGCCCAAGTACATCAACTATTGCAGAATCAATGACTAAGCAAGGGAACATTGTTTATTATCCTACTATCCCATACAATTTTTGCATGTTTTATAGTTTTAATTGTTGTTTTTGCACGTTTAAAAGTTTTAATTACTAAAGATATGACACAAAATCAGCTCACTTACACTGGAATTACTCAACTAAATACACATACAGATGTACTCACTCACTCATTCATTCACGGTTACTACATACCAAACCTCTCACTCACTAATAACACCTCAGTTTCGTATCAGCTACGGATCATCGGGGATTTATGGCCTACTTACACCATTTTATCAAACAAAATTACGCTACCCAAAGAGTATCCTAACACTCTTAAATGGATGGCAATCTGAGAAATACCTTAAGGGAATTAGACCAATTAGAAACAGCTACCTCTGCCGTGGTCAAAATTGAGGATTTTAATAATTGTTTACTGGGAGGGTCCAAACTTACGGTCCTGACTCAAAACATTAGGAGTATCTACAGGAATTTCGATGACTTACTATTGAACCTGTCAAAAATGAATAATGAGCCAGATGTGCTGATCCTGACTGAATGCAGACTTAATTATGATAGGCAAATACCATATCTTAATAATTACACGTCTTATTATACCACTAGGAAGTTGAATCAGAATGATGGAGTAGTCTTTTATATTAAAAATAACCTCTCACCGCGCGTAAAGGAAATTACATTGACACATGCCTCAGGTATCCAAGTATGTATTTCTAACTACACAATTATAGGTATATACCGCTCTCCATCCAACATATGTGCTGACAACTTCATAAGCTCTTTAAACTCACATCTCGCGACAATCTCAACACATGATAATATTTTAATACTAGGTGACATTAACATTAACCTAATATGTACAGAAAATGAAAAATCAGAGGAGCGCAGGAACAGATTAAACTATCTAAACATGCTGGCGGACCATGGTCTCTTGCCAGGCCATTACCTCCCTACCAGGTTTCCTACTAACAGTTGTCTCGATCATGTGCTTTTGAAGATTGACACGGTGAACAACTTAGCATTTGTGGGTATCACTGACACGTCAATCACAGATCATGCTATGGTACTACTAAATATAAGTGATAAAAATAAAACGAACACCAGAAAGGGCACAGTTAAAAAATATAGGACGGTGGTTGACTTTGAAAAAGCCTACAAACACCTAATAAACATGGATATGTCCATTCTTCACACTAATAACAGTCCTGATATAATAGCATTGAAATTAATAGATGTGATGAGAGCATCTTTGCTCGCAAACACTGAGGTTAGGTTGATTTCTGGAAGTAGGAGAATTCGGAAACCATGGATATCCATGGGAGCTCTGCGATGTATTCAACTACGTAACAGATTGCAATTCCAATTAAGACAAGACTCTCACAATGTTATACTCAAAATCACATTCAGACGATATCGCAACTACTGCTCTAATTTAATAAAAAAGCTAAAAAGGCAACATCAGAGAGCCCAAATTTCTGACTCTATCAAAAACCCAAAACAACTATGGCATACAATAAACGATATCACTCAATTCAAAAAAGCTAAATCATCTAACACAAGCCTTCTGCGTGACACGCTTAACCCTCTGGATTCATTAAATCGTGTGAACCAGTTTTTTGTTAGTATCGGCCAGACATTAGCCGAGAACATTACCTGTCGTTTGGATCCACCCTTGAATAGTGTTATAATACAATCACAATTGTCCTCATTCGTGTTACTCGACACTGACCCACGGGAGGTGGACGGCATACTTATGGGACTCGACTCCACAAGCTCCCCCGGTTGGGATGGCATACCCACTAAGTTTTTAAAAATAGCTAGAGATTTTGTGGTTCCGTTAATAAGCCAGCTGGCAAACTTAAGTTTTGAAACAGGAAACTTTCCAACTGTTTTTAAACGTTCCATAGTGACTCCTGTTTATAAAAATGGCGACGTAAGAGAGGTCAATAACTACAGGCCAATTTCTGTTTTACCCTGTATCTCAAAAATTTTAGAAAAACTAATAAACAATAGGCTGATAGCATATTTAAATAAATATAAGATATTATCTTGCTCTCAATATGGATTCAGGAAGGGTATCTCTACACAAGACGCAGTTATAGCACTAACCTCAGAGATAGCTACTAAGGTAGATAAGAGGGATAAATGCATAACAGTGTTCCTAGACGTCAAAAAAGCTTTTGATAGTGTTTCAATTCCCATTCTTCTCAAGCGTCTTGAAAATATAGGCATTAGGGGTAATACACTCTCTCTTTTCAAAAGTTACTTGCAAAACAGGACACAGCAAGTTAGAATAGACGGCTTGATAAGTCAGGAAGAAAATGTAGTGTATGGAGTCCCGCAGGGAAGCGTTCTGGGCCCGACACTGTTCCTGATTTATATAAATGATCTTTGTAATATCGAGTGCAGTGGCGGGCGAATATTTTCATACGCGGATGATACTGCGGTTATCTTTACGGGGGTGACATGGCCTGCCGTACAGGCTTCCGCTGAACTAGGTTTGGCTGCTATTGCTGGCTGGCTTAATGCGAACCTATTAACCTTAAATGTCTCCAAAACTAATTATATTTGTTTTACACCAACTCAAGCGTCACAGCCAAATACTTCTTTCGGCTTGGTGATCCATGAGTGTGGTAGTTCACTTGATCCTGATTGTGGCTGTCGGAATATAGAACGCGTCAGTTGTACTAGATACTTAGGTGTTATAATAGACCAGAACTTAACTTGGTATTCTCATATTGAAGTCCTCATGTCAAGAATCAGGAAACTAACATGGATTCTCAAAAATCTACGCCATGTAACATCTGCACAGCTACTAAATAAAATTTACATTGCCCTGGTTCAAACAGTCATAACGTACTGTATACCAGTATGGGGCGGGGCCGGAAAAATCAAGTTCTTAGAACTTGAACGAGTCCAAAGGGGCATCATTAAGACAATGTACTTTAAACCATCTAGGTACTCTACAGACGACCTTTATAGGGCTAGCAATCTCCTGTCTGTTAGAAAATTGTATATTTTGAATATCACTCTACGTATTCACAAGACAATGCAGTATAATCCAGAATACCGGAATAAAAGACGTACACACAGGGTGGCTTATACTCCAACGGTGCACACTGAATTCGCCACTCGTCAGTATGCTACACAATCAACTTATATTTACAACAAAGTTAATGAAAAATTAAATATCTATCCGATGAATCTCCGAGACTGCAAAGAAAATATATTGACCTGGATAAAATCTCTTATATATGAAGAGATCGAAATGATTTTAACTAGAACTTGTTGAATACACTCATGCACACGCATACACACACACGCATACACACACACACACACAGACACACACACACACACACACACATACACAGTAAAATTAGAGCTGATAGGTGTTGATCTACAACGTTGGCAAATACATATTAATAATTTAGCAGTTGTTGATAGGTAATCTTTTTAATTAATTAATATAATTCTAATTTAATAATGATTTAATTGATGTTAATATTGTCATTAGTTCTTTAATTAATTTATTTTTTATACTATTTATATATATTTTAATGTTAATCAATGTATGTTGTAATTTATTGAAGAAATGAGATAGCCCCAACACAAGTATTAAAATAACTTACTGGGGCATTCTCACTATTTTTGTAAGTGTATGCATTTGAATTCAATAAAGACCATTATTATTATTAATAGATACCTCTAAAATAACTTGGGTACTTATTCGAATACATCGGGAAAAATGAAATGCTCAAGTGGTACTTGAACCCACGACCTTTCCCTTACAGGGGGAATGCTCTTCCACCTGAGCTATTGAGCCACACCTGAATCGCTTCTAATTACCGTTCTCTTTATATCCGTCTTTAAGGGCGACGATGGGGCCATCTACCAACTTTCTTACGAACTGTTGGAACCATTGTATGATTTTTCAACCATTTTTAAACATTGATTTTTGATGATTCCGCCCAAATATTTTGAATGATTTTTATAGCATTTATTATACTAACCTTAAATTTTTAAAAACATCGAACAAATTATGTGTCATGATTTTTTGGGTACTAATGTTATGCACAAAACGATTGCTAGAAACCCAAAATAATGTTGATTTCGCAGTATTTTACGATCTTTGAAAACGAGTTGAGTGGATATGAGTAAGGTGATAACTCACCTGTTTATATACTTCTCATAAATATATATTTTATGAGTGCAACTCAGTTTGAGATATTCGTAATTCTATCGGTAAAGTGTGTAAAATATTGCACCGAGTTGGAAGTAGTTTATAGTTATTGTTTTCCTGGAGTGTGGTATATACTTTATTACATATTTTTCGGACAATTTGTGTATGGGTACTTCTATTAGTAGATATGTAATAAATTATGCACAATTCTGTCCAATGTAATCAATAATTATTAACTTATCTGTGATTAGACGTAATGAAAATCTTCCCATATTACAAAATTAATGGAATTAAAATAAAATACAAACTCTAATCTTGAAAATTTTGCTATCGTTTTTTTTTGAGAAGAGTATTGTAATATTAATTATTTCCTTGATCTGTTCAGGTGGAATATGTCTAGGTTTCCAGCTATAAGTCCAGAAATGGAACGAATGATTTTTGGTGATTCTAGCATACTAGGCTGATATTTATATATCCGGAACTGACCAATTACTGTTCGATGATGAGAACCCAACAAAAGTCATACATTCAAAAAACACTATGAAACAAACGGTCTCTTGTTTTTTGTTATAAAGGGACATGTGACTACAGAGGCACTAGAGAATCGTAAAACGGTAAATTCTAGACGGTACATGACTATTTGCTTGCCAGAAGACTTTGAACAAATAAGAAAGAACAACTGACAACGCATATTCCTTCGTTTGCGTGACAATGCTGGCCGCCACACATCGGCTGAAACAACTTGGTATTTGGAAGATCAAAAAGTCGAATTAACGGGTCATTCCCTGTGGAGCCCCGACTTAACCTCCAACGGCTCCTACTACAAACTGTAAAGAATAAATTAAGTGGTCAAGGTTTTTTGTGCCGTGAAGAGGCTGTTGATACGTTCAAAATACACGGAGATATCTCTATCCGAATAAAAAAACTCCGACTGCAAAGTAAATTATCTGAAAAGCAAATAATTCAATCTTAATCCACCATTAGCTCGCTAGTTTCTGCCCACATTTCAAAGTGCAGGATAAAATCATAATATCCATCAATACGAAATATTCGGAGCCGAAACAAGTGAACTGTTTCCCCAACAATGGCATTACCCCATAAAGACTTCCCATGTCATTTCCACTCCTTCGATACGAAACCTTAATAAAATGGCTGCGATTTTTCCTTTATGCCTTAACAAGTATACAAAATTACTGAGTCGAATAGGAAATTGTATTAAAGGAAAGATTTTCTGAGATTACGAGTACTCCATGATGAGATCATCTACTTTTTCTAAGGAGATTATGCGAATTTTTAAGGCTGACATTATCTAGGAAAACTTTTTGGTTCTCTATTTTTATTCCTACGATTTTATGTCATAATTTAACATTGCATAATGTTACTTGTCCTAACATTATTTAAGCATAAGACTCATTTGCCATAACTTTTTAATCATAATTTTTTTAATCCTATTTACTATATGCATAATATTTTATAAGCATACTATCCCAAAGCATAAGTTTACTTGAAGTTTATTTTTTGGTTATTTTAAGTTTAAGTTTATTTTAAGCATACAATGGCGTCTACTAACGAAGCTCGACGGAGCCCCGCTTCGCGGGGCTCCTATTTATGGGTGGTTTAAAAAAAAAACCACGAAGACTAAGTCTTCTAACCTAACCTATCCGAGTCGGATTGCACTGAGTCGGGGTGTTAAAATAACTATTAGACAAATAAACAATATGCTTTACAACTTCATGCATATCAAAGTTATGAATAAAAACATTAGGATATACAAAATTTATGCTTAATAACACAGTATGCTAAAAACCAGTTATGGCACACTATTATTATGACAAAGAAAGTTATGCCTAACTTATTATGACAATATAAATGAGGACAAAAACCATTATGAGAAAAAATGTAATCCCAAACTTTTTCACTTCGGTCATAAATGCGCTTTAATATTAGAAGTTTCTTTTGTAACAAAGATTGATCTGCTTATTTTTAACACAATGCCGTGTTGTTTCCCGGTGGAGCAGAATAGGACAACCCAGCTCTTCACATGTGTGTCTTAAAAGGCAACTAAGGGATAGGGGTGTTCTCCATCCGACAGTAAACATACAGCCCAAGACATAGAACCCGATAGACGGCAATAGGCTTGCCTCTATTATGTTGTGGGACCAAAAATAATAATTGGCGAAACGTGGGTGTCAATATACCTCTGTCTACCCCTTCGGGGATTTACAGACGTGAGTCCATATATGTTATGTATGTATGTTTTAACAAGCTTATTCATCTTACCAGCTACTTATGTATAGAAACTAATATTTGTAGTTGAACACAAACAATGAATAATCATCTCTCTAGACAGCGTCTGTGGCGTGGCAGTAGTGAACGCGACTGCCACGCAGGAGGCGCGGGATCGATCCCCGCTCAGTGCAAATATTTGAATGCATGAATATGGCTATTTGTATTGGTCTAGGTGGTTCTATGTTTAATATGTAAGTATTTACAAAAAAAAAAAATTCTTAGTATGGATATCCGCATTCTAGATTCCATAACACACAAAGGTAACCTTTAGTAAATGTAAGCCTTTGAGAATGCCGTACGGTGAAACCGGTCAGGTTATATTATAGTAAATAATGTGGAAAAAGTACAAGTGTTGTGAATATGTATAGCAATGAATTCCACCAAGTGTCATAAATCAACTACATATTAAAAGAAACCGCATTAAAATCCGAAGCGTAGTTTTGAAGATATAAGCATACACAGGGACAGAAAGAAAAAGTGACTTTGTTTTATACTACGCCTTAGGAATAGAGAACAAAAAGTTCAATAATCCCCATCAACGGGGATTGTCAACGGGGAAAAGTGGAATAAGTCGATTAAAATATCGTTATAGCAAGTTTACTAAAGACTGTTTGCTATAGAATATCGCTACGAAATGATTCATCAAAGTGAACTAAAGTCCGACATTGAAGTTGAGAAGTTAGCTTGCTAGTCAAATTGGACTATAATTATATTACTAGTCAAGTTTATAATATTACTACGTCAAGTTAGCTTAGTCTCCTATTTCCCACTAATTTATTGTAAGTTATAGTTGAGTATTGTATTAGTTGAAATAACAAACGTGAATAAACGAACACATAAGTGTTGTGAGTTTAGAAATCATGTTTATTGTTAAGTTTTTTTTTTGTTACTTCATAAAACTATTATATGGGGCCCATATATCTATGGGGTTCATACGTCACCGGGTTCCATACACCTATGGGGCCTATAAACTTATAGAGCCCATAGATTTCATAGATAGATGTAGTCTAATTTTCACTTACTACGATCCTTTTATAACGCTTTTAGCTTCATAATATCTAAAGCTGAAAATAAAAGGAAAACCTACAAAGTCAAATAAATATAGCATTTAAATCAAGGTGTATAGGGTTCTACCTGCACTTTCAGATCAAACCAGCCCCACAGTGACAAGCTGTCAGAACAAAAATCTGGCGAAACGAAAATCCAACGAAAACAAAATCTGACAAAATTAAAATCTGTCAAAACGGAAAAAACAGTCTTGGTCGCAGTACCTACAAATCAACAAAGAAGCTCTACCGCAGACCTTTCTCTTGGGTTTAAGAAATTTTATATAGTCAAAAAATAACAAAAATAACATGAAACAGGAACCTTGGCAGCGCAAGTGTGGCGTCCCTGGTGTTGAATACGTCCATGGGCCACGGTAACCACTTTCCATATAAGGTGATATAAAACCCAAAAGCATCACTTTAAATTTGTCCACGAAATTGTTAGAAGGTTGATGATGACTGAACAAATTTAAAAACCTTACACGATAAAAGAAACGTTCGCCTATTTTTCACCCTAAAACACGAACCATTCAGACAGAAAATAAATCACATCCGTATTCCGTCTGATCCTAAATACCGTTACAACATCCGTTTCCCTCAAAGTTCTATCGTTGATTTTATTGGTATTCGTGTAACGCCTAATTCCTTTTCCTTAATAAAAACAAATAACTCACCACATTCAATTTCCTCCTTAACCTACGAAGGAAAATCCCTTTTGTTTTTTCTTCAACATTTTTTTGTGTGGAATTTCTTATGTGCCCTGTGAGTTTATTTAAAAAATGGCATTGGTTTTTTGATGTGAAAAATTTAATGTATCGCCATTTGCGCCCTTTACACGCACATCCTTGAGCGAGGCGTATAGCGTTTCTCTCTGAACTGTCGTATGGGTGCAATCGCGTTTTTTATTTCGCGTGAAAGATTTTGTAACTTTGAACTTCAAAAGATTCCATGCAATTCCATGCAATGAAGCGTTCTTGTGTTATGGAATCTACATAAACATAGTATACTTTTTTTTGTAAATATAGACATACTAGCTTTTGCCCGCGGCTCCGCCCGCGTGGATGTCGGTTATCGCGATCAAACATAGCCTATGTCCTTTCTCATGGTCTCATCTACCCCTATACCAAATTTCATCAAAATCGGTTCAGTGGTTAAGGCGTGAAAGCGTAACATACAGACAGACAGACAGACAGACAGAGTTACTTTCGCATTTATAATATTAGTATGGATTATACATAGAAACACCTAAACCAATGCAAATAGCCATATTAGAAATGCCAAATGCCTAGCCTATTACCGTATTCCGAGCACTATTATTGACTCGAGGCCTGATCTGAGGCTGAGTCTGGGCTGTATATACATGTCTGATGTTGAACAACGCTCGTGCGACAGTCGCCTTATACGACACCACATGGGAAGAGATTGAAGAGATGGTTTGCCCAAATTCTATTCTGCCGGGAATCATACGGCTTTTTATGCGCGGCAATGTTTTATCCATGGTTTTATCATACATGGTGTTACGCGACCGATCATACGCGATGAATGTTCCGTTAGATGTGCAGCGACCCTTAAAGACCACCAGTAACTCTGTACCCAAATTACTTGTTTTAGAATTAGCTCCACGTCTCTTCCATACAGCGAGGGGCATAAACCTACGTCACAGCTTCCTGCAAACATATTTACTACCTCTCAAGTAACCATAATACCTCTATGAACATTACAAAACTTTCTAAAACATTCACCCGGCACGTTTAATACCCGCTATATGCGAGTTATGATGTCATAAGGCCCGTTAATTGCTCGTATTCATCATAATTATGGCTTGTCCTGTTATTAAGGTGAGGTAGAAGTATCTACATATATTCTGGTAGAAATTATACGCCTTTGTTCGTCTTGTGAAGGTATCGTTAGGAATATATTTAAATAAGAACGAGATAGAGGATATATTGAGATTTAAGATAAGAGGTTATGTAATATTGGAGGGGGTTTCATAGAATAATCATTGTCGTAGCATTACTCTACCTTAGAATCCAGGGTGCACTTGTCGGCTTTTACTCCTCCACATCATAGTAGTGAGGCAGTGAGGTAATTTTTCGTATAGTATTTTTTTTTCTACAACATTCTACACAACGCTACTAGCTTGTGTTATGGAATCTAGAATGCGGATAAACAAACTTAGATACTTTTTTTTGTAAATACATACATATTATAATGTACATAGAAACACCCAGATCAATGCAAATGCAATGTTTGTATTAATTTGTTTTTTTTTTGCTTTTCGTAATACCTAGTATGTATCTTTAATTAATATGTAGCAGGCTGTAGTATTATCTTGTTTGTTATTCATAGCCCGCAGCCTTTTTAATGAAATACAAATGACTGTCTTCTTCTTCTTTTAAACAGATAGTTTTAAATCTTCTTAAAAAACAGATATTTTTAAATCAACGAAAAACAAACGAGCATTTTATCAGGACATGGTCTTTTTTTTTTTATCGTGCGATAAATCCCCACGGAGCCGGTGGAGGTGGTTATGTCGGACTCGAACCGACTAAAACGCACGCCGTCTTGAGTCCTTGGTTGCCGGAGGTGAGATTGCCAAAAGCATATCTCTCGCACCCCGGCAGACCCAGGACCATCTCTTTCGAGATGGCCCCCTTCGGATTGTGGGGACCACAGGGTCCCCATCTGGCCCCGGTTACGGGGAGGCGCACTTTGCGCCGCCGCCGCGGCCTGCTTCTGCTAGGGTGACAGGCAGCTCCACCTGTCACCCCCAGGCCAGCGCTCATGGAGGACGGAGGTCGTTCTGCGACCTCCGACGTCCGGTTCGCCTTCGCTCTGCGCGGGCTTCCCGGGACCGGAGTCTAGTCCGGATCCAACCGGCCGCCTCCTTCTCGAGCATTACTTGCTCGCAGAAGGAGGCGGCCGCACCCCAAGCGTTCGCGCATCGTACCATCGCCGTGAGCAATGTGGCGAGTGTGAGGACTCCCACCCCCAGAGCCGCCACTAGGACCCGCCTCGGCGTGTCCCACGGCGGACACTCGGTCAGCGATCAGGACATGGTCTGGATATTTATTTTCCCGTAAAATAGATAGTCCTATCTCTTAACCGCCTTGAATGACACTCACGGGAAGAACTAGGATGGCTCTTGACTAAGATATAAAAGCTGTCCTAAAACACTGCCTTGCGAACCGCCTTCACTTGATTCTGAACTTGAAAATATCACTAACATTATCGCAAAACTATTGATTCAGAGCTAGCTAGCTAGCCTACCTACAGTTTTTCCCGGGCGGAAAAAAATTAGCGGTATGAAGTTCCCCGGGTCAGCTAGTAGATTATAGTTTTAACTATTACACAAACTGTAGGTAGGCTAGCTAGCTAGCTCTGAATCAATAGTTTGGCTTCCTATCCCGGGCCCACTACACCCTCCACTATATTCTGAAAAATAAATGCATTTTCTTCCTTTTCTTCCTATATTAAGAATGTATCCATACTATAATATTATAAATGCGAAAGTAACTCTGTTTGTCTATCTGTCTGTATGTTACGCTTTCACGCCTAAACCATTGAACCGATTTTGTTGAAATTTGGTATAGGTAGATTAGACCTTGAGAAAGGACTTAGGCTATGTATGGTCGCGATAACCGACACACACAGGATATCTATACATATAATCATTCCTCTTAAATTACTCTGTATATAAAAAGAAATCACATCAAAATCGGTAGCGCAGTTTTGAAGATATAAGCATACATAGGAACAAACATACGCGGAAAGCAACTGCTTTATACTATGTAGTGATAGTGATGATTATGTATATGCCAAGTTTCATGTATCGATTCCGGCATGTTTACGTGAAAGGGTCACAAACGTCATATATATATTACTAACTTTCAAATTTCAAGAAACAAAAAAGGTAAAATCTTCTACAAAAAGAAAATATTCCATATATTTCTGAATTAAATTAAAGTTAATAGGTAGGAACCCAGGCTATAATAGTTACAGCCTCCAGTATTAGATTACGGAACAGGATAACGTAACGGATAATAAAATCACTGTTACTTATACTAGATAAATACGAGTCGTAAAGCTTACTAGGAGCTCGTAAAATGGCGAGGTGCCGCCACGATATTAATAACAGTGAAAAGATAAATGGATAGAATGTTTATTTCCGATCTTATTTGGAGTTAGTTTTGTTATTAATATCTATTTTATTATATTGGATTTATCTTAGCTTTTTCGACAGTTTTCTTCTTCTGTCGAAGTGATATCATGTCATACTTTATTTGCCCAATGTGCAGCCGCCCTGAGAGAGTTCTCAGAGGTATTTATGAGTTCCTTCGATGCCATATGTCTGGGTAAAAAGCGTTAGCAGATGGGTCATAATCCGTGTTAGAGCTGTCGGTTGCGGGAGTGACCTGCGGGATATCAAAACAATTTACAAGGAGATAAATAATAGAATAATTCCATAGCCAAACTTCGAAAGAATATCTCTACTAATCATCCTATTGGGAGAAATGGCTCACATTGGAAGAGGCCAATGTTGAGCAGTGGACTGTAGTTAGGCTAATTGATTGATTGATGAATCGTTCTATCAGTCGGACAATGTGATCGAACCACGCGGTCACAGTGCTTTGCGAAAGCTTCGAACCAAAAAATTCTTTTCCCGACTTCCGAGGATTTTCGAGAGTATGTTGTATTTAGTTCTGATTAAATCAACTATAAGGGCATTGAAATCCATACGAATATTATAACTGTAACTCTGTCTGCCTGTCTGTCTGTCTGTCTGTATGTTACGCTTTCACGCCTAAACTATTTAACCGATTTTGATGAAATTTGGTATTGGGGTAGATTAGACTATGAGGAAGGACATAGGCTATGTTTGGTCGCGATAACCGACATCCACGCGGGCGGAGCCGCGGGAAAAAGCTAGTTTTAATAAAATTTTACTTTTATTTTTTGGTGCAAATTGCAAATTGAGCCAAGTAACTCTTATAAGTAATGGTGTCAATTTTGTTTGTTTATTCATACAGCTCTTTACCTTTCATATTCTAAGAGACCGATGTCATAAACCTGATAGTGGCATAGTCTTATAGACGACATGTAGGTCAGCTGTCTAATGAGTGCGTAATGCTTTTATCTACATCGACGCAGCGTCCTGGGTGATTCAGCTTAACGTCCTGTGCTCCCAGCTAAGCGTGTTAAGAATAATTTAATTAAGATCTATAGGTAGATGTTTGTTACGTTAGACTGTGAAAGTTGCCTTAAATTGCATTTTTAGGATTTAATTTAGATAGGTGCATGAGGGCCCCTTCTATGACCCTTGGAGTTAAGGCAATATCATTTGTAAGCCGGAACGTCTACTGAATGTCAAATTAGACTCTGGCACAGTCTTCCTTCTCGAGATGGGGCTGGTGAAAGCGTTGAAAGCAACCGGGAATCTCCCCAAAATGAACAGGAGACATATTATGGTCACATGCGGACCTGTTGAATATATAAAAAGAAACTTTCATTTAAAAATTGAAATAAAGCATTTGATAATAGCAGCAGCAGCCAGAATATGGCGGCTAAATAGTGGCCGAATTTCGGAATAAAAGTAAAAAATAGCAACAAATAAACCGTGATAGAATCCATTGAAATGTAGTTTTATTTCAATTAGTGACGTTCGCGTAAACTTCTTATAATATGTTCTATTAATCAAGTTAAATATAAGAACTTTAGCTATAAGAAAAGATACATTTAGCGACCTCGATATCCATGTATTTTGTCACAGAAAGAGAACGGAAGAAAGACGGAATTAGTGACTTTGATATTTATATTAAACTAGCTTTTGCCCGCGGCTCCGCTCGCGTGGATATCGGTTATCGCGAGCAAACATAGCCTATGTCCTTTCTCATGGTCTAAACTACCCCTATACCAAATTTCATCAAAATCCGTTCAGTGGTTTAAGCATGAAAGCGTAACATGCAGACAGACAGAGTTCTTTTCGCATTTATAATATTAGTATGGATTCCGAAAAAACTGTCGTATAATTTATTTCTAGATGTAAGAAAGGGAAAGTCAACATCGTATAGAAATACGTCCACAATCCTATTATGCCAATTAGTAGAACATGCTGCTATTTGCAAATAGTCTCACAAAAAACAAAGAAAATGTAACAAGCTTCTCGTTACGTTTGCTAGATTTTTTATTCAATTTAATTTATCTTTTTTTGATGATAGTAACTCAAAGATTTTTATTCAACGTTGAACAACACGGTTGTTTCATAATCACGTGAATAATAATTCTACTTAAGCTAAGTTTACCACCGCTTCCAAGGCGCTGGTGGCAAAGTAAAGTGCGAGGGATAATTTGTGCGAGGGATATGTTGTGCGAGGGATAGTTTTTTTTTCCCACCACGACCCACAGTCGGCGTGCGGTTTTAGTCGGTTCGAGTCCGACATAACCTCCCCTTCCGGCTCCGGTAGGGGGGTACCCGAGGGGATTTCAGCACGGAAAAAAGTGGCAAAGTAAAGGCGCAACAAAACTCTAGTTAGTAAATAGGTACAATAAATATTCAAATTTGAAAAAAGTCATGTTGTTTAGTGATAGTAATGATGAAATTGAAATTGAAATTATTGAAATTAATGGTGAGAAATTAGAAATTTCAATGGCTAATAGCTTTTTTATACCTAAGTGCCTAAATGCATATTTAAAAACTGCCATCTGCATAGGGCGAGAGTACTGAAAGTAATATAATGATGGCACAAATTTAATTTATATCACTTGCGCTGCACTAAAAGCCTATTGAGTGCCAATTTCTCCATTCCTTGGAAGTGAGCAGTCCATTAGAAGCATATCGATACGCCATTGGCTGGTTCTGAAGTTTTCTTCAATAGAAAATACTAGCTTTTGCCCGCGACTTCGTAAGCGTTGAGTTCGTAATAGAAAGAGCACACTGCTCCCGTTCCCGCGACCCAGATAAAGTTCCTCAAAGTTTCTGTCAGCCTGGTACTTCAGGTAATTGTTCCAGAAATACTGATCCCGTGACCGCGACCAACATGAACCTATACCCGGTATAAAATAAAGGTTCAAACGGGATAAAAAGTATCCTATGTCCGTCTCCTGGTTCTAAGCTACATCCCCACCAATTTTCAACCAAATCGGTACAGCCGTTCTTGAGTTATAAATAGTGTAACTAACACGACTTGCTTTTATATATATAGATTTCCTTCATCATCTACTTGTACTCAACGGACTAGACAGGGAAAATGGGAATAAACAGCACGAGACATGTAAGAAATGAAAGAATATATTGGTCAAAATAAGGGGAAAATACATTAAACTCGCTATGAAGTACGGGGGTATAATGGGGTGCATTTAGAAGTTTCAACGTCTCCACTTATGGTGGCCTCACCTTAGTCTAGGGAGACGACGTACTTGGGAATCCTAACGTCTCCCTGGGGAACCAGATAGGGGAGACGTCAGGCCGAAAGCCGAAACAATTTGAGATTTCGTATCTCCCCTCACTGAGTGGACACGCTAGTACTAGAAAATCCATGCATCCTCCCCAGAGGAATCAGCTGGGGGAGAGGAATCAGTACCTACGTATGTTTATCTGCATTCTTGAACCTTTATAAAAAAGTCTACTTACTTGGGTCTATATGACACTGTGAGTAATTACGTACTTACCTTTTTTTACATGCGGAATTCCCCTCGGATGCCCCAAAAATCGCACACCGTCAGTGGGTCGTTGTGCTAGGCCGAAGGTGAGGTTGTCTTTGACATATCCCTCGCACCCCAGCTGACTCAGGGTAATTATGTCCCAAAATATTTTATTTATTTTATTGAAATCTTCTGACTAATTAATTACAGTATATGCTAACTAAATGTACAATATATACAAAAATGAGAAAAAAAACAGGGGTGGAAGAGACTGTAACATTATGCATTGTAGAATTCCTCCCCATCGAACTCTACCGGTACCGTGCCCAAAAGGCTGGCGGTATTACCCTGCTGAATAGCGATAGCAATTCTTTGAACGAGGTAAAGGCCAGCCAGCATGGTCACAGGAAGAGTCAAGTAGACGCTATGCTATCTCTTTCTTTCTCTATCTATTTATTTATCAGGATTTAAAAAAAAATGTGCAACAGATTGTCAATTATGATATTACACCAAACAAACATTCTCAATCCTTTTAGCTCAAGCGAAATGTAAACGTAAAAACGTTACAATTTTCTAATACATACGCTCCTACGGGTCCGTCCAGTTTACTATGACCTATGTATCAGCAACAAATCTACGCAATTGGCTTGAATTTCTTCATATCAAAGAAAAGGGGCGGTTCTTATGAAGTTGGTTATTTTCGGAGGTCGAGTGTTGTAAATGAACGGATTTCCATTAAATAGAACAATATATGGGATGTACTTCTTGTCTTTGACTGAAGTAAAGTAATGCCTTTATCTATATTGGGATTCGGTTTTTTATTTTTGTTTGGGAAATAGGATTAAGCAAAACAAGGATAGAAAGGTATTTTTGTATTTTCTAATTCTGTAATGAATCGGGGACGTAGAAAGTATTGATTTGTATTATGTTTACCGAAGGTCTGATGGACGAGTCTTAGTGTAGATAGGGCGTCCTTCTAGGTAGGTATTAGCAGTAGAAAGTAATTTCATACTAGCTTTTGGTCATCGCTCCATCCACGTGGATATCGATTATTGCGAACAAACTTAGCCTATTTCCATTCTGAAGGTCTTAACTACACTTATACAAAATTTCATCAAAATCCGTTCAATGGCTTAGGCGTGAAAACGTAACATACAGAGAGACAGAGAACGTTACATTCGCATTTATAATATTACTAGCTTTAGCCCGCGGCTCCGCCCGCGTGGATTTCGGTTATCGCGACCAAACATAACCTATGTCATTCCTTATGGTCTAGTCTACCTCTATACTAAGTTTCATCCAAATCGGTTCAGTGGTTGAGGCGTGAAAGCGTAACATACAGACAGACAGACAGACTGAGTTACTTTCGCATTTATAATATTAGTATGGAAGTACGGATAATTCAATTCGTGGAATAAAAATGTATTTTCCTTAGTGATGTAAAGCTAGCATTCCCATTATAATAATAAAAAAAACCTGTGTGCAATTTGCATGAAAATTGTTATACCTCCGGGCTCATAGTTAGAACCCAAATCGTGAGATAAACGAACTCTCAATCTATGCTTGGTAAATTTGAGCTGTTCCACCGCCGTAGCACCCCATGCTATCCTCAAAAGACACCTAAGAAACACACACACTCAGAAGAAAGAGCACATTTTTAAAACATATCAGGTCCAATATATATGTCCCGAGGTATATGCTGCTGAAGCTTTAAGTGAAATAGGTATATGTAGAGAGAGAAGCGTGTAGTATTCATGTGCAGTAAAGCGTACGTTGGATTTGCATAACGAACGCCTTCTATTCTGACCCCTTATTCTGAGTAACATCGAGTTTCAAACACAGTCATAACGTGAGAAGTCGATGAATTACAACTGGTTAACATAGAAGAGAGAAACTGCGTATAACTAGACCAATTTTAATTTATCGGCTTTTATGAAAGACCGTAGTTACGAAACGGTTTGTCACTCAGAATAAGGTGCTGTTTTGGAATATTCCACTGTGTCTCATAGTCTCACCTCAAGAACTGTCGGATAACTAGACCAACTTCAATTTGTCGGCCTATAGGAAAGACCGTAGTTATGAAAGGGTTAGTCACTCAGAATAAGGTGCTGTTTTGGAATATTCCACTGTGTCTCATAGTCTCACCTCAAGGCATCCCAAGAGAACGTTTACTAAATTGCCAATTGTGTTGCTTATTCCTACTGTAAGGTATAGATTTTCTGTTAGGGTTTTGTGCTGTTTGACTGAGAATTGAACTATTTCTATAGAATTACTAATAAATTCACATCACCATAATTATTTCGGTGTAAATTCTGACTGAAAGAAAGAAAAGAAAGTAAGGAAACTCGTTTATTGAGAATCAGCGCAAAATAGCACACAAAACAACTATTTACGACAGAGAAAGAAAAAGACTAAAAGGACGAAGTGACGTATGCTGACAAGAAGTCTGAGAAGTTATCTAAATGTCAGTGTCACTCAGGCTGTCAGCCTTACGTCACGGGTCACGACACGCCGTGTCACGGTGGTATACACTATAGGTACGTGGCAAATATTTGAACTTCCTACTGCATCCTAAGCATTCCTAAGCTTTCACTTAGGAGTTCCGGGTCAGCTTACCTAGTTTTTCTTTAACTTAGGTGGCACTGAGGTAGACTAACATATGACCCACTTAAAGGCAAGTACCTACTGTGGGCTATGGACCAGTATTTCCGAACCAATACGACCTTCAAACCTTCAAGAAAAGTGCGTACTCTCTTTTGAAAGGAAGGCTACGCACTTGTGACTCCTCTGGTGTTACTGGCTTACCATCAGACGATCCACCTGCTCGTTTGCCTCTCTATTCCATAATAAAAATACCAGAGGCGTCACACTCGCGCTGCCGACTTTGTAGAAGCCCCGGTACAGAAAAAACTAGGTAGAAACCTTCTAATACTCTTCTTGAAGAACCCCATATTGTAATCGCTTGGAAAAATTACCGCAGGGAGTGAAAAACCATGATAGTTAGATGGCCATTGACAAAATGTTTTTTACGATGTGGAGCCAGTATTGTTTGGGGCTACCCCGGGGCCCAATTTTTTTATCGTGCGAAAATATCCCTACGGATACCACCCCCAACCGGAGCTGGTGGAAGTGGTTATGTCGGACTCGAACCGAATAAAACGCACGCCGTCTTTGGGTCTTTGGTTGTCGGAGGTGAGAATGCAGGAAACACATCTCTGGCACCCCGGCTACCGGGGCCCAGTGGAAGCAGTATGGACGGACATTTGATGCCGCAATATACTTATCTTCATATTTATTTTATTCTTTTTCTACAACTAACTTATGTTTTATAGGTATAACAAACGCGGACTTCTAAGTCCAGTATTGTCCACAGAATAAATCCACGCTTAAAACTTTGTACATTTCCTGTGAAGTGTATAAAAAAGTATGAAAAGTTTTTTAGTTGTCGAACCATCTGTTGCTTTGAGTGCTTTAGACATGGCTTAAGTTATGAGAGGAAGCGGAATGAGATTCTAATGCTAGAAATAAAATGATTTTGAAATGTCAATACTTCTTCAATAGAAGGAAATTCCATGGTAACCTCGTGGTTCTCACACGACTTCTTTTTATAAATGTCACGTCAATTTGACTTCACCTCGCCTGATGGTAAGTTAAAGGCAAAGTCTCAGAAAGAGGGTCACCATCGTAAACATGTACCATGTTAACAGTGGTGGCACTCAGCTTGACGGCCTCATCAGATGCCTTTTCACGCCCCGCATTTAGGACCCGCGACTGTAGGAAGAAGGAAACATGAGCTGGCAGGGAGTTCCAGGTTATAATGGTGCGGCATAGGAATGAGTCACTGAAACGCTTGGTTCTAGAATGTATATTAGTTATCACGATGCTATGTTTTCTTTTTTTACCACTAATGTGGCAAACAAGCGCACGGCCTACATTCATGGCAAGAAGTGTGATGAATTTGTGTGGAGGAACGAGGTGTGATGTTCCTCCAACACAAAGGGAGGATCCTCCGACCAGGCAAGGTGATCACGCCTGGCGGGCCGCGGCCCAACGATTGTCGTTGGGATGTTGTATATATGTTGTAACAGCGCGCGAACTTCACTTTCGCGATGCAGGATTCGTAGTGACGTTGTTGTAGTGGCGTAGTAGTTCGGCTTGCTGTCGCTAGATGGCGCTGGGTACATGTGGTATCGCCACATCACTCCCCTCCAAGACCGGAGGTTGATTGCGATGAGTCAGCTGTCTTAGCTCTCTTGAGGAGCGTGCCAGTGCCAGTATTGAGTAGTTCCGTTTCGTCGGAGCTGGACGCCGCGTATTCCATTTGGCGGAACAGTCATCCTCGCTAGTCCCAGTGAGTCGGAATAACCGCTGGTCCCGAAGAAGCGGGGCAAGTGCGGTGCTGCGGTGCTTGCGGTCCTGCGTTGAAACGCCCAGTGAGTTGGGGCTTGAAGCGTCGAGATGAATGCTCGGCGAGCCGCCAGTGAGGCGAGGCGAATCCTCGGTGAGTCGAGGTGAGTAGCCCTCGGTGAGTTGAGGTGAGTAGCCCTCGGTGAGTTGAGGTGAGTAGCCCTCGATTAGTTGAGGTGAGTAGTCCTCGGTAGTGACGGGGTGAATCCTCTATGAAGCGAGGTAAGTCTCCCGTGTAGTGGGGCGAATGCCTTAGATGCAGGCGTGGATGCAGGCGTGGCCGAAGGGTAACCAGGCTGCAGCGGTCGCTGCATGCTATGGTATCCATGTCAGGGCCGAAGTGCTGGATGGCGAAGACTTGATTACCGCTCATGCGGAAGAAGTGAGTGGGATGTGACGATGAGAATGCTGCTGATATGCACAGCGAAGGTTACGTGATCAGATCACGTCGGGGTCACCACTGTGGAGGAACGAGGTGTGATGTTCCTCCAACACAAAGGGAGGATCCTCCGACCAGGCAAGGTGATCACGCCTGGCGGGCCGCGGCCCAACGATTGTCGTTGGGATGTTGTATATATGTTGTACCAGCGCGCGAACTTCACTTTCGCGATGCAGGATTCGTAGTGACGTTGTTGTAGTGGCGTAGTAGTTCGGCTTGCTGTCGCTAGATGGCGCTGGGTACATGTGGTATCGCCACAAATTTAACTTAAACTGAAAACAGTCATGATTTAGGATGGGATTTGAACCTGCCATTCCCAGTGGGAATAATATGCTAACTGTTTTATCTGGCCTTACGTGTATAGCTGATTTCCTCGTCTAAATTTTGTCTCACGTGTATTGAACCAGCCTTGATTTGTAGGTGTTCAATTTATCGTGCCTTGTGAAAAAAATATTTCATATAAATTTTCACGTGTTTCTTTCTTCTCACAGTCCCGGGTCCTTTAAGCGGGGCGTGAAAAGGCATCTAATGAGGTCGTCAAGCCAAGTGCCACCACTGTTAACACTGTTTACGGAAGACGGGTAACGGGATTGGAAATAAACACCTTCGTATGCCGACACTCACGGCGCGACTGTACCGCACGATCACTGCGCTTACTACTCGTGCGAGTTAACATGGCACCTGGCTCAATCAAGTGACGTTTAAAGTACTGACTGCAAAAGAAATTTTGAATTTTCGAGAGCGCCATATTTTATTAGATAAATTTCTTAAATTCTTTAATATTGATTAAAATAATTAATAGATTTCTGATCGTTAGATTAAAAAATAAACACTATTCATGACATGTTCTTCTTATAATAAGCTTGTGTTATACTTACATTGTTGTAAAGCTGAAAGTATAACGTATTACAGGTTTATTTAATAAAATCACTGTTGGTGAAACTACTAGACATTTTTTATTTCTAAAAATGAAATTATTAATATTTTTTTTTTAATAAATAAATATATTGATGAAAATGCTATCCCAATAAAATATTTTGATTGTTTATCTGTACAATTTTCACATCCTTGTATAGAACCCCTTATTATTAAACCAGGTTAAAGCTATTTTTATCGGAAAGGACATCGGATAACATGCCAAATTATAAGAGGACATAATAATTTTATTAGCTTCAGTACCTTTAGTGGTAGTTTACTGCCTAAATTATGACAGTACACGTGCATACTAAGAGGGCAAAAGTCCTATTCATTATTTTTATAATATTATATTGATGGATTAGTTTAGTTTTTACTACGGTGATGATTACCGCCGTTGTAATAAGATTCTATACTGATAATGAGATTTATTGAAAGTGTGGATGCATGTTTGTTAGGTATTTAATCAAACCACATAACGGTAGACGGAATCTGGACGAAATTTGGCAGTGATAGAGAATTAAAAAAAAAGGAATACTTCATAATCCAATCAATTCAATTCAAAAAATCCAAGAAATCCATACTAATATTATAAATGCAGAACATAGTAAATTTGTATGTTATAAAGTATTGTGACGAAAACTCAATAAAATAAATCAATATAAATGTTCCAAATGTAACAATAACAAAACTCTACAAAATATGATATTAAAAACTACGATATTAAAATGTACAACAGTCACTGTGATGCGGACGCTACTGCAGGACGAGAGCGGGGCATCGCGCGGAGAAGTGGGAGGAGGGCTGTTCGCAAGGCCAGGTGCCATGTTAACTCGCACGAGCTGTACACGACACTCACAGCGCGACTACACTTTACTTGCACTTTTCTCTGTTTTCCCACTTTTCTTCCTTTTTCCTTCTTCTTCTTCTTGTTCTGTTCACTTTCAACTCCCAAATTTAACTGTCCTTTCACGGCTCTGACAGCCCCTTTTATACCCTTAATTTCGATGGTCTTTTCGATATTCATTTTATTATTTCTCTAGAGAATTTTCTATGATCTCCTAGAAGAGCTAAACTATATTTTTGATCTTCATCTCGTTTCTCATTTTCATTCTTCCAGAATGTTCTGCTAATAACTAGAAGAATTTAAATATAGAATCTTTACCAAATAAAGATTTACATAAATTAGAAAAACACAAAAACCACATATCGTGACACCGGGATTTGAACCGTTGACCATGGTTTTGGCAGGCGTTGTCTAAACCGCTCAGTCACAGCTGCTATTGACAATAAGTTCGAATTTATCGTTCCGATGCTGTGACATGTTACGTCACATTTGTAACAATATTAACGATGGTGACTCTCTTTCCGAGACTTTACCTGTAGCTTACCATCAGGCGAGGCCAAATTTACATGGCCTTAAAAAAATCGCTGCCGCTTATAACATGTTACCATAAAATAATTGAACCTGAGCAGTGAAACTGATCTATGTTAATTGAACAGTTCACGAGTGAACGAAGCGAGTCCGTCTGTCAAACGAATATTATTTGGTGCCAAAATTATGGCTTTTTGAGCTCGAGTTAAATTAAGTTTATTCTGTTCATTCTGTTTATTAAATGTTGAATGTGCTAGCTTCATAAAATAAATGATTCGATTTAAATGAAAGGGAAGAATTTCTGTCGCTGCGCAGTTTTTGAGAATAATTAAATCAACTTTTGAATCTAAATGAGTTATGGCTTTGGAGTTTTGGAGAAGTAATGTATAATGTAAATAGGTAATTTGTTCAAGTATCGTATCCATTGTGTTGTAGGACTATATTTGTAAAGAGTTAAGGAGAAGTGTGTTCCGGCAGTTTGTCAGTTATGTTTTATTGATGTATTGACGGAAACATTACATAGTATGATGGACTTCACGTTTCTCTCTTGCTCTCTAAATTGGCCTACTATGGGTTCGATAGTGAAACTATACAGTGGTTTCACTCCTATTCAAGTGGTCGGACACAGTTTGTAGAAACCCAGAACAGTGACGGGTCGGCGCTACGGCCTACTGTAAGTAGCAACGGTAAATAGGGGTGTGCCGCAGGGATAAGTTTTGGGATCCTTGCTGTTCATGCTTTACAGTGCAAGGATTTCTTTTTTTGGGGTTCTTTTATTTTGTTTGTTTTGTTTTTTTTTTCTTGTAATATTTTCTTTTGTGCATTGTGTAGTGTAAATGTATAATAAACGAATTTTCTTTCTTTCTTTCTTCTATCTAATATAAAACAAAGTCGCTTTTCTCTATCTGTCCTATTATCTTAAAAACTACGCAGCGGATTTGAAAACGGTGTTTTTAATGGATAGAGTAATTCAAGAGGAAGGTTTATATGTACAATACATGCTTCATATAGTAGAAGATGCCGCGGAAATAGGATTTGACAACACGCGGGGGAAAAATGGCGGTACGAAGTTCGTCGGGTCATTTAGTATTTAATAAAAGCATGCGAAAATTTGAACTATAGATTAACCAGAGTAAAAACTCTTACAAATAGATATGTCTATAAATCCCCGAAGGAGTAGGCAAGATTATATTAACACCCACATTTTTCACCAACTATGAATTTCGGTCACAGGTAAAAGGGGCGAGCCTATTGTCGCCATGCGGGCACCTTGTCATGCACTCTATAGTTCACTGTTGGATGGAGAATAGCCCAATTCCTTAGTCGCTTTTTACGACACCCAAGCTTAAACTGTTTGGACTCTAGGAAATGAGGAACTACCCCATAAAGCAAGAAAATATAAAAGTACACAAACTTTCAATCAAGCAGAAAATAGGATTACATACACAATTTTTTCTATGTCACATCTCAGAAAAAGAAACCTAAATTCTAGATCTGTTCAGTTTGCTATTCAGGCCAATATGTTACGAGATGAATTATCAGCCAGATCAAACGTGACAAGATCATGAAATGTCGTTATTGGTGTATTTGACCGGGGCAAATGACAAAAATGGCAGATAGCCAATTTTGCTTTCGTCTTGTGTAATAATATTTCGATAATAAGAAATTATCAAGTTAAGGTCTTCGTCATATTTTGGCAGAAGTTATAAAGGACTTGCCTGTACAAATCGTATATTAAGTTAAATAGAGAGGCTTGAAATGACTATTTAGATACATATTTTAGTTTTATCCAATGAACATATACTTATTTCTGGTAATCATTGAATATTGCGCCTGCTGCGTGCGCCGCAGCAGAGGATGGCCTCCAGGGCCATTAGAGGGTACTGCACGATACCCTTTGAAGCGGCGAGCCTCCTAGCCGGCTAGGAATGGGCCGGCTCGACCGGAGTGATACCACGGCCTCACAGAAAACCGGCGTGAAACAACACATGTGTTGTGTTTCGACGAGTGAGTGAGGGCACCGGAGGCCCAATCCCCCCTTCCCCCCTCCTATAATGGCGCAGTCAGAAAACTTTATTGTACCCCAGGAGGGTACCAACTGCGTTGGAGAATCCCTCTCTGGACGTCCACGCTCAGGGCACAACGCACCTGGGCGTGGACGCCCAGGCTGCCTCTCGTATTCTGGGGGGGGCAAAACTGCGCGAAGGAATGCTCGAGGCAAGAGCAAAAACTCTAGGGCACCCCCTGCCACGCTGACCGTGGACTTTTGCAACATCAGGGGATTACACACTAACCTAAATGCTGTCCACCACCACCTTGAGACAGCACAGCCAGCCTTGTTCTTCCTGACCGAGACGAAGATATCGTCTCCGGCGGACACATCCTACCTCACCTATCCCGGGTACGGACTACAACACTCCTTCCTGTCTAATGCCGGAGTGTGTGTGTACATCAGAGACGATATCAGTACTCGTCGCCTCAGCAATCTTGAAGGTAGGGACCTCTCCATTCTATGGCTCCGTGTAGACAGCGACGACCATCCCCGCGTCTACGCATGCCTCTATAGGTCCCACAGCGGTGATGCCGAAACAGACCGACTCATAGAGCACATCCAAATGGCCTCAGACCTCGTGCAGCAGCAGATCCCATCTGCAGAGTTGGTCATACTTGGTGATTTTAATGCCCACCACATCGAGTGGCTCAATTCCGAGAAGACCAATCATGCGGGAAGATCTTTTCACGACTTCGCCCTGGCTTATGGCCTGACACAACTGGTTACCACGCATACGCGAATCCCAGATGTGGAGAGCCATAGTCATTCACTGTTGGGCCTTCTGCTGACTTCACATCCGGATAGCTACCAAGTGTCTGTTGGGGCCACACTAGGTACTTCAGACCATTGCCTTATCCGGAGTACAGTGCCTCTTGCATGCCCGCTGCGTTCGCGAGTCGCACGCAGCCGCCGTGTGTGGCACTACAAGTCGGCAGATTGGGATGGGATGCGGTCCTTTTTTGCATCCTACCCATGGGGTCAAGTATGCTTCTCGCCGGATAGTCCCACCACCGCCGCCAGCTCTGTCGCTGATGTGGTGCTACAGGGCATGGAGCTTTTCATCCCATTCTCTGTGGTTCCCATTGGTAGCAGATTTCGGCCTTGGTTTGGTCAATCTTCCAAAACGGCTTCTCGCAGGAAGCACGAAGCTTACCAAGCCTGGGTCAATGCGGTGACGGCACGGGACCAAAATACCAGCGCACTAAGAAAAGACTATAACTTTGCCTCCAGGTCCTTCAAAAGAGTCATAGCAAGGGCGAAGTCGGAGCACATCCGTAGAATTGGCGAGAGGCTCGAGCGTCTACCTTCGGGAACTCGTGCATTCTGGTCTCTCGCCAAAGCTATCGAAGGGAACTTCTGCAAGCCATCCTTTCCACCTCTGCACATGGGAAATGATTCGTTGGCCCACAACGCAAAGGAGAAAGCCGATCTTCTGGGCAAACTCTTCGCGTCTAACTCGACCTTGGATGACGAGGGACAGGAACCGCCCAGTATACCGCGTTGCGAGAGCTGTATGCCGGATATCCGGTTTCACCAACGCTCAGTGCGTTTAGCACTTACGTCCCTCGATATCCATAAGTCGAATGGGCCTGATGGAATCTCTCCCATAGTGTTGAAGATGTGCGCTCCAGAGTTGGCACCGGTCTTAACGCGTCTTTTCCGGCTCTCTTACTCTTCTGGCGTAGTCCCGACATTATGGAAGACAGCGCTGGTCCACCCGATCCCTAAAAAAGGCGACCGCTCAAATCCATCCAACTACAGACCAATAGCCATTACCTCCCTTTTCTCGAAGATAATGGAGTCCATTATCAACTGCCAGCTCCTTCGGTATCTGGAGGGTCATCAGCTACTCAGTGACCAGCAGTACGGTTTCCGTAAGGGTCGGTCGGCTGGTGATCTTCTAGTATACCTGACGCATCGTTGGGCACAGGCGATCGAGACCAAGGGAGAAGCCATGGCGGTTAGTTTGGACATAGCGAAGGCCTTTGATCGGGTCTGGCACAAAGCGCTTTTATCAAAGCTTCCTTCTTATGGGCTTCCCGAGAAATTGTGCAAATGGATTGCTAGCTTTTTAACAGACAGAAGCATAAAAGTCGTAGTCGACGGTGAATGTTCTGACTCTATGTCTGTGAATGCTGGTGTCCCTCAAGGTTGTGTGCTATCGCCCACTCTGTTTCTCCTCCATGTCAATGACATGCTGCAAATTAGCGGCATTCATTGTTATGCGGACGACAGTACAAGCGATGCCCTCTATACCGGCTGCGCGAACATTTCTCGGGAAAACGTCAACGAGAGCCGAAATAAACTTGTGTCTGAAATTGAAACCTCTCTAGATAAAGTTTCAATTTGGGGTAGACTTAATTTGGTCCGTTTTAACCCCACAAAGACACAAGTTTGTGCGTTCACCGCAAAAAAACAGCCGTTGGTCGTAGTCCCTCGTTTTGAGAGCACCCCCTTAACTGTCTCAGTCGATATTGGAATACTTGGTGTTGACATATCGAGCGAAGTCCAGTTTCGCGGTCATTTAGAGGGTAAAGCTAAATTGGCCTCGAAGAAGCTGGGTGTACTCAATAGATCGAGACAGTATTTCACTCCGGCTCACCGCCAACAACTTTATAAGGCGCAAGTACGGCCACATATGGAATACTGTTCTCATCTCTGGGCAGGAGCACCTCAGTGCCAACTTCTCCCTCTGGACCGCATCCAACGGAGAGCGACTCGAATCGTCAACTGCCGGGATGTTTCAAATCGGCTAGACTCTTTGGCACTGCGTAGAGATGTGGCTTCGCTTTGCATCTTCTATCGCCTATACTATGGGGAGTGCTCCGAGGAATTGTTCGGATTGATCCCCGCCGCCTCTTTCCGCCATCGTTCCACGCGACAGCAGTTCCACACTCACCATCTGGACAGCTGGCGGTCCACAACTGTGCGTTTCTCGAGAAACTTTCTGCCTCGCACAACTAAACTGTGGAATGAACTGCCACCAGCGGTATTTCCGAACCATTACGACCTTCAAACCTTCAAGAAAAGAGCGTACTCTCTTTTAAAAGGAAGGCAACGCACTTGTGACTCCTCTGGTGTTGCGGGTGTCCATGGGCGGCGGTAATCGCTTACCATCAGGCGATCCGTCTGCTCGTTTGCCTCCCTAATCCATAAAAAAAAAAAAAAAAAAAAAAAAATCCTGGAAGCGAGATCCCTTGCGGTACTGTATTGGTTCCGTAAGGAGGCGCGGGAGCAGGGATACGATCCCGAGCCCGAACACATTCGGGTCGAAGATCCCGGCTCCACATGATAATGGTGGCGGAGTGGGAGCGACGACTTGAGCAACCACGCGCAGGGCATGCCTTCATAGAGACGGTAAGGCCCATCGTGAGGGAATGGCTAGAGAGGCCAGATGGCAGCCTCTCGTATCGACTGATGCAGATTATCAGCGGGCACGGGTGCTTCGGACGGTATCTGCGTCAAATCGATAAGGAGCCAACGTCCGAGTGCCATCATTGCGACGCGAGCGAGGACACAGGGCTGCACACGCTCATCGAGTGTCCGGCATGGGCTGGACAGAGGCTGGAGTTAGCGGCGACCCTGGGAGTGAGAGTTCTCACCCTCGCCACCCTGCTCACAGCAATGGTCCGCTATGCGGACGTGTAGGCGGTCGCCGTCTCCTTCAGCGAGCAGGTAATGGTCGTGAAGGAGACGGCGGAACGGGAGAGGCGGCGCGAGCAAGCGAGACTCGCGGATCGCGCCGCCCGCGCGCGCAGGCAACTCGGGCGTCGGAGGGCACTGACTGACCTCCGTCCCCCATGAGCTCGGGCCTGGGGGTGACGGGTGGAGCCGCCTGTCACCCCAGCAGAACAGTTTTGAACAGCAGAATTATTTCGACTTTGTTCTTTTTGTGTAAAAGTTGAACTTTCTGGACAAAATTGATCTGGAATTTTTTGGTGCAATTAGTTCAACTGGTTGAACTTAGTGGAATAGAGGAAAGATTGAGTACCTATGTTAGATGGGCTCTGCAAGTAAATCTTACCTCCTGAACAACGGGAGACTTTGACTTATTTTTTTTATACCACTTAGGTGGCAGACAAGCACTCGGCCCACCTGATGGAAAGTTGTTACCGCGGCCTATGGATGTATGCAACACCAGGGGCGTTACACTCGCGCTGCCTACCCTCATATCTTCCTTTCGATGTTGCCGCATCATTAAGTCCTGGAACTTCTTACCAACTCAGGGGTTTCCTTCTTCCTACAATTCCGAAAAAAGCATCTGAGGAGGACTTCAGTCTGAGTACCAGCGTTGTTCACATGATATGTGTTATGTAATGGTCACCCTCTTTCCTGAGACTTTGTCTTCAGCTTACCATCAGGCGGGGCGAAGTCAAATTGAATTGAATTATACCATAAAAAAATGCGATATCTGGCCTCCTGTGTGTTACATTTGGATCAGGACGATCCATCCGATCCAATATTTTGCCAAGAGCTTACTTATTTACAACAGCAAAATATTTGAACAACTGTACCCTTAAAAACAAATCAAAATATAATCGCAATTCACACAATAATTCTCTTTGTGACCCGGGCAAACTGTAGTGTAAACCCGGATAATGGAACGGTGATCCGATGTTATGTGGTGCGGCATACCCGGATGTTTGTACCAATATTTGTTCAAAATATCCTTGATTTGTTTGGCGGTAAATATCGAGATTTCTGGATTCGAAATAAGAGTGAATATGATGGATAGTTATCAAACAGCGTAGAAAAATATGATGAATACGTTATAGAAAATCTGAAACATCGTTATTACCTACATTTTAGGTACTTATTTTCAGTATATAAGTCTAGAAACTAAGTAGCTACTACGTACTATATTTGCAGGGTTCGCAGCCGTCCAGCCGGTAGGCTTTTATAGGTGAATAAAGAAAACTAAACATATACGCATATAAAATATCACCCTCACTGGCACAGTCGGGTAAAATACGATAGGTCAATCCACCTCTAAGACCATCAATGGTAAGCGGGTACTGGTATATCCAAATAGTCGCAACATTGAATATATCACCACATATTGCCAACTTTATTCACCTCTTGAGGTACTCATCAGTCTTAATTATCCAATTAGAACCGTCTATTTTCCCTCAAACAAAAGCCATTAAAGTAAATTTTGGTTTCTTTATAAAACATCTAGGTTAACAGAAATTAGACTAATTTATTAAGTCGATCTGCGGTAGCCTATTTGTATGGGTAATGATCTGCTGAGACGAGGTCTCGGGTTCGATCCCAGGTTTACCATGGCACACACTAATGACTTTTCGATGCTTTTCGAAGTTATGTGTGTATTTATCGCAGGTTTATCAGTGCCCGGTTAATGGCAATAGGCTCGCCACCTATTACATTGGGACCTAAACATAAACTAGTGAAATGTGGATGCTAGCACCTCTGCCTACCCCTTCGGGGAATACAGGCGTGAGTTTATGTTATTTCATGTTATTAAGTAGCAATATTATGAAACATTTTGTTTACGAACTTTTTAGAATTTCGTAGGAAACATGGACGTCTTATATTATATCAGTTATTTTACTATTATAAACTATTAACTAGTTGACCCGGTAAACTTTGTACTACTATTTTCGCAGATTTTCATCAAACTTAGCTGAGAACACTCGCACATAAGTCACCTTTAATACAAAAAAAAATTAAATCGCTTCATCCGTTCGGGAGCTATGATGCCACAGACAGATAGACACGTCAAACTTATAACACCCCTCTCTTTGCGTCGGGGGTTAAAAAGATGCAATGGCTAGGAACCCTTCTTGCACGAGTTTGCCTCGCACTTCACCCGTATTTTTTCCTTCTTTTTATCTTTTTTTTTTATAAAGGACAATTTGACTTCACCTCGCCTGATGGTAAGCTAAAGGCAAAGTCTCGCAAAGAAGGTCACCATCGTAAACATGTACCATGTAACAGTCACTCAGCTTGACGGCCTCATCAGATGCCTTTTCACGCCCCGCTTAAAGGACCCGGGACTGTAGGAAGAAGGAAACACCTCCCTTTCGACAACATGCTAATATTCAGAGCCTGAGTAATTAACATCAGATTATATCGTGTAAATTTTCATTATGAAATCTATTTTCAAATATCAATGAATACCTTGTATTTAATACGGATATTAAATTTAATATAAATACCCAAACATTTTAAAAACCTCTCTTTTCCGACACAAAAGCCCCATTGATCCTTTCTTGAAGAAAAAAATATTAAAAGGTCTTCCTATTTAATATTCGTGAAGCATCTCGGTGTCGATTGAGGATAATGGCCTAATAGGTACGCAGTGGTCAGCCGAATTGTCAATTTAAATGGAACTCTGCTCTAGAGGTCTATTAAGAAAATCTCTTTCGAAAATCGAGGTATTTTTATTTTCAAGATTCTTTTGGAATAAAAAAATAGATACTTAAGTTAGTTAGCTAATTCTCTTCCGACCGGATTCGGCCACAGCGACTGGCTTCTGATTAATGAGAGCTTCGTTGGTGTGCTCTCAGGTGACTGATGTAGTCTATCTTTGAAGCGCATGTACGGCCACATACGCTACAAGTCAGCACCCCCCCACCAATGTAGCTGTAATGTGAATTGACGATTTAGAAGTTTTCTGTAGTTATTGGACTTTTTAGGGCTCTAATTAACTACCGTAATGACTACCATAGATGTTTGTACTGTTTGATTGATGGCACTTGGTGGAATCTGCCACACATATTGAGTAACACACTTTGTACTTTTCCACTATTTTTTTTTTTCACCTGACCGGTTTCGCCTCACGGCATTCTCAAAGGTATGATGTAATGTGATGTTTACTCAATATGACTACCATAGATGTTCGTATGGCAACCGGTACGGTCGCGATGGTTTAACGTACGCTCCATGGCACGAAAGGGTCTCAATATCTTACATCGCATCGCATCCTAAAACTGACCTGGCTGATGTTGCTTAAACTTTGATTGTGTTAAGTTTCCACTTAGCCACGAATTCCTCTACCATATATTGATAGCCATTGGTTGAGTAGAACTGGAGATATGATCAAAGTTGGATTTCAAAACAAAATCAAATCAAAAAGATTATGTGGTAAAAAAAATAAATATGTCGACGAAGTCTCAAAATGATCATAAAACTCTCGTATTAAGAGCAAATCAAGATCTTTTATTGATTTATATGCTATTATTGTCCGATCTAAAGCCTACCAAATATCAGAACGATAGGTCAACTGGAAGGGGCTCAAAAAACTAAATTAAGATCATTTTGAGTACTTTGTTCGTCAACATTCTTATACATTCCACAACATTCCACACAACGCTATCTAGACCCATGGTTATCTTAAATTGCTCGTGTTATGGCATCTAGAATTTGGATTTTTAAATACATACATTAATATTCATAGAAATAATAACATCATTTTTATCCTATGTCATAAAAACACCTAAACGCTGTCACCAAACCGCTCCGCTTATCGCGTCGCTCATCACGAACCTCCTCGCAACCAGACCGTAAAACATGAAAGCAATCTCAAATTACCGAGTCTTTAAAATACATCGTGACTTTGAGAATGTCTCGCTTAATACAAAGCACTCGCGAAGTTTGTTCACAAGAACAGTGCTAACAATAGGTTATGTCGTTGGTGTATTGGATTTCGCGAGTCTTGTCGCGGTATATAAGTAATATTTGCTTTCATATGATGATGTTCGTGTACGATAAATTGCAAGTACCGACTTAAGGTGATTTTCCACCAGAGTGGCGAAACTGACCCTTTTCCACTAAAAATAGCCATCGCCGCCGCGTCGCGCCGCCCGTAGGCTTCATTAGATAAATATATTTACGGGAATAAGTTGCAACGAACAACAATAAACCTCTCGCGAGAAGGGTGTCTCTGTTGAAAAGTTAATTTATACTCTATATCGGAAGCAATACGGTTCCTTTTTACACAAACAAATATTTCAATTCACGCCTCGCATATTCTCTTCTATCCACACTGTTTCCACCAAAGATGCGCTAGGAGAGAATTGAAAATTTGCCATACAAATTTCAATTCTCTCCTCGCCACGCCTCGCCTAGCCACTCTGGTGGAAAATCACCTTTACGCGTCTTTTTCGAAGAATTAAACCGTTGAAAAATAAATACTTCTCTAAACACTAACTCTTACCTCACAAGAAAAACAAAGCCACCTGCACTTAATCTACTTAGATTACAAAGCGAGTGTCAAATTGAAAAAAAGGAGAGCCCGTTTGTCGACATGTTGGAATAATCACAAAGAGGAGATGGAGGTTGCGAGGGGCTCTAAGATAAACCAATCACAGTTAGGAGGACGTGGTTTCATTAGATGGAGTTTGTTTACCTTATAGACTTTTTATTTAAATTTATTATGGTTTTTTCTTGTACCGAGTTTGTAAGATTTCAGTTTAATATATATTGCGAACTATGCTTGGAGTTTATATGAAGGATGGAATTCGAAATGAGGTCATCCGACACAGAACCAAAGTTACCGACATAGCTCGCAGAATAAGCAAATACAAGTGGCAATAGGCTGGCCACGTCTGTCGAAGGAGCGATGGCCTTTGGAGCAGACGAGTACTAGAGTGGAGACCGCGAGAAGGCAAACGGAAGGTAGGACGCCCCCTAGCCAGATGGACTGACGACCTGAAAAAGGTGGCTAGGATAGACTGGATGCGGAAGGCGGAGGATCGGGTGAAATGGCGCACATTGGGAGAGGCCTATGTCCAGCAGTGGACTGCGGTGGGCTAATTGATTGATTGATTGATATTTTGTTTAAAATTGAGAGTATATAAAAATTTACCGGGTTGAAAAATGTAGGTTTATAGTCATTTTTCAGATCATAGTTTATGCACGCCATTCACCATCTTCATCATCCGTTCACATCTGAGGTTTTAACCGGTGAGACAGTGGTCGCAAATTTTTTCGCCTTCGGTTCCGTCCCAAACGCCGGATCCATAGTCCCGTGTCCGGGATGGAAAACATACTGACACTCCGAGAGGGCATTCTCCTGTCGAATCCGGGAATCGATTATTCGCTCGTAAAGCTTCATGGTGTGAGACATTATCTGTATACCTCGTTCGAACTATCAACTATAAAAAAAAATGTTCAACCATATGTTTGATTTCTGACTTTGTCTTCTTCCCTTCATCCGGTCTAACGTCCCTGGTACACATAACTAGAGCAAAGCGTACAGTCTCCTAAATTAGGTGACAAACTTTCTAACATGGCAGAATAATAAATTAGTATTTTACGTTTCTGAAGTTTTATCGTTAAAGTTTAAAATAGTAATCTAAATTAATTGCTGTTGAAGTATCTTTTTGAAATTTAAATTTAATTAACTTTAGCAGCTGGCGATGAGTACAGTTGTTGTAAGTAGAAAAGTGTAGTTAGATTTGAAAAATGTTCACATTCTCTGCCTACTCCTACGAAGGTTTAGTTAAGTAGGTAGTGTTATTTTCAATTTTAAAGATAATCAATTATTAATTTATATATTTTAATCATCAATAATATTCTTTTCACACCACCTGCTCGACAATGCCTCATTATATATCATGCAAACCTTACTCAAAGTAAATCATTATAGCCCTTGTCTTTTGCCGGGGTGTAATGTTGTACTGAATTTCATTATAACCGGCCGGGCAGTAATGTGATTCTCACTTCTCTTAGTTCTTATTGTTATGCATTTAAAGTCTAATTTTGTCAAAATCGCGCGCCGCACCTCATTTATTTGAAAATCGAACTTATTCGAAAATCGAGCTGGCCACGCCACGGCAAGCCGAACGAAAAAAAATCAATACTTAAATCAATACAAAAACAGCGAGTATTTCAATACGGTGCAATCAGTATCAGACAAAACTGCAAAAGAAGATAGAATAAAACATTAAGAATATGTAGAGTGACGAAATAGTATTTTAATAATTAAAATACTTTTTCTAGTACCTAGCCCTGGTTTTTATTGTCTCGCAAAAGGTGAGAAAAGTAGAGTATACTCCTCAGGGATAAAACTGATTTTGCCTTGGGCGCGCTTAAATCGTTTACTGATCTCAGGACTCCATTTTAATTCCCTCACTTCGCTCGGGAATCAACTCAAACCCCCTCGCTGCGCTCGGGAGTTAAATCTGGAGTCCTTCGTTACGCTCAGGATTCAATATCGCACCCGTGACATAACACAGTGTTTTATCCCCTTGGTGTACAATCTACTATTATTTCATAAAGTAATTGAACATACACACATATTCCAAATGTCAAAATTACATTGTTCAAATAATTAAATCTAATCTATTAACCCGCTCCTCGCCACACCCGGGGCAAAAGGGCCCTTCACGCTGGCAGCACTGCCCCGCTGAATAGCGATGGCCAACCTTTGCCTCAGGTACGAGGCGGAGCGAGAGTATCCGAGACAGTCAATTGATTAATATCTTGACAGCCGAAGACCGGGCTAAGTGGCGTGTCACGGGAGAGGCCTATGTCCAGCTGTGGACTGCCGTGGGCTGATGATAATGATGATGATTTGATTCTCTAGTCGATGACTCTCTGACTAGGTGTCTCCTTTGGTGAATGGCTCTCTTGGTAGCAGCGAGGTAGCGACTGTTCAGCGAGGTAGTATTATTCTAGGAAGTCTGTCATAAATGTTGTGATCTTCAGCACATTAATTTAGGGATACTTACTTTTAAGATTATTATTTGGTAATTTAAAAAGTGTCACGTAATTTTTGGCTTATTCCCAACGGCCATCGCTAAAACGGCCACCACTAGTGATCGTTGAGAGAACATTTTGTTTTTTTTTTGTATATTTTGATATTGCCTGAATCATTTAATACTTTCCTTGACGCATCCAGCTGTCCAGGCATTCAGTATAAGTAAATGTAAACAATGATAGCTAACCCACATGTTAAAAAAGGAATGCGTTTATCCAATTTGTGACCAATTCAATTTCTTTTTGCTATTTCTGAGAGAGTTATCTCCGTCCGTGCCGGAGGTAATTATGCCCCGGTCATAAAGAGGCAAGTTTAGTAAGGGTATGTACCGTAAAACCTTTTTAAGGGTTTATAAAGACTGTGTGGAATTCGTTGAAGGGCATTTCCCACTGAATTTAGGAGGTAGAAAATAACTGGCGAGAAGCAAGAGTGAAAAACTCTCTAAATATCTTAAGACGTGGTAATTAGAGCATATTAAAACTCCTCTGGTCAGATCATGGGTATCTGGGGGGTGGGGAAGGGTAGCAGTAAAAATATTCAGTTTAATTCCGGTGGAAAAATGAAATTCACTAGCGGTAGAAAGAGGAATGGAATGGTGGAAAGCAGAAAATGTTTTCTAAAAATTACCGGTTAAATGCAAAATAACCCTTTTTTATTTTTGGTCGATTAAAGTGAACATCTAAAACGGGGCTTGAATCCGGGAATAATCTCTTATACGTTTACAAAACCTTACCATCTACCGGGCTGTTACAGCAATTTACCGTCAAAATTATTGCAAGAAGTGGTGTGACTACACTGCAGTTTAACGAGATGTCAATATACTAGGCGATAAATCGTGGCTGCACTTAGGCGTTGTTGCAGTTATGACGTGTTATGGCATCTATGGAAAGAAAAAGAAAAGAAAGAATGAAAATAGTAGACATTAACTTAGAGGCATTAACTTGTATCCCGAGAGGAGCGAAAGTTACTACACTATGCTCAGGATTCCAGATAGAAACATAAGTGGATCGAGGTGAGCTGAGATGAAATCATTTTTCCCGTGTTAGGTACTCTACTTTTTATCATTGACTACGAGAAAATAATTACTCTCTGATTATAAAATAAATTGTTCTTAAATTGAAATTTCAAACTGAGCCATATTCCATACAGCCTGTTCAGTTCTTTTTTGGTAGTTTTTGATAAAAAGAACATGCAGAGGTTGCTCTTTGCATGTTTTTTTTTCTAACTATACCTAATCCATATATTTACGCATGTTCCAAATTCAATTTTTTTTTCACTCAGTGAAAAAAGAGCGTTTTATTCACTGTTTTTGATGAATCCCAATAACATACTTACAGTTAAAGATAGATCGCAACAGTCAAATTAAACGTATCGGCTGTTTAAATTCAAAACACGGTAACTGATTTTTTTGCGGAAAGCGCATCGCGGTTTAATTTTATTATCCGAAATTGGTGTGAAATAGGAGTCACTATGTTTTGAATTTAAACAGCCGAGCACTTTATTCGTAGATGCGATCTATCTTGAACTGTAAGTATGTTATTGGGAACGGCGGCTAGTCTCGAATCCTCGTTCAAGCCAACTCATTAACACTGGAAAGACTGAATTTACCACCTAAAATAATACTTATTAAACACTTCATAGTTTGTTTTACTACCAAAACTTCTCATCTCAGCTTACTCTTATCAATTAAAATGAAACTTCAATAAGGTAATTCAGCAACCATTACTTCAAAGTAGTATAAAACTTATGAGATTAATCTTCTGAAATCTAAAATTCGAGTTTATTACTATATGGCGCGATTTTAAAAAGTTAATTGCGGATTTGGCGGCCAATTTTGGTGTCGGTATTTATGAATTGTTTCCTTGTTCCCTGTTAAAATATGTAAAACTTTGTCCTTATTTTCTGTTTCGTCGGGCGACACAACATTCTACACCGAACAAAATCGTAACTGTAATTTATAATGCATTATGGTGAATAACATTATCATATTTCCATGAAAAAAATGTAAGATTCGAAAACAAGATTTTTGTATAGTTATTTGATTGGTTAACTTAGCCTAGAAATATAAAAAAAAAAACATTCATTGCATCTTGTGATAATGTCACTAATGAAAACTATGAATTGTAATGACTATAATTGTTACAACAAATAAAACACAATTTGAATTAGAAGAAGTTTTGATCGTTCAATACCTATATAAATACCCGTATTAAATTCATATTTAATTAATAATAATTAAATCGAAGTGTCGGTAGCTTAGTGGTTAAGGAGTCAGCCTTACGATCAAAAGGTCCCGGGTTCGTATCCTGGCAATGGCCGAAATGTAATGACACTACCGACGTGAACCTACTCCTAACACAAGCAATTTAGCTCACCTGGAGGGCGATATTAGCTATTTCGATTCTAAATTCTTTTAAAAAAGAAAATAAATAACACGTATATTTAATCCACTAATATTCATTTAATAATTTTAATATACTAATAAGCTTTGGCTTTTAATACGAAAGGATACATATCAAAGGAAATATGTGAAGTATACTTATCTTCTTTACTTTGACCTTGACCCTGACTCTGACCTTGACCTCGTACTTATGTACATACAGCTTGATCTGAAGCGGTGTATACTCATTTGCTTTGCCAGGTATACCACACTCAATAGTAGGTTCCGTAGACAGAACTCAATCAAAGTCAAACTGACTAGATCAATAAGTTTGCCTCAAAGCAAAAAGATCAACAAAACTTCTCTCGTTTTACCTTTTCATAAGCCATATTCTCTATAACTTCAAGGTTCCTCGTAAACACTTCGGAATTTCTCTCAAAACTTTTAATGAATGTCACAACTTTTTCATTAGACTTATTTTTTATCAAAATAATATGAGAGGAAGTCATTTTTCTCGGTTGCAACTTCCGGGTGAAAACCAGAGCACAACAAAGCGGTCCTGTCATCTGTCATCTCAAACTCACCTTATGTATCTAATACGTGATTAGGCTATGATGCAGACTCCCGTCCCAAGCAAAGAGAGTCAAGGGACAGTCGTTCCTGTAAAAGGCAAAGGGTAAAATAGGGGATCTCAAGCTTCAAAGTGCAAACTCTTGATGCAACTGCAACCTGTTCCTTTGCGAAATCAAACTTCATTAGGAAGAAAATAACCAATTCTGTTAATAAAATTAAGACTACTTGGAATATAATAAATTCCGAATGTGGGAAATCTTCATCAACTGTAAGAGATTTCTATTTAAAAATAGAAGATCGCCATATCACGGAGGATTTGGAGGTTGCGACAGAGTTTGAACATTTCTTCGCAAATATAGCTTCCACTACAACCAAAACTCTTCAGTCGTCTTCCATTTCCGCTGAGGCATTGCTTGTAGAATCAACAAACAGGTGTCAGAACACGTTCGTATTCACGGTTGTTAATAGCAAGGACATCGTTAAAGCGTTTAAAACAATTGATGTTAAAAAGACCGCGGATCTATGGGGATTATCAGTCAAAACTGTGGCAAGTATAATTGATGTCATTGCTCCCCATCTAGCAACTGTGTTTAATGACTGTGTCAACAGTGGTACATTTCCTGATTTAATGAAATATAGCAAAGTCATACCTTTGTTCAAGGCCGGCAGCGCCACAGATCCTTCGAATTTCCGACCCGTTTCTGTGTTGCCAACCTTGAGTAAAGTATTTGAGAAACTAATTCTAGGACAGTTGCTGACCCATTTTGGTGAAAACAAATTGTTTCATGATAAACAGTTTGGGTTTACTAAGGGACGTTCGACTACGGATGCTGGTGTAGAACTGTTAAATTGTATTTACGAAGCCTGGGAGGATAAGCATGATGCTCTAGGTGTCTTCTGTGATCTATCCAAGGCCTTCGATTGCGTTCACCATGACACATTAATCAGGAAATTAGAACATTACGGAATAAGGAACAAGGCTCTCGAGCTTCTGACTTCATATTTGAACAATAGAATTCAGAGGGTCGATGTTAACGGTACATGTTCAGCAGGATCTGTGGTTTCGTTGGGCGTTCCGCAGGGTTCGATACTTGGACCATTTTTATTTCTAATTTACATAAATGACCTTCCCTACTATGTAAGGGACAATAATAGTATTATTTTATTTGCTGACGATACTTCGTTAATTTTCAAAATTAAAAGGCAACACGATAATTATGACGAAGTGAATGGTGCAATCAAAAGAGTGGTCCATTGGTTTAATATAAATAATCTTTGCCTTAATGAGAATAAAACTAAATGTATTAAATTTACTCTGCCTAATGTTGCACAGGTAGAAACCAATGTACAACTCAATGGACAATTGTTGAGCCTTGCGGAATCGACAGTGTTCTTAGGTTTGAGTATTGACGCTAAACTTCAGTGGGGTTCACATATAGAAAAAATAGCTAGTAGATTAAGCTCAGCTTCCTATGCTGTAAAAAAGATTAGGACTTTAACAGATGTGGATACGGCTAGAATAGTTTATTTCAGCTATTTTCATAGTATTATGAGCTACGGAATTCTCCTTTGGGGTAATTCCGCAGATTTAAACACGATATTTGTCTTGCAAAAGCGGGCTGTGCGAGCTATTTATAATTTGGGCCCAAGAGTCTCCCTCCGAGATAAGTTTAAAGAGATGAATATTCTAACCGTAGTGTCACAATACATTTTCGAAAACTTAATGTATGTCAGGAAAAATATTGCAAAATTTCCAAGACTTTGTGACAGGCACAATATAAATACTAGAAATAAAAGCAATCTTGTAGTTTGTCATAGCAGACTCCATAAAATAAGTAATTCTTTCCAGGGCAACTGTATTCGCTTTTTTAACAAGCTTCCTAATGAAATCAGAGATTTACCTGTTAATAAATTTAAAAATACAGTAAAGAGCAAACTGTGCCAGAAAGGCTATTATAAAATCCAAGAATATTTAAATGATAAACAAGCTTGGAAATGAGCTGTTCGCTCTGCTGTGCTACTCAAGCAAAACATTGTATCTAGACCATAAGTTTTAGGCTAAGTAAATGTTTTGTAAATAGACCAAAAAAAAAAAAAAAGCCCGCTGAGTTTCTTGCCGGAGTCTTCTCAGGTCTGGGCCGCGTTTCGAACCGGTGGTCCATTTACTAGTATTAGTTAGTATTTAATATTTACTTTATGTTGACGTTTTGTAAGTGCCGATTTAATGGTCTATGCAAAATAAATTATTTTTGATTTTGATTTTGATTTTGACTGGCGTACTGCCGGACGTCTTGCAAGATAAGAACACAAATGTACTTTTTTTAGTTAACGCTTTAAAACTAATTACCCGACTGCCGAAGGAAGGAGGGTAATGTTTTTCGAGACTATGCATGTATGTATGTATGTATGCCTACAGCCTGAACGGCTTGACGGATTTGGACATGTGAGGTGTCATTTGATTCACTGTGATTATGTGAGTGACACCAGTATATAAAAATCTCGAGAAAATGAAAATGGCGGATTTTTGGCGCCAAAACGTATGTTGTCCAAAATATATTTGGCTCAAACTTATCGAGTAGGGTATCAAAATGAATGTAGAAGGAAATTAAAGGGATATATACATGTCATATCATAACTAAAAAGTATAAAATAAAACAAATGATAAAAAAAATAAAAACCCGTCTGCCACTGAAAATATCGAAATAAGTTTGATAGCAGGCGGTATCCATTAATTTTCTTTCGGTTTGTGATTGGCAAATGGGTTTTTTATTTTTTGATCATTTGTTTTTTTATTTGGTTTATCAAGTTTGATGCTTTAGTACTGGATCTGTTTATTCAAGTATAATAGCTTTCATATACCGAAATCTTTCTGTCTGTTCTTTGATAAAATAATATAGAAAAGTTTTAACAGTACCATCTAAAATTACACACGTAGCCAATTTGTTTCGGGAATTGAATAAAGGTTATGTTCTGACTCGGTTTGTTAAAACTTTCTTACAAAAATGTCAGCTGTCACTTTTATTTTTGGTGTGTACACTGCACTGCAGGTCAATTTAACGATTTATTTAGCTGAATAGTATATTCAATATTTTATTTTTACATTCTAGCTTATTATCTAAACAATTCAACGTAATTAATTTCAACGTAAATTACTACTTATTCAAAAATTTTAAATAGGCACAATAGTAATAATACTGTCGTAATTTTAAGCGGGTTCATCCTGAATCGGGACGCTTGCCCGACCAGACGCGTGCTATTAGGACGCATCCTGATTCGGGATGCGCACTTATCGTTGGGATCATGGGTTCTTTGTACTCAGCACTTATCACTACATTTATTTGTTTGTAACTAAAACGTTCAGTTTGGTTAGTTAGTATCTTTTTTTTTATAAAGGACACGTCAATTTGACTTCACCTCGCCTGATGGTAAGCTAAAGGCAAAGTCTCGGAAACAGGGGCACCATCGTAAACATGTACCATGTTAACAATGGTGGTATTCAGCATAATGGCCTCATAAGATGCCTTCTCGTGCCCCGCTTAAAGGACCCGGGACTGTAGGAAGAAGAAAATACGTGAGCTGGCAGGGAGTTCCAGGTCTTAGTGGCGCGTCATAGGAATGAGTCACTGAAACGCTTGGTTCTAGCAGATATACTCTGCACGGTATACGGAAGATATCTCAGCCCTGCACGTGTCTTCCCGTGAAGGAATGGAAAGAGTGGGTCCAGGTCTCTACCATGGTGAATGTTTTGATGAGCTCTTCCTATTAGAGCTCATCAGAACATTCACCATGATTGAGACGGTAGAATACTGCCGAAGTCGCAACATCTCTACGCATCTGCAAAGATTCGAGGGTACTCGTGACTTCAGGTATCCAAATAAATCGGACCGCATGTCACTACAACCTGTCAAGAGCATCTGGCAAGTACTTTGCGGAGCCATCCTTTTTCTTACTTTTTCTTCCATCCTTCCTTTTTCTTACAAAATAATCTAATAGGTAAACTACAATAGAAGTTAAAATTCTTTAAGACTCGTAAAAAACTGTATGTGAAACATTCTTTTTTCTTTTTGAAACTGTTTGCACATATTTTACTCTTATCTTTACTGAAAAGGGAAATTAATCAAACCATGACCGGCAAGATAAACGACCCGAACCAAATTTAATCACAGACTTTTAAAATATTTATACAGTGTGCTGTACAATGGTGAATAAATGAATAACAACATCTTTGTACTGTAATTTTAGAAATTGTCGAATATGAAAATGAATAAAAAAATAAATTTATTCACAAAAATTCAAAGTCTGAAATCAGTTATTTCTGTCACACTATATCGAAATTTGTTGACAGGACTGATAAAGCTCTCTTGTTCATAAATAGATAACAATTGTGTGTTCTAAATTAAAATTATATTAAAATTTAGAATACATTAGTATCATTAATTATTATTTATATTAATAATTATATTCTTACTACTAATTTATAATTATAGACGTATTTTATTTAATTTTTCTGTCTCTTATTGGTGGAAAAAAATTATGACCATTTGGTTACCATTTTTTGTGGACATTTTGAGTGTGTACAACCTATCGATAGTTTATAATATATCATTGCGTATATCATATTTATTTTATTATGACTTTTGAGATACAGCGATAGCAATTACTGCAAATTGTGTACTAGATTTGGTTCCTGTGTTTAGCTTCTGCAGAAGAACCTAACCCAAGGTTTTGTTATATAGAAATTTGCAGAAAAAACTAAAGGTTCTAAAAATTTGCGCAGTTCACCTCCTATTTAGGGTACGAAAAACATTGTTAATAAAATATGTTTCTAAAAGTGTATCTAATGCACCTAGGTGAAATAGTTCCTGTGAATTGAATTAACGAAGCAAAAAGTTTCTATACGTCTATCTATACCTCTGAAGATATTATGCAGAAATAAAAAATACGGCCCATATTCAGTATATAGTAATATTAAATATTATAAACGAAGCAAATTTTGTTAAAAATTTCAGTCGAATGTCTGGGTTTGGCATTAAACCCACACACATTAAGTCAGAAAATATTTACCACACTTGGCACACGATAAATTTAATAAATATTAATATACTTGTCACTCAATATATTCCTACTCGTCTCCAAGAAATAGAATATAAAAGTCCAATTTTGTGAACGCCTAAAGTTGTCCTCAAGTGTACTTGAAGATCAATCCACTTATATTATAATGACCGATTTTTATCCTTCTAAGTACAGAATATAACATTTTGATATAGATGTAACAGATAAAATATATAGAAAAACAAAAAGTAGTTTGCTACTTTATGAGTTGAGAAGATCAGTATTATGACTAAAACGTAGTCGAATAACTCCGTAGATGGTTTTGTTATATTTCACAAAATGTTACTTATCGAGTATTTTTACAATGTAATATACTGGTAAGATCAATCTATAGTTGTTCACAGAAATATTTGCAGACTAAGAGGCTGGGGTGGTCCTACTCTACTAGACCACCCCAGCCCTACCTGTAGGTATTGTAAAAGGCGATGGGGCTGTTTTCCATCCGACAGTAAACATACAGCCCAAGACAAAGGGCTCGCTAGACGGTAATAGGCTTGCTATCACGACATGTGACGGAAAATCATAATTGAAAAAAAAAAAAACGTTGGTGCTAGTACCTTTGTCTACCTCTTCAGGGATTTACAGATGTGAGTAGATATTTTGATGGATGGATGGAAAAATTTAACAAATTTTATAATTGAACCTATGATCCCTTAATAATGGAGTGCTAATCAAATCCAACGATGTATATTTTATTTCATGAACACCTTCAAAATATATAACAAGCAAGGTTCCACCCGCGTGGGATTTGATCGCGTTCCGGCTCCCCATGGGAACGTGAGGAACGTGGGAAGATTATGACATATCTTTGTACCAAATTTCAACCATTTAATAATCAACCATTTGTGTAAAAAACTTCTCTACAAACTTTTAAAATATCAATAAGACAAAATTTCACAGGTTATTTTCCCTTGTCAACAGAATACCCTGGCGATATTGGATAAGCTGGACATCGACAGCGAGAAGCCTTCAGAGGAGGAGGTGGCAAGACTCTTCGGGTATGATGAGGACGCCTACCGAGCTGGAGACTTGGGCGTGTGGCAGCGAGTCAAGCCTAAAGTCTGGGCGTTGTTTGATGAGCCTAGCAGCAAGGTGAGGTGATGGTAGAAGCTGGAACTATTTCTTCTTGAGCATCTTCGTTTATAACTAAGATCATTTACATAAATATATCAAAAACAAAAGGGGTCCTAATATCGAGCCCTGGGGTACTCCCATTACTAAAGGGGCTCCAGATAAATTGGTGCCATTAATGTTAACTTTTGACGCAATAAGATGACCATTTCTTCTTACTTAACTGGTTACAAAATATTTAGTCGGGGAACTATAATAAAGGTAAGTCACGGTAACCACTTTTCATCAAGTGAGCCGTGTGTTTTTCTGCCACCTGAGCGGAATAGAAAAAGTATTCTAAAAATAATATCGTTCGATGCACCACGCTTTTCTCTGGTCAATCATATAATATCAAAAATGAAATAACGCGCGAAAACTTCATTCTATAAGGGCGGTTTCAGACTAGAGTTTTAATCGCACGTGTAGCCGCACCTCTTGGCACACGCTCAACTCGCACGAGCCTTGACGCACTTCTAAGCTCGTATAAGCGTGAGCCGCAAGAGATACCACTGCCAGTACGAACGAACACGCCGAAATATACTCATTTACGCAAATCAGGTTTTTTGAAACGCGTAATGTAACGCTCGTGCAAGCTGAAACGACCATATACGCGCAGAAAAATACGCTAATATGAAACCGCCCTAACTGTCTCGTTTTCAGTGGGGACGAAAAGTTCCAAAAATAGTTGGTAGGTAATATTTTACTCATAATTCTCGACAGCTTCGTAGTGCTGACGGTGATATAACTTTATTAAGTTGGAGCACCGAAAACAGACTGCAAATAGAATTTCCAGCACATTTTAAGTTGGTAACGAGAGTAGGTAGTACTGTTATCGTACTACTCTTTCTCTCTACGCTATAGTTTTCTGAGAGATTGTATTTCAGAGATTATACTCTTAAATTGTCCGTGTAAATTTACTTGCTTATTAATATTATAAATGCAAAGTAAGCTCTATCGGTCTGTTATGCTTTTCGTCCAGAATATTATCATTGTAATTATGACCATGCTAACTTATAACTATTGAATCGTATTAATTCATAATTATAATTGTGGTTTTGTTATATCTACCATAAAATTAATAATCATGGAATTCTAAAACGATTCCGAAGAATTCGTTTTCCGCTTTATTACTTCAAGAAAATTGAACCGACTTATGAATTTCATTAAAGCCTTTGTTTCGGAAGGGTTGCTGCATTTGATTGAATTCGAACCGTTGTGAATACCTGTTATATTGTAATCTTTGGCATCGCAGTGAATTGTGATAAACGAGCAGAACATAAATCAACCTACAAAAACAGAAAAGTACGGGTTTAGGATTTATAGGTTTCCAATGAACTTTTTTGTAGTTATAAAGTAAAGGTAGCCATTCACGATACGTCTGTTTGGAACGCTTCTGGATGAAATACTACTAAATGAATGTATTTGAAATGAAAGGCACATTACCTGACTTCCATTTAGAAGTACATACCGCCAACACAGCAACTTCAAAGATTGTGCGTGGTCACGCACGTTTTGGACACTGACAATCGACCGCGGATGACGGCCACATTTGGATGCACGGATTTTTATCCGTTTGGAAATCCAAAGCAGGAAGATGTCCATTTTAGCACACATTTATCACATTCACGAAACCATTTTGGAAGATGTCCAGTCCATTTGGTTTGGTGGACGTATCGTCAATGGCTACCTTAAGAAACAAAATCGGAATAGAATTTTTGGAGAAAATTGGCAACATTGATTTGCATTAAAAATGCTTGCTGTAGCGCCCTCTGGTGGGTTGTCATCGTAACACCTATCTAAGAACGTGCTCCAATTACTAGTCGCACCAGCATAGACACTTGTTTATTGATGGACGAGACTGTGGAGCAGGCCTTCCTTCGGCGTTTGGGTCGGGGATAGTCTACATTTGCTCTTAGAAAATCTAAGATAAGCCACTTGAAAAGTGGTGAAAGAGCAAACGAAAATAGAAATACGAGGCGTGGTGAGCTTCAGATGCAACCCGGAATTACGTTAAGATGCTGATGATAATGAATTTCTTGCTACAATAACTAAGAAAGTCGTAAATAGGTACATTTTGTATCGAACAGATAGAACAAACATTCAAGATAAAATCATATACTATGATTATATGAGAGAAATTGGTTCTATATTAACATAGTAAGTCAACATAATTCGTTATAAGCCACATTATCCGAAAACTACATGTTCGCATTCAGCTACACAATGTTGAATAAGCTATTCAAAATATTTCTTAAAAACATCCAACCGAAAATGGAGTATGAATTTTCATAATACACCGAATCATTTTAATATTTTAGAATATTATCCCTCCTATAATGGCGTATCTTACGAGCCTTTGAGAATGTATAACAGCTACTAAAGAGGTCGAGACAGTACCCCTGATTACTAACTACATTTTTAGTGGGTGAAACACAAAGGCGGTACAAATTTGAACTGCAAAGCTTAAGGGTGGTACACAAGAGCGTAATTTGGCGTTATACTTTTTCCACTTTTTAATGAATATAAAGAGTGTTGAGATTTCTTTTAATAATATAAAGCCTAGTAGTAGTCTAACAGGGTAGATGAAACATTTCTAAAGATATAAAACATTACCCTCCTTTTTCGGCAGTGGGGTAAAAAGAAAATTAATTTTTTTTTGGAAGCCTGCAAGATCCACATGTAGAGAGTTTAATTAAAAATATGAAAATTATAAATATCAGTTTGAATAAATAAATAATACTTACTAATATTTTTTAATTAATGCTAAGAAGCCGACATTTTGTTAGTATTTATTATCTTACTATAATATTGTTACTATATTATAACTCCATTAGATATGCTGAAAATTTAATTTGATAGACAGATGAATTTATCAAAAGCTACTAGAATGATGGATATACTCTTATCACATTAAACTGCATCTAAAAAAATTAAAGCATACATTTTTACTGATTTTATATTCAAACTCTATAACTTTTTCACTCAATTTATTGAGAGTAAAAATTCATCACGGAAGTGTATTACGTCCTTCAAACTTTTACAACAAAAGTTGTCGCTTTTAAAATGACGACCAGGTGTTGGCAGTTACCGGCTATTAAATTTGAATGGAGCAATATATTTGAACTGCTTTGTAAAAATAATAATTGATGTACCTTTTAAACAACTATTTTGGAATTCGTTTGGATCGTAGTGATCGAAATCAAAATATTTTCATTCATACAGATCGCACAATAAAATTTGTGAACAGCAAGTTATTGCTTCTAAATTTAAATTTACTGTCAAATTCGCAGGGCCATTCATCAACTCGCGGGTGCAAACTCGCGGACGTCCGCGGGTTGGCATTTTACAATTTTGTATTATTTTGCTGTCGTCAACTCGCGTGAATATTATAGACAATAGAAGATAATTTGGACATAACACCTCAATGCCATTTTTTTTTTCAAATCGACAATTTTATTATTATTGTCGACATTGATTTTCTTTACACAATGTATGAAGTAAGATTTTGCAACTAATCAATGACACATCTCTTACTCATAGAGGTAGGCGGATAATTGTCTAATAGGTATTTTTCTTGCTCACTGGTGGTTTAAATCTTGATTTTGAAGCCATTTACTGATTTATTACATTATTAATACAAGTAAACCATTTTATCTGCAAGATACCATTTATTTTTTGATCCATTTAACCCTTTACTACCGCTGGGTTGGTTATTATTGCACTTTACCGTGTGACCTCCCCTTTATATCAGACAGAAGCCAAAGTAGGCCATCAAGTATTCTACTGCAGTACGTTAAAACTGTGCCTATTTTAAGTTATTTGAAATTGGAACGGACATTCTATTTTAAAAATCATTTAAAAACGTCCAAGCTAATAATCCTATCTAGATTAACTAATATAAATTATTAGTAGAAGTTAGTCTGAAATACCAAATCCTACTAATTGTTGTTATTGTAGATTCCAATCAAACTTGTTTAATTTACTTCTATTCAGAATTGTAATCTCTTTGTTGAATTTAGGGTTGCCAAATACAATGATGTTGTTTTTAAATTTAAAAAAATGCACTGTTTGGTGATTTTGATGTCAGTGCTATATTTAAACGGAACACTTTCTCATTTACCTGATATTGACTTCAGTAGCAACGTGCTATAATTTCAGCAGAAGTATTCCAGCAATAGTATTCTTTAGTACTGGAATTACTGGAATTTTTAAGAATATAGAGGTGGTGCTAGTGCTTCGACTGCTACGTGAGCGCGGGTTCGATTCCCGTTTTGTGCAATATATTGTCTTACGACTGAGTGTTATCGAGCCTTAAAGAGTATATTAGCGAGGCCACACTTGTGCGTCGAGCTGCGTCGTCGCTACGGAGCAGGGTTATTCTTAGAAATTAAACGAATTTGTCTCATTGCTATAATTTTAATTAATTACAAATTTCTAAGAATGACCCTGATTCTTTGCGACCAAGCCGTCATTCTTAGTTGTCATACGCACATCTATGGCAGTCTTATATAACGGAAAATGGGTGAAATGTCCCATACAGAAGGGCAGATCACCCGTTCGGTGAACGACATCCTCATTGGCAGTATTGACAGTAGTAGTAGAAAGAGTGTAGAGATGGCATCCTTAATTTATTTTTATTATGTGTATTGTGTGTTAAAATGTGTTTAACCTGTGTGTTTGTATTTCATTTTGTGTATCATGCATATATGTGTTGTGTGTTTAATTTTGACCAATTTGTTTCATGCTGCTGTGGGATAGACAAGCAACAATCATCAGGTGCTTATAATACTTTCATTTACTAACTATGTGTAGGTTTTATGCTTGTAATGCATGGATCATGCACACCGAGCGAAGCGGCGAGACATTGCTGTCGGCCGAGTGTGATGTACGTGCAATATTCTCGGCGTTGGGCCGAGTTTACTGTCCCGCCATTTCACTCAGTGCGTGTGATCAAGGCTTAATTTACGATAGTAAAGACAAAAAGACGATAATTAAAAACAAATTGACAAGTAATTTTGTACAAAGGTCTTAAATGCCCTCGGACTTCGTGAGACCTCAACATACAATAACATAATTTTTGAACTTTCTTTTTCTTCTTCTTATTTTTTGAGGATAAATTTAGTTGTAATATCCATACTGCCATACTAATATTAGCTAGTATACAATAATAATGACGGGAATTAATGCGATCATGGTATAGGTACATACGTGTACTACTACAGAGTCAGTCAGCCTGTGACCACGGCCGGTGTAACCTGGTCGAAACGTCAGGCAAACAAAGGTACGTATGTACCTATACCATGATCACGTTAGTTCCAGTTATTATTATTGAATATCGTGGAATGTCAGAGTATAAAAGTGAGTTTAGTTCTAATATAAAGTAAAGCCAACGAAGCGAGAGAAAAAAGGTAAACAAAGTTTCAGCGGTTCCAAACTATTATCGATTCAAGCGCATTCCAGACAGGAATGAAATTGCTCATATGATGGCTGATCTGGCAGTTTAGACCGCTCTGTGCTGACAGCTTTCCTGTACTATGAAACATGCAACGACAGCTGTCGTACGTATGATATGTGCGACACCTTTTGACGCATAAAACCATATCGACAAGCACAGAGAAAATAATCGCTAGTTATCGCAACGTAACTCAGTAGTGATCGCTTTGTTTACCTTTTTTCTCTCGTGTCGTTGGCTTTACTTTTGTACATCCTATGACGACGATACATTTGACTGAATTCTACGTCTAGATGGATTTAAGTCACGATGACCGTATTAATAAAAATGTTGGATTTAGCTACCGCTTTACCTTATATAGTGATTTTTTTGTAGTATCAGTACATTATGTTTCTGGCATGTTTGTCGTCTGTTCATAATTCGAACGCCAAACCCTGTCCGAAGGTTTTTTTTTCACTTTAATGAGAGGAACTGCCGTCTGAACTCGGAGAAACAACCACCAAAGCTCGTCTGTCAGCAGCTGCATCAGTATGCAGGTGAGGTTAACTTAGGCATCGATGATCATTGAGTGGCTGCATGAACACTCCCATATAAATCATGTTATATTGCATGTTTATGTATAATCATGTGAGACCCATGGTACAATCATTTAGTATGATTAAATTATTTCACGATTATTACAACACCATTTCTTTGCTTTCTCTTTCAATGCTATAGTGGAGTTTGTTGCGCCGTTTCTTCTCCACTGGTGCCTAGGAAGCGGTGGTAAACTTAGTTTTAAGCAGAATTTGACATCAATAAGTTGTAGTACTTAGTGGCTACACAATTTTGAATAAATAGACTTTGACATCGCAATAATTGTAACAATCGTAATTGTAATTTATCCTGTATTTCTCTATTTAATCATTAGTTATTTTCTATAACAACGCAATTAATAATAGTATAATATGTTTTATGATATTATATGTGCGTTTACAGCAAAGGTATCTCCTTTCCTGCCCCTTCCCACTCTTCAGAGCACACCACTGCCACTGCAGGATCACCTCACTATCCTCGGTATGGATGTTCGCTGCAAACTGAATAACAAAAACTATATCGAGAGTATCATCAAATCAGCCTCGCGTAAACTCGGAGTCCTGAACAGAGTGAGACGTTTTTTCACGCCGGAGCAGCGGTGTCTTCTATACAAGACCCAAATTCGTTCCTGCGTGGAATACTGCTCACATCTCTGGGACGGCTCCGCAAAGTACTTATTAGATGCTCTCGACAGGTTGCAGCGACGTGCGGTCCGCATTATTGGGGATCCTGAGGTCACGAACACCCTCGAGCCTTTGCAGACGCGTAGAGATGTTGCGTCTTTGGCAGTTTTCTACTGTCTCTACCATGGGGAATGTTCTGACGAGCTCTTCCAATTAGTCCCACCCTCCCTTTTCCTTCACAGGACGACAAGTGCAGGGCTAAGATGTCATCCATTTACGGTGCGGAGTATACCTGCTAGAACCAAGCGTTTCAGTGATTCATTCCTATGCCGCACCACTAAGACCTGGAATTCCCTGCCAGCTCACGTGTTTCCTTCTTCCTACAGTCCCGGGTCCTTTAAGCGGGGCGTGAAAAGGCATCTAATGAGGCCGTCAAGCTGAGTGCCACCACTGTTAACATGGTAAATGTTTACGATGGTGACCCTCTTTCCGAGACTTTGCCTTTAGCTTAACATCAGGCGAGGTGAAGTCAAATTGACGTGTCCTGTATAAAAAAAAAAAATATATCTATTTAACTGATAATAGCTTGGTAATTTTTATAGCTTTGTAGAAATGTTTTCTTACTTTCAATTTTGATATTGTAATTTAGTGTAATTGTATTAGAAACTGAGAACTGAAAATGTTTCTTTTTTAAATATAGAGAATAGAGTTGTTCAATTATTGAGTCAAACGCAGTGGTCTGCCATTGCCATTAGGCTGCGATTCCTGTACACGTGGAAATGTACTGAAATCAAAGGAATGTAAGTAACTTGACATTAATACACTAATTTGGAACCCTCATTGAAATTAATCAAACGCCAAATCAAAATCATTCATTGCTGACCAAAAGTATTAGGTACATAGGTATTTAGTATTTTTAAAGCATTTGGTCCTCTTCCGTCTACCTTGTTTGCACGTAAGAATAAAATTAAATTACCCATAAGGCCTAACCGAGGCCGAACCAAAATTGATGCATTTGAGAAGTTGTATTGTAACGGTAATAGGTGCATGGAACCTCGCCAGAATTATCGAGGTCAAACCCAAGAATCTGACGTAGGCTTACTTTTCGGAGTTGAGAGGGTAACAAACACAATAATCCACTAAAATTCGTACGGAAGAAACACCCATAAAAATAAATGAACTAAAGTCAATCATCAAATAGAAATTTGACCCTGAACTCTGATATAAAAACCCCTAATGCAACCAGGCTCATTGCCTAGTTGATGAGATGAGAAACGAGATTGTTTTTATACTGTTACAAAACCCTGCAGAAAATTAACCAAGCTTATTTAAATATTAACAAAGTACGACGCGACAACCCGAACAACACAGCCTTCGAGATATTTAACCAAATAAGAGTTAAATAATTTATCGGTTTTCATAAATCCTTTGAATAATTAATGATGATCACGTTTTGGTTAAGTTAGGTTTATAATACTGGTAATAGGTACGTGAAAGGACACACGCCTTTTCACGCTACATATCATTTTTGAGCTAACGATGATAGGTTTGTCGGATTCAAACCGCCTAATCGGCCGTTCCCAATAACATACTTACAGCTGAAGATAGATCGCAACAGTCAAATTTGACGTATCGGCTGTTTAAATTGAAAACATGGTAACTGATTTTTTTGCGGGAAAGCGCATCGCGGTATAATTTTATATTCCGAAATTGGTGTGAAATAGGAGTTACTATTTAGCACTTTATCCGTAGATGCGATCTATCTTTAACTGTCAGTATGGTATTGGGAACGGCGGTTTAAACCACCCCATTTTTCCTTACATTGACCTGTGTGGATGTGGCTCAAAAGGTTTTTTTTTTTTTTTTTTATATAGGATACGTCAATTTGACTTCACCTCGCCTGATGTTAAGCTAAAGGCGAAGTCTCGGAAAGAGGGTCACCATCGGAAACATCTACCATGTTAACAGTGGTGGCACTCAGCTTGACGGCCTCATTAGATGCCTTTTCACGCCCCGCTTAAAGGACCCGGGACTGTAGGAAGAGGGAAACACGTGAGCTGGCAGGGAGTTCCAGGTCTTAATGGTGCGACATAGGAATGAGTCACTGAAACGCTTGGTTCTAGCAGGTATACTCTGCACCGTAAATTAATGGCATCTTAGCCCTGCACGTGTCGTCCTGTGTAGGAAAGGAGAGGGTGGGACTAATTGGAAGAGCTCGTCAGAACATTCACCATGGTAGAGACGGGAGAAAACTGCCAAAGACGCAACATCTCTACGCATCTGCATGTTATCTAGAAAGGATATCACTAAGATCCTAACTAGCTTTGGTCGATTCTGACGTGTTGTTGGGGGTCAAAGTCCTTTTTTCTCTATAGGTAGAATTGCGTGCGGAATCACGACTCACCGCTCTGGGCCCTAGTCCACTGGACAAGGCTTAGTAGCTGTGCTGTGCAGTTTAATTTGTCGTACATAATTATATTTAGCACGTATAACATTTCGACACCTCTGGGTTCAATTGGCGTATAAACCATTTTCGCAAAAATGAGTAAAATATACCATTTTGTTCAGGATTCTTTTTCTCTATCGATCTGTATATTTCAAAAATGTTCAAATCTTAAAACCCAGCATGTAGTACCATAATTTATATTTCCCAAGACGTATATCCATGCTAACTCCCAAACTAAAGGATATAGCTAGGGTTTAATAATTAAACCTCAATCCTCAAATTCTAAGAAACTTTCTTCTTGGATTTTTTTACGTAAATTCTAAAACAAAAAAGTTACGTTTTTTTTTCTAAAATCAAAATATTTTTTTTTTGCTCTCCTAATAAGTCGGGTTTTGGATTATACGCCAATTGAACGCAGAGGTGTCGATATAGATTCAATTATATGTATTTTTTTTTTCTCTCTCTATGTTCGCTATCTTTATTGGTTTAGTAACTGGTCAGCGGGCCTTCAGTATGCGCCATAGTAAAAAAGAGAATAAAAATACTCCAAGGGTTCAATGTACTTAGATACGTCTCGCAACCTCTACCTCAGTCGACGAGATTATAACTGGATGTCAGTCTAACTTATTAAAATATATTTGCAAGATTTATTGTTCTTCTAAAACATTAAAAAGTTTTATCTGATGAATATTTTGAGTAAGCTATTAGAATAATGTTTTATTCATAACTATACTTTAGATATTGAAGTGTGAAATATGAAAAAATGTAATGACGAATCTTAATTAAATTAATTGCTAAGCTGAAATCCTAAGAATGGCTCGAACTATTTGTATGAGACCCTGGAATAACACATAGGCATATATTCCCGTGGTTGTGAGAAAGGAATCAGAGTATCGAACTTTTAAGCGGGGCGTGAAAAAGCATCTGATGGGATCATCAATCTGAGTGCCACCATTGTGCCATGGTACGTGTCTTTAATGGTGAGACTTAGTGTTCAGCTTACCACCCAGTGAGGTGAAGTTCAATATTGACGTGTACTATTTAAGAAAAGAATGAAACTTTAAAGCAATTAATGTGATAACTATCCAAATTGTTCAAGCGGAACCTTTTTTTTTATAAAGGACGCGTCAATTTGACTTCACCTCGCCTGATGGTAAGCTAAAGGCAAAGTCTCGGAAAGAGGGTCACCATCGTAAACATGTACTATGTTAACAGTGGTGGCACTCAGCTTGACGGCGTCATCAGATGCCTTTTCACGCCCCGCTTAAAGGACCAGGGACCGTAAGAAGAAGAAAACACGTGAGCTGGCAGGGAGTTCTAAGTCTTAATGGTGCGGCATGGGAATGAGTCACTGAAACGCTTGGTTCTAGAAGTCTCTACCACTCCCTTATGAATTAGGTAGAATAAATAGTATTCAGGTAGCATTAGCCTGTCTTAAGATACCATTGAGATCAATAATCTGGTATGTATATACCTATGTAAAGATTATATTGTATCGTACAAAAACCAGTAAGGGGAAGATACAAATGACTCGAGTCACAGAAGCTATGTCTGTGTGAGCGTGGCGATTAATCAACTTGCTCATTTGAGGAAAATGCGGTGGACCAAAATGGCGCTCACTTACATATACAAAAATAACATAGAGAGTTTTTGGCCCATCAAATTTTAGGGGCCTAAGCCACCTTACTTGTGAACTGGTACATAGATTGATCGATGCACGAGGCAGATATCTAGAGTAAAGGATTTCCTCTCAGCGTTAGGAGTTAGCTGAAGGTTCCTTCCCGATTTTGTCTTAGGAATTTTGAGCAGTGATATTATTACTAATTTAGATCAAAATATGTGATAGTTTTTTTTTATAAAGAAAACATCAATTTTAGTTCATCTCGCCTAAAGCTAAAGGCAAAGTCTCGGAAAGAGGGTCACCATCGTAAACATGTACCATGTTAACAGTGCTGGCACTCTGCTTGACGGCCTCATCGCCTTTTCACGCCCCGCTTAAAGGACCGGGTTTAAGTTCTTAAGTTTTCATCATACTAATGCAATGTAGCACTCCCAGTACAGCTGATATTTGGGCCAGGAGGTGGTCCCCAAGTAGCTACTGTGACACTGGAATCTACTATAAACTTCTAATCCGTCAAATGAAACAATTGATCTGGAAGAACCGGCGGCGGCGGGCCGGACTAAATACTTTGCGGGCTAGATCTGGCCCGCAAAGCATTTGGGCTGTACTTTACCCATCCCTATCCTAGATAGTTGGGTTGAGGTATACCCTATAAGCCTCATATCTGCGGTGCATACCAGAATTACATAGGTTTATCAGAGCAGTACCACTAACAACAAACTAAAGTTTTATTATGAGTGTGCAAGAGTGCAAAAAGCGTCATTTTATCGCTGTGCATACAAGACTGCAGCGACATATATCAGCATTAGCCAGCTGTTGGCAATGGCCCATTAGCGAAGGTTCTTTCATTAAAAAATATCATTAAGGATGATTGTACGTTATTTGACACAGGTTTAATTTGGAATGGTGATATTGATATTGATATATGACTCCTGCCTCCAGGATGGGGGGAGGTATGAAGGTACGAAAGTGAATTAAATAGCGTCAGTAGCTTAGTTGTTATGGAGTCGGCCTTACGATCGTGAGGTCCCGGGTTCGAATCCTAGCCATTACACTACTGACGTGAACCCACTCCTAGCACAAGCAATTTAGCTTAGTTGGAGGGGGAGGGTATATTAGTAACTTCGGTTCTAATGTTCTTTTTTATAACATAACATTAATAAAAAATGTTATTCGACAAAAGATTGTGATGTAAGCATTTTGTAAAAATAATGGGAAGAAGAATAGTAATGTGTGAGTAGTTCAAAACTTTTTAGAAGATATTTATTTTTAGTTATTTTTTGAGCTAGATATTTTGGAGTTTGTGTTTTAATAATCCATAAATTAAGTAGTTCAACCCATTACAATCAGTATTAAGTACCTTAAAAATTGATTAATTACCAACAACACTACCGTGGTGGTCATTGATAACGAACCCATCTGTAACTTAAAAAAAACGGCACGTTTACACCAATGACATAAAATAAGGATATTCCGAGAACAAACAAGGGCAAGATATATAATCTAAAAGAGCAACCTTACAGCAGACAGAAAACCCTTAGTTTTCATTACCATTGAATCAATAAAATTTCATACTGTCGTTCGGAAGCGAGAAAAAGTATAGAAAGCTCACCAAAACAATGTTTAAGCATCAAAACTCCGCCGATTGCGTTGTGAAATGGCTTCTCTGACACGGATACAATCACATTACAGTTCTGACTTAACAGTTATAAACAATAGATTATCTTCGTATAATGATAGTGATAGCTTGTTATAATATTTTTCCTGTCTATAACTTTATTATCGTTGTTATATTATTGTATAGAAAATCTTTAGTTCCAAAGTAAAGCCAACGAAGTGAGAGAAAAAAGGTAAACAAAGTTTCAGCGGTTCCAAACATTTATCACTTCAAGCGCATTCAGGAATGAAATTGCTCATAAGATGGCGGATTTGACAGTTTAGAACCACTGTGCTGACAGCTTTCCTGTACTGCGAAACACGCACCGACAGCTGTTGCTCGACCATTGTCGCGGACGTGTGATATGTGCGACAAGGCAGAGAAAATAATCGCTAGTTATCGCAACGTAACTCAGTAATGGTCATTTTGTTTACCTATTTTCTCTCGTCTCGTTGGCTTTACTTTACTTCAGTTACTATTTCGGTTCTAATTCAGTAACTAACATTCTAAAAAAAAAGAAATGTTTTTGATATTCTACCGCGATCCCTTACTTGACTTCAGAACTCACCGCAATTACTTATCATACGACCAATTGTTGATAAAATATAAATTCCCAACCTTAGAAAGTAGAAGACTACTATTACAAGTAATGATACTATATGGTTTGTGTGGGGGCGCCTTCGACTGCAACTCATTGACCAACAGCATTTGCTATGTCGTACCACGAACTGTGCATGTCCGTGTCGTCAGAAGGAGGCGCCTTTTCATGACCACTAAATGCAGAACTAACGCTGGTTTGAGATCACCGATGCGACGATTAGTCGAGACTTATAATGAGCAATTTGAGGACATCGACATATTTGCGCTGACGCCACATAAATTTAAAAAATCTATAGTAAGCGTCATTGCACCTCATATATTACCTACACAAAATAATGTATCAATTTAATTTAATTTATTTGTATGATGATAGATATAATAATAATAATATTAATAATTAACCTACATTACATGCATGGCTATTAAATAATAATAATAAATGAATAATAAATATATGATCAATCATATTTTAGTAATACGAGGGCAATGTTGTGGGATATACATTAAGAAATAATTATGTAAACCATTCCTTAGGAAAGAACATTGAATGTATATCTGTTTTTTGTCCCAATAAATAAATAAATAAGTAAATAAATTGATCATCTTCAGGATTGTTCAGCATAATTTTCCCAATGTCAAAAAGATAAACAATCAAACGGTTATCATTGATTTATAGAACCGAAAGGAAATTACAGTTATTTGAAGCAGAACCTCCTAACATAAATTAAAATTTAAAACCCCCCGACACTCCCCATCCCCACTTTAACTCTATAAATTTTCATCAAACATGTCTAAGAACACTCGCAGTGAAGTCACCTTTGTTACTAAAAAGAAACTAAATTGAAATCGTTTCATCCGTTCTGGAGCTATGATGCCATAGACAGACAGACAGACACATACTTCAAACTTATAACACCCCTCTCTTCGCGGCACGGTTAAAAATTTACTTAATTAATAGGATTTTTTTGTAGCTTCCAATTAGTCCCACCCTCTCCTATCCTTCACGGGACAACACATGCAGGGCTAAGATGCCATCCGTATACGGTGCAGAATATACCTGCAAGAAGCGCTTCAGTGACTCATTCCTATGCCGCACCATTAAAACCAGGAACTCCCTGCCAGCTCACGTGTTTCCTTCTTCCTACAGTCCCGGGTCCTTTAAGCGGGGCGTGAAAAGGCATCTGATGAGGCCGTCAAGCTGAGTGCCACCACTGTTAACATAGTACATGTTTACGATGGTGACCCTCCTTCCGAGACTTTGCGTTTAGCTTACCATCAGGCGAGGTGTAGTCAAATTGAAGTGTCCTTTATAAAAAAAAGCTGAAATCAGTAAAGCTGGTAATAGGTTAAAGTATTTGTCATGGTTTCCATGTACCAATAGCGCTATACTTATTGAAATCAATCAACTAACCAATCGCAGTCCACTGCTGGCCATAGTAGGCCACTCCAAATCTGCATCATAGCACTTGATCAGGCCTTACATATCCCAGAACAGGTTTTACCGCGATATATTGTTTTAAAATTAGTTGTATGTCTATAAATATCAGTAATATTCAATTTTAGTTTTCAATTACCGAAAACACGAATCAAATTTAAATTTAGAATTGATTGAATACTATCTAATATATAAAATTCTCGTGTCACAGTTTTTGTTGCCATACTCCTCCGAAACGGCTTGACCGATTTTGATGAAATTTTGTGAGCATATTGAGTAGGTCTGAGAATCGGCCAACATCTATTTTTCATCCCCCTATATGGTGCAGCGGGAACGGGATCTGACGCCACGAGGGTAAAGGCTTGACCGATTTTGATGAAATTTTGTGAGCATATTGAGTAGGTCTGAGAATCGGCCAACATCTATTTTTCATCCCCCTAAATGGTGCAGCGGGAACGGGATCTGACGCCACGAGGGTAACGGCTTGACCGATTTTGATGAAATTTTGTGAGCATATTGAGTAGGTCTGAGAATCGGCCAACATCTATTTTTCATCCCCCTAAATGGTGCAGCGGGAACGGGATCTGACGCCACGAGGGTAGGGAAAAATTGGCGGTACGAAGTTCGCCGGGACAGCTAGTAAACGTATAGGTATCCGAGGGGATTTCTACACGAAAAAAAATACTGTATACGTCTGTAAATATTCACACGAGATAAATCTAATTATAAATTATACCTAAATTATTATCTTATCATTCCCAGAAATTGTCTTTCAAACAGTAAATCTGAACAAGGCACTTAATCAGAATTAAATCAGATTCAATCGGACCAACAGTGTCTGAATCGTCCCAGAACCTGAGTAAACAGAATTATTTACGACAGACAAGGCTTTCTACTATCATCCCATTCTGATTTCATAGGAAATATGGATGAGGGGTCTCACGGTCCCGAGGAGCATTTTATAATGTAAGCATCCACTAACAAAGGATTTTTGATTTTTGACCTATTTAACCACACTTGAATAACTCCAAATTTTTCTTTTTCCACCTGTTCGTAAGAATGTTGGTAGATGACTCCACCGTCGCCCATAAAGGCGGATATAAAGAGAAGGAAAATGTGGAGTGATTCAAGTGTGGCTCAATAGCTCAGTTGGAAGAGCATTCCCCCTGTAAGGGAAAGGTCGTGAGTTCGAATCTCACTTGAGCTTTTCATTTTTTCCGATGTTTTTTGAACTATAAAGTTATTATGCTATAAATGCTATAAAAAAATCATTCATACTTTAGTAATAGATTGAAATATTTGTTTGAAAGTCTGTGAGTAAATGAGCATTATGGGTGGACGGCAAAAGATGGGTCAGCCCACGCCGGTTACAAACTGACAACATGTTAAAATGTATAAAGTATAAAATAGCACGAGTGTCAAAATGTACAATCTATTAATGACAAAATACCCTGATGTCAGAATGTACAAATGTTAAAATGTTCAATCGACAACATGTATTTATGACCAAATGAGCAATGGTCAAAATATACAGTTGCTGAAATGTTCAATTGACAGTATGTATTTTTCTTGTCTTAACGCTAAATTCAAATAAAATCCACAAAACTTACAATTTTGTTAATGTATTTATTCTTGTCTTAACACTAAATTCAAATTAAAATCCACTTATATAATTACAGTGACATAGCAAAATCTAAGTATTCTTCTACATTGAAGTGCATGTTGTACTTCAAATAGATATGCACTAAAGAGATTTTATATCAATTATCTGTTTGATGTAAACATTTTATCATTTATTCATTATTACATTTGTGCATTTTGACACTCATGCACTATTACATTTGTAATTTCTAGCATCACTGCATTCTTACATTTGATCCTTACAATACTTTGACGATTTGAAACTATTTTACGTTTGTACATTTTGACACTCGTGCTATCTGATACTTTATACATTTTAACATGTTGTCAGTTTGTACCCGGCGCGGGTCAGCCGGGGTGCGAGGGATATGTCGATGACAACCTCTAGCTTCGGCCTAGCACTACGACCCTCAGTCAGCGTGCGGTTTTAGTCGGTACGAGTTCGACATGACCTCCCCTTCCGGCTCCGGCGGGGGAGGTATCCGAGGGGATTACCGCAAGAAAAAAAAAATGGATGGCAAAGGATGTTGCCACAGGTAAATTTTTGGATACGTTTATATTTGAGATGTACGAGGTAGTAGTAGGTGTGATCTTATTCTTCATGTCAGTGATAACAATTTAAAATACCTATTATAGTTAGATGCGCCCAGTCCCTAATTTGGCAACTTTAACCGCATTTTCTGTCGCTTCATTTGAGGTCAGCAATTGTGCAGGTGTAGTGGCACAGTGGAAGTGTGATATGCAGGCGAGGCGAGGTGAAGTAAAATTGACGTGTCCTATGTAAAAAAAAGGTATTGAAAATTATCAAAATATTGGATGTAAATTTTACTTTCGTTCATTCCTATGCCGTACCACTAAGACCTGGAACTCCCTGCCAGCTCACTTGTTTCCTTCTTCCTGCAGTCCCGGGTCCTTTGAATGGGACGTGAAAAAGGCACCTAATGAGGAGTACCACCACTGTCAACATGGTACATGTTTACGATGGTGACCCTCTTTTCGAGACTTTGCTTTTAGCTTAACATCAGGCGAGGTGAAGTCAAATTGACGTGCCCTATATGAAAAAAACCATACATTCCAAAAATATGATCGACAGAAAAAAAATTAACAGTTTTAGCATTTCATTGTTTTCGTCTGTGGTTTTCGTACATACCTAAATACTTAAATTCGAGGCGGAGAAGGCAGAATTAATGACACGTGGCACATCGGCTATAACTTTTGATCGACATTGAGTTTGCTTGGTCATTATTTAGGTGTTTTATAACAGTCACTTAGTCAGAAGTTGTTCGGCATTTTTCTTCTTTTATTCTCTTTAAAAAGTAGCTAAAAGTATAAGCATTAGTTGTCCCTAATTTCAATTAGGTACAGTGGGTTTCAAAAGTACCTGAACAGTTAGAAACTAAAATTGTATGAAGTGACATTACACACCATCTATCCTCATACGTTAATTATAGTAAATACCTTAGTTTGGTTAGTTAGGCTGTAAAAAGATTATAGACCTTATGTCAGCCGGGGTGCGAGGGATATGTCTTTGACAACCTCACCTCCGGCCTAGCACCAAGACTCACAGTCGGCGTGCGGTTTTAGTCGGTTCGAGTCCGACATAACCTCCCCTTCCGGCTCCGGCAGGGGGGGTATCCGAGGGGATTTCCGCACGAAAAAAAAAAAAAGGTAGGGAGGCCATTGTTTATACTGGACATTGATGGAATTACACTTAGTGGAATTTACTATACATATTTAACAATAGGTACACTTGTACTTTTCCACAGAGTTTAATTTTATTTCAGAATCAACACTAATATGTCTACTGTACTAAACTCTGTCTGTATGTTACGCTTTCAAGTCTTAACCACTGAACCGATTTTCACGAAATTTGGTATAGGGGTAGATTAGACCTTGAGAAAGGACATAGGCTATGTTTTGTCGCGATGACTGACATCCACGGGGGCGGAGCCGCGGACCAAAGCTAGTATATCATAAATCAATGTAAACGAGTGCTGTAAGGCAAAAAATTATAAGTGTAAATATAGGGATTATTTAATTTACACCATTGACACGACTGTCATGGGGATTGAATATTACCCTTGACACTACCAGTAGTGCCATTGGGTAGTGCCACGGAGCCGTTAAAGCATGGTGAACCTGACTGTACTTACATCATTGTAGCTGATGTGCTGCCGTTATCATCTTAATCGTGACGCAACAATTTTAATACCTATCTGAATCCGAATGTTCTGGTGAGCTCTTCCAATTAGTCCCACCCTCACCTTTCCTTCACAGGACAACACGTGCAAGGCTAAGATGCCATCCGTATATGGTGCAGAATATGCCTGCTAGAACCAAGCGTGTCAGTGACTCATTCCTATGCTGCACCATTAAGACCTGGAACCAGCTCACGTGTTTCCTTCTTCCTACAGTCCCGGCTCTTTTAAGCGGGGCGTGAAAAGGTATCTGATGAGGCTGACAAGCTGAGTGCCGTCATTGTTAACATTGTTACATGTTTATTATGGTGACCCTCTTTCCGAGATTTTGCCTTTAGCTTACCATCAGGCGAGGTGAAGTCAAATAGAAGTGTCCTTTTACAAAAAAAACTCACTCGCTCTCATTATTTGTAGGCAGCGTAACAATGACGAGTCTTGCGATTTTATTCCACATGATTCGACGGCCACACTATCGTACTTTATGAACCAGTGAATCCCATGTTCCAATGAACAAGCGTCACTTTTAAAGTAAAAAAGGGAACTCTTTTTACTTGGACCAGTTCCAAATGTCGACCGCAAAAGCAACACGATGATGGATGATGGAACACGGCTTTTTGTCCGGAATTCGTTTTTGAAAGCATTCAGTGAATTTATTTATCCATTATAATCTCTATTAAGACATAATAAGTCAAAGGAAGCTGATCGTGCAATAATTATTATTGATTGTGGTAGGAAGATTTACTTCTGAAAGACGGGGTTTGGTGGAGTTTTAAGGAAATTGAGAATTTTGATAGTAATTCCTTTATACCGAAAAATAAGTTTTTTTTCTTTGTGTAAAGTAGTATACTTCCGTGCTCCAGCCTCCGTGGCGTGACGGTAAAAAACGCGACTGCTACGCAGGAGGTGCGGGTTCGATCCCCGCTCAGTGCAGATATTTGTATGCGTGAATATGGCTATTTGCATTGGTCTGGTCGTTTCTATGTATATAACATATACATTTAAATAAAAGTATCTAAATATGTTTATCCGCATCCTCGATTCATAACATACCATGGTAGACCCAGATTAGACACTTAGATACTACTTAGGTAGCGTTGTATAGAATGTTGTAAATAAAGGTATTGATAGATGTTTTACCTTTACCTACAAATAAATGTAGTAGTTCTACTTTTAGGCCAAATACCGACATATTATTTAATATCCGAGTGTGGAAAAAAATATTTTTTTGATTATTATAACTCATCTTAACCTTAGTAAGGTTCCCTTCCGACAAAATAATATAAATTCATTAACTTGCTGGAATTTCATTCACTTATCATGTTATCCGAATATTATATTCAATGAAATGTTTCCAAACCAATCTAACCAAAATCTTCTCTATCCCCAGGTGATAAAGGTGATATCCATCTTCTTCATCTGCGTCTCAGTATTCTCCTTCTGCCTGAAGACGCATCCTGGTCTGCGAGTATACCCTTCAGGCATTTACGTGGCAGATAACACAACAAGTCTAGAAGATATTCGACCAGACAACGGGAGACCACACGCGGTTTTCTTTTATGTTGAGCTGGTCTGCAATGTCTGGTTCACGATTGAGCTACTCGTCAGATCTGTGGTAAGTATTATTAAGTTAAGTTATCAGACTTACCACCTAGAAAGCATAATTAATTAAGTTATTAATTTGAATAAAAATTTTATAGCATTTATTATGATAACTTTTAAATTCGAAATTCATCGGGAAAAAGAAGCGCTCAAGTGGGACTTGAACCCATGACCTTTCCTTTACAGGGGGAATGCTCTTCCAACTGAGCTATTGAGCCACACCTGAATTATTTATGAAGAAAAAAATTAATGTAGGAGGGACTACGAGCAATTGCCCAGCAAATGCCAGTTGGGGACACGGTTGTCCACTTCGTTCAGCTCAAAAGAGACGGGCCTAAGTCGACTGGGGTGCGAGAGATGTCTCCAGCAATCTTACCTCACCTCTGCGTTTTAGTCGGTTCAAGTCCGACATAAGTACGCCACCGGCTCTGGCACGTGGGTGACATGCCATTTTCATAATTTTCATAATTCGATCCCTGCCTGCCAGCTCACGTGTTCTTCCTACAGTCCCGGGTCCTTTAAGCGGGGCGTGAAATTGCATCTGACGAGGCTGTTAAGCTCAACAACATGGTAACCCTCTTTCCGAGACTTTGCCTTTAGCTTACCATCAGGCGTGATGTAGTCAAATTGACGTGACCTCTATAAAAAAAATCCGCTGGTATGGATTTGTTTGCACAACCGCAAGCGACATCCTTTCCACGATGACTGATTGAAACTACGCATCTCATAAGGATTTTTGACGCCAACTCCACTGAAAAATCAGTGCATCTGCTAAATCACAGACGAAGCTCTGACGTAAGCTTTTCACTCAGGGTTGAGAGCTTAGACAGCAGTCTTTTCTATAAAAGCCAATACTAATACATACTTACCATTCATAAACATGTGTATTATTTGATCCACTTGATGGTGGTGCATTCTTGAGGAATAAAAAGTATCCATGGATCCTCCCGTGGATTCGAGTGGAAATATTGTAACCTTTTTGGGTGGAAAGGTCACCTCACCGGCTCACCCAGCGGAGAGACTCACGATACTCTTTTCCCAGGGCGCCTTTCTCAAGCTGAGGTGTGTGCAGTTGTGGGAACGCCTTCAATGAAACACCACAACCCAAATCTATACATATATTTGGCCAAGATATATACACAACAAGATAGTACACTATTAATTACAGAGTTATCACAGTTAATTTTATATAATCTCACAAAAAGAAAATAAGTCAACAAAAGTTCCACATAGAAATACACAGCTTGTACGGCTCTTCTGAGCTCACTCTCAACGATCACTAGCTTTGGCAAATAAGAGTCTAAAAATATTAAGGAATATTGCACATGACCTGGTCTCCCGCCTGAGGCAGTGCAGGGTCGGGCTGCGTGGTGAACCGCAGGCTGCTCACGCCGGGTGCACCAAAGCCAATATCGCCACGCCAACGGTTACGCCAATGGTTACGCCAATGGTGGAAATCTCCACACAGGGTTCGCAAAAGCTCTCAGCGACTCAAGGTAGGTCTTGGCGGTACAATTGGACCCTGTATTACAATACGAAATACTAAATTCACAACCAGACCTAACAGCATAGATTTTACCTACAGGAGTTGAATGATTTTTCTTACCAGAATTACTGGACGAACTTCACAACGATTTGCTCAGAGTTTCGTATAATACTTTAATATCACAGAGCGACAGTCTTCCAATACACACAAGCGTCAAGAATTTCTTCAGAAGTTTTTCTTGACAGCCGAAACACCCGTATTTATAATATCTGTTATGGAATATTCCAGCAAACACCTAAACGGAAATCCTCTTTATAATCTAGCAATTCGCATTAGTCGACACTGGAATGGAAGGTGCTAGAAAATTCTATTTGATCACACTCGCCTATGATTTTTGTTCCCATAGAATGAATCCTTGACAGGAAGTCATAACAGATGTCCTAGAAAAGTCTATGCACAGATTATATATTAGATTATTATTCGATAAATATATTAAACACCGCCATCTAGTGTCGGAAGGACAAGAAAATCAATTTCACTTCCCTATAAAAATGGATAGGTGTCGCTACTTGTTCCGAAAACGGAATTAATAACGTTACAATATAAGTATCCCCAGATCCACATGTGGATAGAGATTGTGGATTCATGTGGAAGGAGGGAAAAAGTGGACCCCAAGCTCCATAGCCCCAACTTTAGAGGCATCTGGCAAATCGCTAGGAAGACAAACTATGAGGTAACATAGTTAAAATATTCATATTGAATTAGGTGTCACAAAAGGTTCTAAAACAATGAATAGTAAAGAAGAGGTTACCCTCTGAGATAAACAACTGTCGTTACTTCTTACGATGTAAATTTTTTAAATAGCTTAACACGTTCTCTGTATCATAAACAGTATAGGCACGCTCGATTTTCGCAGCTTCTGAAATAGCTCATCATGAGCTGTGGAACATATATTATTTTCGTAAGATATTCGATGGATATAATAGAAACAAATAAATGTAGCAATATCTTTTAAATCATTATTTACCCATTATATGCGTGTTTTAAATGCACGAGGGTCTAACGATAGAAATCACTCTTGTAAAATTCGACAAATTTAAAACCGACAGCGATACAACAAACAAAGACAGACTTAAATTCTTTTCATGACTTTTATGATATGCTTGTTTCTATTTAGAAATATATGCAGACTATTGGCATTTAAAAATTCCAAGAATGTGAATAATAATATAAAAACCCAAGTTTATGCTTTTAAAGGAGCGAATGATATAAGTAATTAGATATTTGCATGACTCAGTGTAGTGAGTGCTACAAAATATATCTTTCAAACTTAAACTATCTTCGTCTAGGTTCATGCAAATCTTAATATACTTCTAAAATATCATCTTCAAAAAACATAAAAACATCACAGCATCTTATCACCGCCATAAATCTTCTATCTCACAATAAAACACACCAAACTAACAACTTTTTTCACTGTCCTCCTTCAAAAGTTTTAATTCATTTGGCACTGGGCCTAATTCGTTAATGCCGTGACTTTTGCTGCGGACTCCTCGGCTATAACTGTGAATTTATTGTGCACTAGAGATATTATAAATATTCAAGCTGCGTTTTTTCTTTTCTGAAATCTTTGCCATTGTAAATAAAATAAAAATGTTTGGGTTCCGTGACCCGGAGTCCCAACGTAATAGAACCTTATTACGAAGTCTTCTAAGACATATACTAGAAAGTTATTTACTCGTATTTTGGTATAGAATATGGTTTTACCTCGCCTAGTAGTAAACTGAAAATAAAATATCAGGAAAAAGGGTCACCTTTACAAATACTAATAAATAATTATATTACATTGGTAGCCCTCAGCTAGACGGCCTTATTAAATGCTAAGTCACACTTCTACATATGGTAATGATTCGCAGCGACTCAGTACCGCTTGGTATATGATGAAATATTCTGCACTGTATTAAGCCCTGTTATACCATTCGCCATGATCGAGACAGTAAAGACGTGATAAAATCTTTACGCATCTGCAAAGATCTGATTGAGTTCTTGTTAATCAACTCCTTAATTTTCACCATAGTACAGAACCCTATGGAATATTTTTTACGCTAATTGTTATTTTCCGAAACAGAAAACTTTCATACCGGCCATCATAATAAATGTATATTGCAAGAATTAAAAAGCACTCAAACTAAGGGTCCTTAAAAATATTGAGCCATAAACAACTTTTGTTGGAGTTCATAAACTTTTCAATCCTGCATACCGTTGTTTATTATTGGGCCCCAGGGGTCCAAACTGAACAAATGAACTTCCTTAGCGGAACGGTTCCCAACAAGGAATGTTATTATATTGTTCCAAACTTAAAACCAGTATTTTGTTTGGTAAAGAAAAAGTTTTAATTTCGGTTATTTATATTTCATCTTTTACTTCTAGAATGTTCATTCGACAAGAGAGTCTTTCCTTTGTCGACTGTACAGTCAGTATCAAATTGATTTTGACTGGCAGGTAGGATCTTTTTGAGTAATTTGCTAGTCACATCCCTTCGTTACCTAACTACTTCTCTGCTACTCAAAGGTTTGCTGGAAGGGAACTCAGATTGAGTTAAGCTCGCCTTTGTACATATTATTGAAATTATCTTTTATGTAATACCTCTGTATTATTTGTGTGCAATAAAGAATTAAGAATGATCGATCAGAAATATTTTACCTATAAAGTCTCAAATCTTAAAACTAAAGTTTTAATAGCATATCAAACTTCACCAAATCAAGTTTCATTGATTTAAAAAAAATGTATTATTATCCGTAATTAAAGATGTGTACCTTATATCACAACAATTTATCAACAGGATTGGGGGGAAAACCTAAGAATTTAGATGATCATTTGAATGAATTTTTTTTTATAGCATTTATTATGCTAACTGTTAAGTTCGAAAAACATTGGAAAAAATGAAAAGCTCAAGTGAGACTCGAACTCACGACCTTTCGCTTACAGGGCGACTGCTCTGCCAACTGAGCTATTGAGCACCACTTGAATCATTTCAAATTTTCCTTCTCTCTATATCCGTCTATAAGGGCGACGGTGCAGCCATCTACCAACATTCTTACGAACTGTTGGAAACAATGAATGATTTTTCAAACATTTTTAAACATTGAATTTTGATGACTGCGCCCAAATATTTGAATGAATTTTTTTATAGCATTTATTATGCTAACTGTTAAGTTCGAAAAACATTGGATTCATTTTTTCCAATGTTTTTCGAACTTAGATGATCATTTTAGCACTTTGTTCATTAACATCTTTCTGATGATTTCTGTACCTGCCTGCAGAACATCGTTTTAGTTTTTCATCATCATCAACGGGTGCTAAAAAAAAAGTAAAATCTAAGTTTGAAGGTCCAAACCGTACAAGGAGGTCCAAAAGGTTCAGAATTAATAGACAAGGCCCAAATTTTGAGGTCCTAGGGTACCCGTAGATATAACTGTATGGTTAACCATTTATTTCTACTATCAATACGCTTTTTTTATTTTTATCGCGCGATAAATCCCCACGGATGCCACCCCCACAGAGCGGGTGGAGGTGGTTATGTCGGACTCGAACCGACTAAAACGCACGCCATCTTGGGTCCTTGGTTGCCGGAGGTGAGATTGCCAAAAGCATATCTCTCGCACCCCGACAGACCCAGGACCATCTCTTTCGAGATGGCCCCCTTCGGGTTGTGGGGACCAAAATGTCCCCATCGCTATCAATACGCTAGATATTTTGCTAACCGACATCCAAGAAGGAGGAGGTTCTTTTACTAGATTAGTCTTTTTTTATACCACTTAGGTGGCAGATAAGCACACGGCCCGCCTGATAGAAAGTGGTTACCGCGGCCTATGGACGTATGCAATACCAGGGGCGTTACACTCGCGCTGCCTACCCTGAAGAAACCTTATAAGTCTAAAAGAAATCACAAAACGTCATTGTATTTTAGAACCACATTCTACAGTAGGTAATTACTTTGCGTTAAGGAGACTTTTTCATTCATTTAAAAGATTGCTTAAAGCGAAATAAAATATTACCATTTACCGATAAGTCTCTCTCACGCCAAAAATTACGGGTTGGGTACGTTTTGTGGAGATTTCGTATTGACAATGTATAATTTTATAAATCTACTTAAGTGGACTTAAAACTATAAACATAGGAAAATTACAATTTATTTTAAGCGCAAAGAGGAAAACCCTATTGTGGTACTTTTTTTTGGTGGCAAATTTTGGGTTTTTATGGTACTTACATAATATATTTAGTGAAATCGACATTCATCAATGTCGGTTTAGCATGTTCAGCAATGGTCACTAGAGAATTGGATAAACAAACATAATTTATTATATAGGATGTATTTATGTCCCATCTCAAAAATACATTTTGTATATACAGGCTAGACATATAAATAGTTAACAATTTCTAACTTACAATTGGGTATAATCCTCTAGTTAAAATAAATGATCTAACCGAGCTTATTAAATTAAGAATGGTAAAAGAGCGGCAAAAATTGCGTCGGCTCTTATTTTATTTATAGTTTCGAGTTATTTTTGATCATCCACCCAACCTATAGTCGGTAGAATACCCAATTACACACTTAAACTCACTCATATCAAGTAGCATAAACGGCATAACAATAGGAAAAATACCATATTGTACCAGAAATTGCCTTAAGTAGCTCTCAACTCCTCGCACCAATGTCTAAGGAAACTGAACGGAACCATTAATTTCCAGTTTAAACCTCGTAACAAATTGTTAACGAACAAAACGCGATTCTAGCCTTTATGGGAGCAGTGCAAACACAAAGGGACTTCGAATATAATTATTTTTTAATTTTCACCCCTGCTCTGACCAGCCATTGTTTTGTAACGATATAATTTTAGAACGACATGCTTTTGACAGATTTATATTAAAAAGTTTCTTGCGAATGTGAAAATTTATTGCTTTTTTGTCTTGTCTTGGGAATGAGAAAAGAATAAGTTTTTATCAGTGTGTGGTGCGGTGAAATGAAAATGGTCTTAATGCTAGTACGGAATTTAGCATGAAACGCTTGTTAGAAAGAAAAATCGGCTAAATCTCGCATGTTAGACTCTGGCCAACGAAAGATGGCGAAAAAGCTGGCGCCAAATTTGAAAAACCAACAGGTTGCAACACTGACTAGACGCTGGCCATGTTACATAATAGGCTAGTTTCATGCATGCCTAATAGGAAAAAGATTCTAGTATCGACTCCGGTATTTCGGTGTATATTCAGTGTTGCAACGTGTTGATTTTAAAAATTTGGCGCCAACTTTATGCGCCATCTTCCGTTAGCCAGAGTCTATGACGAATCTCTTTACACGAAACAGAGTTCTGAAAATTATTCTACTCAAAATTATAAACGTGGAAACAAAACCAAAATGAAGAACGATAAAGAGCTGGAAAGCTTTGCCTCCAGATATTTTCATACAATACTTCATTATAATCCAGGGGGAACAGTCAATTTCACAATTAAAATTAAAAAACAATAAAAAATACAGTTACCTCTTCGTACATGCATTATTTTTATTTACACAACATCCATATTAATATTATAAATGCGAAAGTAACTCTGTCTGTCTGTCTGTCTGTCTGTCTGTCTGTCTGTATGTTACGCTTTCACGCCTAAACCACTGTGTAGTGTAGTGTGTGGTTGGTACTCACAAATAAACACTCACGAACAGAAGAGAAGAAAGTTTATTAAGCACAGACACAGAGGATAGTTACAGTTCACAGAGTATAGGTAGACACTAGAAAGCACAGTAGATAGAATAAGCGATAGGAAAAAGAAATCAATTGGACTGTATTTATATATATACTATACGCGTACATAAGCCACTAGAACGAAAGTAGGCGATTTGTTAGCGGAAGGAAGTAACATGCGCTTCGCGTCGTGTATGGTTAGCGACTGCCCGTGACCTCTGCGCGTACGCATCGGTCGAGCAGGTATATGCAACTTATACATCTATGTTGTATTGAGCTGGTGCATTGTCGATAATCTGATATCGATATTTAAGGTATCGACAAGCAACATCGACCAACCGATATTGTATATATAAATAAAAGTTTACATAACATGTAAGTGCTATCATGAGTGAAATGTACAGTCTGCAAGTAAAATAGGCATACATGTAATAAATATTTTTTATGTAAATATTGTAAATATTATTAGGTGTGTTTTATGTGTAAGTATATAATAGGGTACGATGAGTACCCTACACCACCCCCCACCAGAGACCGTCAAGGGCGATAATAATCGGGAAACCTTACGCGTCTACCAGAACGCGTCACGTGGTCGCGTTGGTCATCTGGTTCGGGGTTATTCTGCACGGACAGTGTGAAAGCCGGTTTAAGGCGGTTTATCGACACTGTCATCTCTTTATTGTTAAAAAGAATTTTAAATACTTTATCTCCTCTGGCGAGAACTTTGTGCGGCCCGGAGTACGCAGGTTGAAGGGATCCTCGTGACGCGTCTTCACGCAGAAAGACGTAGTCAGAGGTCTCTAACTCTTTGTACACAAATACCCTTGGCTCCCCATGGCGGGCAGCCGGTACCGGTCGTAGCTTATCAGCGAAATTTCTGATCCTAGCAGAAAAGTCGGATAAGTCTGTGCTACCGGTAACCGTGGGCTCAAAGAACTCGCCAGGAAGTCTTAACGGCTCCCCATACAGAAGTTCAGCAGAAGAAGCTTGCAAATCTTCTTTGAAAGCCGTCCTAATGCCTAGTAACACCCAGGGCAAGGACTCGGACCACCTATCATTTGCGTGGCACACTATCGCGGCTTTGAGTTGCCGGTGAAATCGCTCAACTAGACCATTACAGGCAGGGTGGTATGCTGTAGTCCGCCTATGTTCGAACCCAGCCAGTTTAGACAGACACTGGAACAGGGCCGACTCGAACTGTCGTCCGCGGTCTGTCGTAATGTCCGTCGGACAACCGAAGCGAGCTATCCAAGTGGACAATAGGGCCTTAGCTACCGTTTCGGCAGTAATATCCTCAATCGGAACTGCTTCCGGCCATCGGGTAAACCGATCTACTGCCGTCAAACAGTACCGATAGCCATGTGATAAAGGAAGGGGACCAATCAAATCAATGTGAATTTGCTTAAAACGGGCGCGTGGAAGGGCAAAAGTGCCAAGGGGTGCGTTAACGTGGCGGTAGACTTTTGCTCGCTGACACTGTAAACAAGCGCGCGCCCACTCCCTACAGTCTTTTCTCACGCCCGGCCAAACAAATCGGTCGGCTACTAATCGGGCTGATGCATTAGCGCCAGGGTGGCTCAGTGAATGCAGACTTGTAAAAACCTGCTGCCGGAGGGTCTTGGGTACGTAAGGTCTGGAAGCTGCGTTACTAACGTCGTAGTATAAAGTAGCAGAACTTCCTGGGACGTTCCGTTTCTGCAGGTGCAGAGACGAACCTTCGCTCAATAACTTATGTAGTTCTGCGTCCGCAAGTTGTCCTTTAGCTAATGTCTCGAGGCTTACAGGGGCTTCCAATTCCTCAACACGTGACAAAGTATCCGCAACAACGTTATCCTTACCGGATATATGGCGTATGTCCGTGGTGAATTGGGAAATAAAATCTAAATGTCTATACTGCCTTGGCGAACAAGTATTTTTCCTTTCGTGGAAAGCAAAACTAATTGGCTTATGGTCAGTATAGACAACAAAATGCCTAGCCTCGAGCATGTGCCTAAAATATTTAATGGCTTCGTAAATGGCAAGAAGCTCCCGGTCATACGGTGAATATTTGCTTTGGGACGGGCTGAGCTTTCTAGAAAAGAAGGCTAATGGTTGCCATGCTCCGTCTTTGTACTGCTCCAAAACTGCACCAATACCTTTGTCAGAAGCATCAGTAACCACTGCAAGTGTAGCACTGCAATCAGGATGTGACAACAAGGCAGCGTCAGACAAGCTGTCTTTGCAAGCTTGAAAAGCAGCTAAGGTATCACCAGATAGGTTAATGGGATGTGAACCTTTAACAGAACCTGTTAGTAAGGCATGTAAGGGAGCTTGGATTTGGGCTGCTTTAGGAAGAAATCTCCTATAAAAATTCAGCATACCCAGAAACGCTCTCAGTTGCCGCACGTTCGTAGGAGCTGGGAAATCTCTTACCACTTGCACTTTGTCTTCCAGGGGTCTGCATCCATGCTCTGAAATATGGTAGCCTAAAAATTTTATTTCCTTTTGGCCGAATACACATTTGGACGTGTTCACCAGCATACCATATTTCTTCAGTCTGCTGAAGATGTCTCGCAGGTGTTGGTCGTGGCTACTGGAGCTGTCCGAAAAAATTAGAAAATCGTCTAAATAGCAATATACATTATCGAGTCCCCGGGTTATTTCGTCCACAAAACGCTGGAATGTCTGTCCCGCGTTCCTCAAACCAAACGTCATAAAAGGGAACTCATACATTCCGAAGGGTGTAGTAATCGCGGTTTTTGGAATGTCTTCAGGGCTGACCGGTATCTGATTATAAGCTTTTTCAAGGTCTAAGGTTGAAAATACTTTGCAACCAGCGATATTATGTGCAAAGTCTTGTATATGCTTAATGGGATACCGGTCAGGCACTGTACGAGCGTTCAATTTGCGGTAGTCACCGCAGGGACGCCACCCGTTGTTCTTTTTCGGTGCTAGATGGAGAGGTGATGACCATGGGCTCTGTGAAGGCCTAGCTGTACCGTTGGACAACATGTCTTGGAATTCTTTTCGAGCTATTTTCAGTTTGTCGGGAGCCAAACGACGGGGAGGTGAAGAAACTGGGGGGCCTGGTGTCGTATTTATGTGATGTACTGTATTGTGTGGTGTAGTGTGATGTATACCGGCTGGTCGAGTAATCTCGGGAAACTCATCGAGGATCCTATGAAACCGTGACTCACCTGTTACCACCTTCACAGAAGAAACATCGTTACAATTAACTAATTTAGCAACAGCGGAAATTGACGTTAAATTATCTACGAGACGTTTATTGCGAACGTCAACAACGAGACTATAATAATTTAAAAAATCTACGCCAATGATAGGCTTTGTGACGTCAGCGACAATAAAACGCCATACAAAACTTCTGCGTAAGCTGAAATCTAAATTTAAATTAATATAACCATACGTCGCGATGGTAGAACCATTTGCCGCCGATAAACTAAATTCAGTCCGACGACGACGATCACGTAGTGCCGACCTCGGGAAGACGCACAAGTCGCTGCCAGTGTCGACCAGGAATTGCGTCTTCGAAGATCGGTCCATGACAAACAGGCGACCAGTTGATGAAGAAGGGCAATCGTTAGCCGCCATTACCGACCGCCCTTGGAGTTTTCCGCCTTGTAATCACAGGGCCGTATACACTTAGCAGCCTTCTCCCCGAAGCACTCGTGATACCAGCATAGAGGAAACTTGCGGTAATTTGACTGCGATCGCTGCCTTGAGGTACTCCGGTTACGTTGCGGACGTGGAGAACGTGAAGAACGAGCCCTGCTGTTCCTTTCCGACGATAAATTCTGGAATTGCTTCCGCAGCTCGGCAACCTCCCGGATCAAATCGTTAATTACTGAGCCGGGGACTTCGTTCACAGCAGCAACCTTTGGCGTCGAAGAAGCGAGGTCATTCACCCTGTCCGCTAAATCAGCGAGCTCTTCGAGCGAAGTCGAACTGGCTTGTCCTGCCAGTACCGTCTGGATCCCATGTGGAAGGCGACTTATCCATATCGTCTTTATAAATTCGTCTGGAATATTTAAACCAGCCAGGCCACGAAGATGTCGGAGAAACTGCGATGGTTTGCGGTCCCCAAGCTCTTCATGCATTAACAATTGCTTGATTTTATTTTCTTTTGATACGCTAAGCCTTTTAATGAGTTCAGTCTTAAGCTTCTCGTATTTATCGGTCGCTGGTGGGTTGACAATTATGTCTTTAACCTCCCTTGAGTGTTGGTTGTCGAGATGCCCGATGACATAATTAAATTTTGTATGGTCACTTGTAATACCAGAAATGGCAAATTGTCCCTCGACTTGAGCAAACCAAATATCAGGCTCTTCCGCCCAGAACGGTGGCACTCGCACGCCTACTCGAAAAACATCGATACTTTCTATCGACTTGGTCCCATCACTCACACTTGGGTGTGGTTGCACAGGTGTTTGTCCCACTGCGTCTTGAAAATCCTTATCGTCCGACATTGTTCAATACGGGGGTCACCAGTGTAGTGTAGTGTGTGGTTGGTACTCACAAATAAACACTCACGAACAGAAGAGAAGAAAGTTTATTAAGCACAGACACAGAGGATAGTTACAGTTCACAGAGTATAGGTAGACACTAGAAAGCACAGTAGATAGAATAAGCGATAGGAAAAAGAAATCAATTGGACTGTATTTATATATATACTATACGCGTACATAAGCCACTAGAACGAAAGTAGGCGATTTGTTAGCGGAAGGAAGTAACATGCGCTTCGCGTCGTGTATGGTTAGCGACTGCCCGTGACCTCTGCGCGTACGCATCGGTCGAGCAGGTATATGCAACTTATACATCTATGTTGTATTGAGCTGGTGCATTGTCGATAATCTGATATCGATATTTAAGGTATCGACAAGCAACATCGACCAACCGATATTGTATATATAAATAAAAGTTTACATAACATGTAAGTGCTATCATGAGTGAAATGTACAGTCTGCAAGTAAAATAGGCATACATGTAATAAATATTTTTTATGTAAATATTGTAAATATTATTAGGTGTGTTTTATGTGTAAGGATATAATAGGGTACGATGAGTACCCTACAACTGAACCGATTTTGATGATATTTGGTATAGGGGTTGATTAGACCATGAGAAAGGACATAGGCTATGTTTGCTCGCGATAACCGACATCCACGCGGGCGGAGCCGCGGGCAAAAGCTAGTATTATATAAGTTATTATATAAATTAAAAGCTAAAACACTCTATAAATATATTTTTAAGCACTCAAACTCTACACAACTTTCATATCAGCTACATTACACAGAATATAACACACATATTTCTGAATAATTCAATTTGAACATCTTAGAAGTCGTTAGCTTCGCGAATGTTTGCCAAGATCTCGTCTCTCGAGGATACTCGAGGATCAGCGCGCGTATAATTGAATGAGAAGTAGGCGAAAGCCACAGTATGAAATATACTGGAATATGCAAGTTTGCTGCTGAAAAATGACGAAAATACTGCATTAAATATGAATATTCTGCATATTTCAGTGGTTTGAATTTTTTTTTTAATTTACATAGTGAAATTAAATAAAATATCTCAGTTCAACTTATGAATGCGAAAGTTTATGTGTGTGTGTGTATGTGTGTGTGTGTGTGCGTGTGCGTGCTGCATGCGTTTGGGCGTGCATATTATGTGCGTGCGTGAGTGCATGTGTGCGCTCGTAAGTGTGTGAGTGCGTGAGTGCGTGCGTGCATGCGTGCGTGCGTGTGTGTGTGTGTGCTTGTGTCTGTGTTTATCTAAAGATTTTGTTGGAACTGGTTCCCCCATAATATACTCTAACTAAGTAACTACAAGTTTATTATGTTTACCAACAACTATTCCGTACACTGTGTCTTGTAAACAAATAGCAATTTCGTAGGTTTCTAAACAATCCCAGAATGACTTTGCTAACTCACTTTCGACTGTTTCCTAGGATTTATTATCTTTATGCTTGTTTCGATGTTTGTAATGACTTTTATGTATACTAAACAATTTGTTTAAGCTTGAAGTCACAGCAATAGTAATGTAATTACATAGTAATCAGCGTGAGTGGCAATCTCTTAATCTGACAATAAAAAAATATCATCTCCTCATAGATATAATTTTGCTAATAGTGCCTAAATCATCACTCATTTATCGTGTCCGTAATATGCCAGATAGATGGTAATTATAATGAAATGTCGTGCAGAACTTATTACTATATGTTAAGGTATAGTCGACAAAAACGATACTTGCATTTTCGAAAACAACTTTATAATGAAAAAATGCGACCGTGTTTCATTTGTTGACTGTGCATTAGATGACTGTTAATTATTATTTATTTACACATACACTATCATTACAGTTGACTCCAAAGCAATAGTGTTTTTTTTTAATATTAATTATTTTATAACTGATTATTATGTGTAATTATTGTGTATTACTTGTAATTAATTACTATGTGCTGAATTGATTATTCTGTGGATTACTAAACATATTTTTAATTGGGTGTCTATTGTGTTGCTATTATTTATTTCTTTGATTGTTTTTAATGAGTGTTATAAGTCTTTTAGGGATAGGACTACTAACCAGAAGATCGTAAGGATACGAAGCCGTCATCTACCTATTATATTATTTCACAAAATTATATCAAGCTTCAAATACACTAATCCATTCTAATATTATAAATGTGAAAGTAACTCTGTCTGTCTGTCTGTCTGTCTTTCTGTCTGTCTATCTGTATGTTACGCTTTCACGCCTGAATCACTGAACCGATTTGGTATAGGGGTCGATTAGACCATGAGAAAGGACATAGGATATGTTTGATCGCGAAAACCGACATCCACTCGGGTGGAGCCGCGGGCAAAAGCTAGTATCTAATAAGTAGTACTAGTAGTTATCAAGTAAATATTAACATTCTGATTCTTTCTTTCAGTAAGAAACTATAAACAAATGTAACACTTACTAAGTAAAAGAATGGCAGATCAATTGGCTCAACTCGAGAGCTCTTAAAGTCAAGAGTCGGAAGTAGGGACGGATCTATGTACGGACAAATTGATTCTAACTTAAGTTCCAAGTGTCTCTTTGTTATGTATTGAATTGATTGTGTGTTAGAAACTTCGAGATTTATACTCTTGTAACACACCAATGAATACAGTTAGAATTTTGAGTTAGTTTCATCTCCGAACGAAATAAAAATATTCTAGTATTTGAATGAAATTTTTTATAGCATTTATTATGCTAAGTTTTAAGTTCGACGTACATCGGAAAAAGAAGGACTCAAGTGGGATTTGAACCCATGACCTTTCCCTTATAGGAGGAATTCTCTTCGAATTGAGCTATTGAGTCACACCTGAATCTCTTCGAATTAAAAAATCCATACTGTAGCAGAAATTGCCTCAAGCAGCTCTCAACTTCTCTCACCAATGTCTAAGGAAACTGATTGGAACTATTAATTTCTAGGTTAAACCTCGTAACAAATTATTAATGAATAAAACGCCATTCTAGCCTTTATGGGAGCAGTGGAAGCACAAACGGACTTAATTAATTTTTAATTTTCACCCCTGCTCTGACCAGCTATTGTAATAAAATTACGAAAAATCATACTAATGTACTAAATATCTTTTGCCTAATTAGCACAACAATATTGCCTACTATATTATTTTCGTAGATTTTAACGAATCTAACTTATCAGTGTTTATATACTAAAAAGTAATTACGCCTATGGAGCGAGGTAAAGGATGAGAGCTACCTAACCTCTTAAGTACTTGATGAGTCCTCGAACTGAACGAACGACGGTGAAATTAACGAGTGAGTGAGTGAGCAAATTAACTTAAACTTCATTCCTTCTGCTCAATTCAGTTTGAAGAATGATTTATACAATTATTCCAAGTTTGAAATTGGAAATATTTTTTGTTGATTTATTAACGAAGTGTTGAATGTTTTGAGAGTCGTTGAGGTTTGATCCTTGAAGATTATGAATGAACTTTTGAAAAAATAAAACCTTTAAATGCCGTCTGACCCCCTGTAGATAGGGTAGAAAATCAAGATAGTCCATATTCTCGTCAACTCGAAAGTAGTTAGCGCTAGCAAGACTCCTTCGATTCTTCACCTATCCTTTAGAAGTTAGTGTACCCCCAGAGCTTTGACCGATCAATCAGTAAGTGTAGACTTGCAGATGAGTTCAACTTGGTCCCTAAAAAATCGTGATAGAATTATAAGTAGCAAAGTGAAAGTCTAAGTACAAATAACTATATCTATAGATCATATTCCATATCACTTACGCCTGTAAATCCACGAAGGGGTAGGCAGAGGTGTATTAATACCCATATTTTGCCAACTGTGATTTTCGGTCCCACGTAATAAGGGGTAAAGCCTATTGCCGTCAAAGCATTTAGTCACGGGCTGTATGTTTACTGTCGGATGGAGAACAGCCCTATCTCTAAGCCACCTTTTACAACACCCACAGACCCCAAAAGATAGGGTGGTCCTAGTCTACTCCACGGGGAACTGCACACTACCCAATAAATCATATTCCTTGCATTAAAAATCACGTCAGATCCAGACATTACATTACAATATTCAATCAAATCACGTAAACGCATTTAAATAAATGAATATCGTTAAATATTTCTTTTAGAACGTCGACCAATTTCGAATCACCATATTGTACTCGATTAGCTTATTTGAATCGATTCGTATTCGATTAGAGAACAAGTCGTTATCGGAGTTTATGTTTTGTCTAGACCATTTGTCTGAGTTAAGAGCTAAGTTAACGTTCGTATCGGACTATTAAAACAAATTAAATGGTCCTGAGGTGCTACTTGAAAAATAATTGTGGTCTTGTAGGTTATTTGGCACGATTAACTAAGTAGGTATAGGCCAACCTTCTTATCAACAGACGAGGCTCTAACGCAGGCTTTTCTATCAGGGCAAGGGAGTTAGATGGCAGTCACTTCCTCACAAGCCATGTACGGGACGGTTACCCAGTGTACATCGACTCTACGGGTTTGGAGCTTGCTGTCGTTGTAGTTGTGTGGAGACAAAGGAAAGATAGCCTAAAGAGATGTATACGTGTATTGTCTGGTTAAAGTTAACACAATAAATAGGTGGCCAATCTTTCCTTGATAGTTGTTACTTGTTGAACGTTTGTAATGATTGTCTCTAAGTTTAAAGGTTTTTTGTGTCGATAAATAGAATTCGTTACGAAATAAGTAATGACGCGCATTGCCCGGTCCGGCCTGTGGTGCATAGTCAGCAGCGCATGTACAGTCATGCCGCTATACATGCGATGATGTATACGTGAGACTGTACAAGCCAAGTAGAAAAGAAGTATACAAGAGTAGACCTCGAAGATTCAAGATTCGGATGCGATTAAGACCAAGCTATAATGTCGAAAGTCTTATTCTTCTCCGGGATTTGGGTTGGCGATAGTCTTGAAAGTCTCATCATCACCATCATCGTTATCATCATCAGCAGTATATATAGTCCTTACCTTACGAGGTTTCTCAAGGTGAAGAGCGCTTCACGTTGTGGGCTACAGTATTAAAATCAAACAGGTTATTTGGCGTCAAAAGGTAGTAAAACTTGGTCCTAAACAATTTTTCTAATCGATTTACATACATACATACAATTATGCCTTTATTCCCGGAGGGTTAGGCAGAGTTGAATTTACACCCTCAATTCACCAATCATTGGATTCGGTCCCACGTAACAGTGGGTGAGCTATTGCCGCTTTCCGGGCACTATTGTTGCCTCAAGCCGTGCCTCCCAGGCTGAGTCTGGGCTGTATATATCTGTCTGATGTTAAACAGCCCTATCCCTTAGTCGCCTTGTACGACACCGGTTGGGGAGAGATGGGGTGGATCAAATTCTACTCTGCCGGGAACTAATCGATTAGTATTCGATTAAAGTATCGAGTTGTTCTCGTGATGAAACATTTACATTTATATGTAACCCATTAGTCTGAGCTTAATAACCGTGCGGGCTATCAAGACGAATTAAGAGCTCCTGTGGATCCCTTTGAAAATATATTATGTGTTTGTGGTTTGAGTCTGTAATAAAATGCTTTAAATATACATTCCTGCTTTTATATTTCGTAGGGGGACGAAAGAAGTTTTTTTTTCATTCATTCATTTTTCGTTCATTCAAATTTCTGCAGCTTTTATTGCTATCTCTTTCCAATATCCGAGTGCAAATACCGGTTGCGTCCAAGGCTGCCTTCATAATAGACGCGTAAAGAGTCGTGCCACTCCTAAACTTTCATACAAGTTTTACAAGCGCCATTCAGCGCCACTTGGCCTAATAATAAGAATTGGTGCATCACCGCGTTACTTCACGAGTCTAATTTGATGGCACCCCATTATTTGGTCGTCTTTTACGGAAGCGACTGCTGATTGACCCCTCAACAAATTTAGTCCCAGAGATTCGTCTTTTAGTAAATAGATGTATTATTTCCAGTGAGGTTTGCTTGGGCCCCGAAGATTTTCTCGGGGTCATTAACACAAGGGGCGTTATAGTCCCCATCAGGAGAATTTCAAATATAAAAAATAAACCTACCATATTAAATTTTATTAATTAAATGATAACAATAGCAAAACTTTTTCAATTTATCTGTTGAATAGTAAATTCGAAATACGGAATCTTGACTTCTCATTGAAATATGACAGACAATATAAAAGTTAGGTTAATTTCACAAAGTTGTTTTATTTCGATAGAATTGAAAAAGTATCTGATGAGGCCGTCAAGCTGAGTGCCACCACTGTTAACATGGTATATGTTTACGATGGTTATACTTTTTCCGAGACTTTACCTTAAGCTTAACATCAGGCGAGGTGAACTCTAATTAACGTGTCCTTAATAGAAAAAAAATACAGTTTTGGGAAAATCAATCTATTTGTAATCTGACGTTGCTCGGGTAACTGGTAACTGGCCTGGCAATAGACCTGACCTGATCTGAAGATGAAGAATTTAAGGAGTCTTGTTAGCGCTAACTGCTTTCAAATTCACAGTCCATCTTCATCTGTCTACCCTCTATACGGCCCGGACAAACAGTATATGCAAAATGCAGATACTTCAGTCAAGAAGTTAAATCGCTTGGCGTCTAAATTTTTTCATACTAAAGTTACTCTGCCTCGTGGCCATCGCCGCGTTCCTGGCAGAGTAAAATTGGGTGTCAATTCCTCTCTACCTAACCCTCCAGGGATAAAACTATACGTGTATGTATGTAAAGTTACAGGGGGTAAAAAGTACCCCAAGTACAATCGAGAAAAGGATAATACGGCTACACTATTGTTTGTTTTCTTTCGTCTTGGCATATACCCAGATAGTTCACTGCAAATATTGATTTCGAAATTAGATAGTCTTGTTCTACTTTAAACTTAGGCCATGCTCTGAATTGACTGCCCGAGTCTCGGAAAAACTTGGCGACATACATTTGCAGCGAATACTTATTAGTAAATATGTTCTTATTTTCAAGTTATCCAAAACAATGTTTAAAAATGGTTGAAAAAACATTCCAACGGTTCATAAGAATGTTGATGGCTCCACCGTCGCCCTTAGAGAGGGATATAAAGAAAAGGAAAATTTGAAGTGATTCAGGTGTGGCTCAGTAGCTCAGTTGGAGAGCATTCCCCCTGTAAAGGAAAGGTCGTCAGTTGAAGTCTTACTTGAGCATTTAATTTTTTCCAATGTTTTTCGAACTCAATATACGAGTATATAATTTTAATATTGAAGTAAAAAGTGTACGAAGTGATAGATCAACATTTTCCTCTATCCTACCAGTAGTGTAACTATACACGTCAAAAGCATGGCCAGACTACCTACAAAATAAAGGCAAACTAGAACATCCGTAATGGACTTGATGGATGAATCTTTTTTGGATTCGATTGATCATCAATACCGCGGTATTACCTGTGTTTTAGGGAAAAATAGCCTCGTAAGTTCAAAACTATTCTAACAAACACCGTACCGAATATCTAAGCTATCACATAATATAGAACTGCTAGGACATTGCCAATATTTAAGACAATAACAGTATTACGAAGCAGAAAGCCTGACCTAAAAAACGCTAGATAAGGAGTTTGGTTTTCGCAGATAACACTTTTTGTACACCCACGGGATCAATTGACATAGGGCTTTTTATGCTGACGCTACTTTCTAAATCACTACATAGTATTAAATAAAGTGGCTGTCGCTGTCTGTCCGTCCCTATCTATGCTTAAATCTTTATATTACGCAACGGATTTTGAAGCGATTTTTTAAATAGATATTGTGATTCAAGAGGAACTTTTATATGTATAATTACATATAGTAGAAGGTCCAATTTGAACGAGATCTGACGCCACGCGGGCGGATAAAAATTGGCGGTACGAAGTTCGCCGGGTCAGCTAGTGAGTTATATAGGATATAAGGTTATTTGTGTCGGGTATATGGGTCCACGGGACCCAAGCTAGCGTATGCTGCAAGCCTGTGCTGATTATCAAACGATGCTATGGATAAGTTTTCCTCTGGAGTTGGTGGTCAATCTTGTAAAAGATCATTAAACTACCGATATGAACCCACTCCTAATAGCAATTTAGCTTAGCTGGGTTATTAGTACTGTGGGCGCGTCGGGAACACCGTTGTCCTCCCTCATGTGGAGGGCCACACCGTGAGGGATGGCCCTGGGTCAACCGGGGACTGCGAGGGATATGTCAAAGACAACCTCACCTCCGCCCTAGCACCACGACCCTCAATCGGCGTGCGGTGTTAGTCGGTTCGAGTTTGATATAAACTCCCCTTCCTGCTCCGGCGGGGGAGGTATCCGCGGGGATTTCCCCACGAAAAAAAAGTGGGGTTATTAGTACTTAAAAACAACAAAATGAAGTAGGGAAGCGAATTTCAGCTCTAAAGTGAAAGCTTTTGATGAAATCAAGATTGGTATTCCTTCCGAATACAGAATTGCTGTTTGTAGAAAATGTTTAACGACAATACTGGTGTTAAAAAACTTCGAGCTAAACTTTTCTTGCATCTATTTGCTTAAATCTGTGATTTGTGTAGCAAATGAAGTGCATTCTGGCTCGAGGAAAGCGCAAATTGAAATGGTAAACTTCTGAGAATTCAGATTTGTTGTAATTTATTGTTTGAAATACATATTTTTATTCTGGTAATGCAATTTCATGTAAGGTCACGATACAAAATTTGAAGTTCGAAATTAAATGAGAACATACTTTTATACTGTTGATTGATGGCACTTGGTGGAATTTATTGTTACACATATTGAGAACAGTTTCATCACACTTTTTCAATTTCTCTGCAAAAAGTAATTTACACGTTCCATGCGTTTACTAAAAGACAATACTTTCCCTGGGTGCTACATGACCTCTATGCATCCATATCCTTACTTATTACAGTGCGTCATGAACATTATTTGACCACATCAGCTCCTGTCTTTGAAAGGCCATAACTTTATGAAATGTATATCTATTTTCATAATTTTTAAACCAAAGGCTAGTGAATATAATGTAGTATAAGCATCTCTGATCGCCTGCAGTTCTGATCAATAGTTTCGGAGATAGAACGTTTTAAAAAAAGTCACATTTCATGAGAAGTATTCTGCCATACCGCACACTGTAAACTTGCCTCAATCACTTTGGTAGTGTTGGGACATGGAATAATAATTGTACTAAAAGAAAATATCGATGTGTATTAAATTTTCTTTAAAAATAGGTACTTACTGGCAATAGGTAAACTATTTTTAACCTAGAAACTTAAAAGGATTTTCTACTTCAAAATAAATCAGTCTTACTTTTTTATCAATGGTACATAGGTATTAGTAATATACTATATACTATATAAATTAGTCTTAAAATTGAGACTTTACTAATCAACAATTATGAAATAGCAATTTTGGCTTTACTATCCGACCTGATTTATTTTGTTTGTACTCAAACATAAATATAGTATATTATTGTACTTTTATTGTCCTGCCCATCTTCACTAAACTCAATTCTTTACGTGACTTTTTCATTATGCTAATCTATATATATAAAAATGAACCCCTATTTCCCTTGGTCACGACATCACGCCTTAACGGCTGAACCGATTTCGCTAATTCTTTTTTTGTTGTGTTCGTTATTTTTTTTTTTTTTTTTATACAGGACACATCAATTTGACTTCACCTCGCCTGATGTTAAGCTAAAGGTAAAGTCTCGGAAAGAGGGTCACCACAACAACAGTGGTGGCACTCAGCTTGACGGCCTCATTAGATGCCTTTTCACGCCCCGCTTAAAGGACCCAGGACTGTAGGAAGAAGGAAACACGTGAACTGGCTGGGAATTCCAGGCCTTAGTGGTGCGGCATAGGAATGACTCACTGAAACGCTTGGTTCTAGCAGGTATACTCTGCACCGTAAATGGATGACATCTTAGCCCTGCACGTGTCGTCCTGTGAAGGAAAGGGGAGGGTGGGACTAATTGGAAGAGCTCGTCAGAACATTCACCATGGTAGAGACGGTAGTAAACTGCCAAAGACGCAACATCTCTACGCATCTGCAAAGGCTCGAGGGTGTTCGTGACCTCAGGATCCCCAATAATGCGGACCGCACGTCGCTGCAACCTGTCGAGAGCATCTAATAAGTACTTTGCGGAGCCGTCCCAGAGATGTGAGCAGTATTCCGCAGGAACGAATTTGGGTCTTATATAGAAGACACCGCTGCTCCGGCGTGAAAAAACGTCTCACTCTGTTCAGGACTCCGAGTTTACGCGAGGCTGATTTGATGATACTCTCGATATAGTTTTTGTTATTCAGTTTGCAGCGAACATCCATACCGAGGATAGTGAGGTGATCCTGCAGTGGCAGTGGTGTGCTCTGAAGAGTGGGAAGGGGAAGGAAAGGTTCTTATGTTAGGAGAAGGTTCTTATGAAAGAAAAAATGAAGAAAAATGCGCGGAAAATTAGAAAATTTAAGAATACATAACCACCATATAAAATAGCTGATCCGACATACGCCATGTCTAAATTTTGAATTTGGAATACGAATTGGAAAAAAATGTGTTTATTATTCTAATAATGCTGTATGATATTCTTCTATGTTATCTGACGTTTGATATAGAATTGACATAATGCGTGCAAATATCGTCAGAGGGTGATTAGTAGACATTATTCTGAATTAACAAAATGCCCGTTGCTTGGGCCGCGAAAATATTATATTTATGTTGGCTATTTTTTTATTTATGAACGCCCTTGAGCGTAGAGGTATATGGTTGTATGGGTCCCATAGGTATATAGGCTCCGTAGGTGTAAGTATGGGCCACAGCCTATTAGTGTCGGGTGCTCCGTGGGCGTATAGGGCCCGAATCGAAATGCTTTCCGTTCTCAAAATAAGTAGGGAGAATTTGATACAGCTAATTGATTCTAATTTCTAAGGCGAAACGAAGTTTGCCGGGACAGCTAGTATAATTATAATTACTATCGAACTTTGTGCTGCTACTGCGCGTCACTTCGGCGAATTTACCATGTAGCGCGCCGAATTACAGTGCGGCATGAGGTGGTCATGTGTGGGCAAATACATCTCATGCCGCGTATAGTGAAATAAACTTAGTGCCTCGTGACCACTATTTTGCCATACCTCTTTTATTTAAATTTGAGTCATGTTTTAAAACATATTCACAAATATGTAATTATCTCTTTCATACTCATAGAAAAACCTTTGAAAACACCTGCCACCGCATAGGGAGAACTGTGTATCTGTCTATGGCCCTATAGAGTTCACGACGCACGGAACGTGTTAATTTAGAACTTTAACAACTTCGGATTTTAGTCTATTATTTTATGTAGTTTGTTGCGGTGGCGGTGGCGCCACTTTTTTTTGGCTTTAGCAGAATCGAGCCCCAGATCGATATATTCATACATAGAATATATTTGCACTGTGTGGTAATGAAACTAACGTCTCCTGATGTAGAAAAATTATACCAAAGCTACGCTACAGGCCCCAAATATCTGGAGTCTTGTAACAGAAACAGAATTTAAACTCTTTAAATGTAAGTAATTACTAAACGTGTCACTAATTGTTTGTTAAAATTCAGATTTGTGTACAGTCAGCATCAGAAAGATGTTGACGAATAAAGTACTCAAAATGATCTTAAATTCATTTTTTCCCCCTTACAGTTGACCGATTATCCTGATGTTTGGTATACACCTTTACTTCGGACAATAATACCATATTATGTTTTGCTCTAATACGAGAGTTTTAAGATCATTTTGAGACTTCATCGTTAAGATATTTATGACGCTGACTGTACCTTTTTAAACATTTGTTTATACACAACACGTATTTATATAATAACCATTATCCAGTATGTTCCACATGAATAATTCAGAACGTTAAATTGGGGCGTGTTCTACACAGATACCCTTTCTAGTTAGTGGTACGTTTAATCTTATAATTTTCCAAGTACCCTCATATTCATTACGAAAATTCTGTTTCATACGACTAGCCGTCTTGGCAGAGGGATAATTTGTTAGTTGTGATTATTTTTAAAGAAGATGGCCGAAGCCTCAAACTAAAAGAATGACGTATAGAACTAGCAAGTGAAGCCGCAAGCAGACGAATCGCTTGATGGTAAGCGATCACCGCCACCCATGGACACCCGCAACACCGGAGGAGTCACAAGTGCCTTACTTTTAAAAGAGTGTACGCTTTTTCTTGAAGGTTTCAAGGTCGTATTGGTTCGGAAATACCGCTGGTGACAGTTCATTCCACAGTATAGTTGTGGAGTTTCTCGAGAAACGCACAGTTGTGGACCGGTGAGTGAGGAACTGCTGTCGCGTGAAACGATGGCGGAAAGTGAAACGAACAATTCCTCAGAGCACTCCCCATAATATAGGCGATAGAAGATGCAGAGCAAAGCCACATTTCTGCGCAGTGCCAATGAGACTAGCTGATTTGAAACATCCTGGCAGTTGACGATTGGAGTGCGAGCGGATTGACACCACTTTAGTATTTCTTATTGCGGCTTCTCTTGCTATCCATCTATGTTACTGTTTTAGTCTGAGGCCAAAGCAATATGAACACCCAAGAATATTTCATATTAATCGTACGTTATCCATACTAATATTATAAATGCGAAAGTAACTCTGACTGTCTGTCTGCCTGTTTGTCTGTCTGTTTGTCTGTCTGTCTGTCTGTATGTTACGCTTTCACGCCTAAACCACTGAACCGATTTTGATGAAATTTGGTATAGCGGTAGATTAGACGTCGCGATAACCGACTTCCACACGGGCGGAGCCGCAGGCAAAAGCTAGTACTATTAATAAACATCTTACTTTTTTTTATACAGGACACGTCAATTTGACTTCACCTCGCCTGATGTTAAGCTAAATGCAAAGTCTCGGAAAGAGGGTCACCCTCGCGAACATTTACCATGTTAACAGTGGTGGCACTCAGCTTGACAGCCTCATTAGGCACTTGCTAAAGTAAAACCAACGAAGCGAGAGAAAAAAGGTAAACAAAGTTTCAGCGGTTCCAAACATTTTTATCTGAAAATTATTACGTATCACTTCAAGCGCACTCCAGACAGAAATGAAATCACTCATATAAGATGGAGGATCTGACAGTTTAGGACCGCTGTGCTGACAGCTTTCCTGTACTACGAAACAAGTAACGACAGTTGTCGCTCCATTGTCAATGTACGTGTGACGTGTGCGACAAGGACAGAGACAATTATCGCTGGTTATCGCAACGTAACTCAGTAATGGTCGCTTTGTTTACCTTTGTTCTCTCGTCTCGTTGGCTTCATTTAGAGCTATGTATGAATTACGTAACCTGAATTAACGAGCCTCAATTGACGAACCTAAATTATTCTTCTTCATCGTGTGTTAATCCCAATCGCATCCGAAGCTTTCAATTTAGAGTCTGGGGTCCGCTTTACCAGTCTAACTACTGCGGATTTGGCTGAGCTTCGATATTTTCTGTGAAGCGACTGCCAACTTCCACAACCCAAAGACGATATTGTAGCATTGACTAGCTTGACAGCTGAGATACCATTTTATCAGCCTCATGACGATTTCGCAGTAACAATTGAAAGAATTTTTACAGCATTAAGTATGCTAACTATACAAATCGAATACATAGGGAAAAAGAATCTTCTCGGGCGGGACTCGAACCCGCAGTCTTTCCCTTACAGGGGGAATGCCTGACCAATTCGGCTACCGAGACACGCCCGATATGATTCAAATTTCCCATCTTATACGTCTTTAAGGCGACGTGGCGTCATCTACCGATTTTCTTACGAACTATCGCAATCAATGAATGATGTTACAATCATTTTTAAACATTGATTTTTGATAACTCCGCCCAAACAATTGAAAGAATTTTTACAGCATTAAGTATGCTAACCATACAAATCGAATATTCAAGTCCCGCCCGAGAAGATTCTTTTTCCCTATGTATTCGATTCGCAGTAACATCCAAAATTTGCTGTTTTGAGCCCGGTCTCCACTTATTGTTTTTGATTGGTAATGTTGATTTATTTTGGAGCGACTACTGTCTGAATTTCCAACATAAAACATACATACATAAACTCACGCCTGTATTCCCCGAAGGGGTAGGCAGAGGTGCTAGCACCCACATTTTGCCAGTTTATGTTTAGGTCCCAATGTAATAGGTGGCAAGCCTATTGCCATTAACCGGGCACTTATAAACCTGCGATAAAAACACATATAACTTCGAAAAGCATCGAAAAGTCATTGGTGTGTGCCATGGTAAACCTGGGATCGAACCCGAGACCTCGTCTCAGCAGTCCATTACCCATACCACTAGGCTACCGCAGCTTTTGATTTCCAACCCCAACAGGAAATATACCACAAAGAATTCCTGCGTGAAATACTGATTCCATATTTCACTCCTGGTCACGCGTTTTGCACTTAAGGCCCTCTATTCCTGTAAAAGTAGGCATTTATAGCGATCCCGGCCGCTCGTAAAATATTACGCGCGAACGCAGTGACGGTGAACTCGGCGATGACCCCGCCAGCGTCACAGTATAGAAATATGCAGTAGAAAAACTTGATTTGACTTAGAAAATTAAATGCAGTTTTTTTAACTTTATTTAGTTATATGATTATATATTTAAATATATATATATATATAAATACGAAATTAAAAAAACTGTATGAGTTTGAGAACTGTTTGTTCTATGTGTTTAGTTGCTTGGGCGAAAAAAACTTACATTATAATAATAATAATGCTTGTAATTTTACAAACATTTGTTTGAATTGATGCTAACGGTTACTTTATATAATCGCACCGTTCGTAGTCGACAGGGCAGTTAAATACCTAAAGTTAACGAGATTAACAACTTTTTTCGTGCGGGAATCCCCTCGGATACCCCCCTGCCGGAGCCGGAAGGGGAGGTTATGTCGGACTCGAACCGACTTTTTAGTCGGTTCGAGTCCGACTGTGGGCACGCCGACTGTGGGTCGTGGTGCTAGTTTTTATGAAGTATTTATATAAATTTACACTGTACCTTCTTTTTTTCGTGCGGAAATCCCCTCGAATACCTCCCCTGCCGGAGCCGGAAGGGGAGGTTATGTCGGACTCGAACCGACTTTTTAGTCGGTTCGAGTCCGACTGTGGGCACGCCGACTGTGGGTCGTGGTGCTAGGCCTGAGGTGAGGTTGTCATCGAAATATCCCTCGCACCCCGGCTGACCCAAGGCCAGTAATTCTCCTGGGTCTGCTGGGGTGCGAGAGATATGCTTTCGGCAATCTCACCTCCGGCAACCAAGGACCCAAGACGGCGTGCGTTTTAGTCGGTTTGAGTCCGACATAACCGCCTCCACCGGCTCCGTGGGGGTGGTATCAAAAAAGGCCAATAATTAAACTAACCTACCTAAATATTAAAATTATTCTATCCTAAACTAAAACTAAATTTATATTTATTTACACACACACAAATTAATATACAATGTACGATTATTGTAGGTACTAGGTACCCCTGTACTGATATAGATAAAATATGAATTATAGAAAATCGTAAGTAGCATCTTCAGTAGTAATACTGATATTCTTATACTATGGCGCTATGAGCGTAATATTTAGGTATGATAATTTTTTAAATTACCAATCGGAGTTAGAAATTTAGTTTATGGCTTTGCACGACTTCTTTAGCTTGCGTTGTTTATTGCCCATATTGAATGACTTGCAACAATTTATTATTAATACGTAAAACCGATTGATTGGTGCACGAAACTGTCGCGCAAAAACTGACACAGGTCCTACTTCGGTAAGCGCCAGCGCGCGACTGGCGCAACTTTTCGGGCCTCAGCGGCGCGAGCACTCGCGAATTTAGTAGGTATTTAAATATAACTTTAAAAATTATTTCATAATATAGTCAAAATCTGCGAAAATGTCTAGACATATGTAGTGGCTTTAGTTTAGTACAAAAATTTTATAGAAAGCATAAGTAATTTAGTCATAATATTAAAAAAAAAATAACGAAAAGGGGTAACTTTGGGATTTTTTTCTATCGAGTGAAGTTCATCAGATCTGGTAACTGAATGCGAATTTGATTAGACTGGATCCTTAACTAATATATATCTTTTTTTCGAAATTTAAAACGCTTTTTCCTATGATTCATATGCTTTTAAAAAACTCAAAATGCGGCCTACCTGGCCTTAAAATATATTGGTACTAAGTACAGTTATCGTGATGCTTTGATCCTTTAGAATCGGTCATTGTGTGATTCGGTTTCAATAAAAAATCAAAATATATACACTATATAGTACACTATATATATAGTATAAAGCAATGTCGCTTTCTGTGTCTGTCCGTCCCTATGTATGCTTAAATCTTCAAAACTACGCCACAGATTTTGATGCAGTTTCTTTTAGTAGATAGAGTAATTCAAGAAGAAGGTTTATATGGTATAATACATGCGTAATATAGTAGAAGGTGCAGCGAGAACGGGATCGGACGCCACGGGGAAAAAAAATAAAATATTGGCGGAATGAAGTTCGCCGGGCCAGTTAGTTTGATTCCAAATACAATTTTAATTAAATAAATCTTCGTAGGTATTCATATCACACGTTTTAAAAACGTAACTACACAGAATTGGAGCCCTAAACTTATAGCATTAAATATTCCGTCGTAAAAGTAACAATGAACAAAAATACAAAGTGAATTATTATGTTCCACAAAATATACTTCAGCTCAGTGTTCATTACGAAGTTTAGCGAAGTTTTTGAGGTTTGTTCGCCCACACAAGATAAAATAATGCCTCTAGAGGCTGCTCGTGGAGTGCCAAGTAAACATAATACGTCCACGTGAGACGTCTCTAGTGTAAGATCGATCATAACTAGACAAAGAGGATTGTGTAGGAATGCGTAAAAAGATTTATAGGTATTTTCATCATTGCTAATAGGCTGCCCATTGACTATAGCTCGTTTGCATTGTTCATTGGACCTTAAAGGTCATAGCTCATTAGAGCCACCCGGCACCAACTCCGCACTGCCTCGCCTCGTGCGGTTAGTATTCTTTATATGAACTTGTATGGGTATGCGCTCACTACATCAACTCCGTAGCATCGCCGCATCACCCTGTCGCATGCCCTCCACGTGCGAATGGCGGGTGGACCACTCGGTGAAAACATGCTGCTCGCACGCTTGCCTTGCGTTGAATGCGCGCTGTCCCCGAATGGTTCACGTGAGGACCGTACGTGCCAATTGTTAACAGACTACACGAAAATTCCTGGACTAACCGGTCTCCAGTCGTAGACCACGCGGCGTCCACTAGTTGACGATGCGAGGTTCACTGGTTGACCGCGCAACGTTTATTGGTGATAACACGTTGTCCACCCATGGCGATGCAGGGTGGGTGACGGGTGGCTCTAATGAGCTATGACCTTAAATGTGCTCTATACGCGCAGTACACGTTTCTTGGATATATTTTCAAGATAACAAGCTACTGCAGTTTACATCTTCCGTGGCGTGGCGTTAGTAAACACGGCCACTACGCAGGAAGCGCGGGGCGATCCCGGCTCAGTGAAAATATTTGTATGCATGAATATGAGTATTTGCATTGATCTTTGCCTCGGAGAGCACGTTAAGCTTTCGGTTCCGGTTGCCATACGAATATGCATGACATTGTTATAGGGGAATTGGATGAAATGGCCCCACATAGAAGGGCTGATCACCAGTCTGGTCAGACGGCTTCCCCACTGACAGTAGTAGTAATAGTAGTACTGCGGTGGACGAGATCATATTCACCAAGTATCTATTTAAAAAAAAACAATCTGCATGCATCAGGGCCTTTTATATTTCGTGATTTAGGTTCAAGATTATGAATCGCGCTATACAACCTTATTGATGGTAAGAAGATAACTTGTCTATAATATTGTCTCGCTGTAATAATCTGTTTTAAAATTATTAAATGAGTGTTATTCAAAACATTAAAGTTGTAAAGTTTCGGATTGTATCCTAAAATAGTGATATTGTGTGTTATTTGGTGTTTGTATATAGTGTATTTATAAATAATTGCAAATATAATATTAATTGAAGATAGTGTCTCCTCTAACTACCCTACTTAGTAATTAAAATAAAACTAAATCATAATAGAAAGATACTATTTATTAAAAAGATAACGTACAGGTGCGCGGTGTTGACATAACGGGAACTGTGTACTGCGAGTTGTCTATAGAACCTCTAAATACAGCCTTTAAAACTTTTTTGTAACAGCGCCATCTATTGGTGCTAAGTACATAATATATCAGTATCTCAGAAACTTACGTTGCTGGTTATCGAACATGGCTAAGTGTGACACGTGCGGCCGATTTTTGTCAAAAGATGGCGCTCGCTGTAAATGTCGTACAATGAATACGTGTGGGAAACCTACTCGAGAGAACGACTTGAATGAGGCCTCGCCATTTAAACACAGCAGTCCAACCACCAGCTTCGAGGATGCAACTGAAACACCGCACAAACGGCCAAACGCAGCTGATACCTTTTCAAATTTGGAAATCGCAGGGGAGATTAGGTCTTTCAGAGTAGAACTCCGCGAAATGAAAGTGGAACTGGCCGATGAGCTTAGGGAGCTGCGTCGGGAGGTTGGAGAACTTCGCCGGAGCATAGCCGCATGCGAAACCCGGGTAGACGGTCTCGAGGCCAGGGTCAAGGAACTCGAAACTCAGCGTGTAGGCCAGGGAGACCTGGAAAAAACCGTGGCTCTGCTGAAGGCTGAGATAAACGACAGAGAGCAGGAGGCGATGTCCTCCGATCTCGAAATTTCAAACCTTCCAGAGGAGAGCGGCGAAAACACCTCACACCTCGTCGAACTGATCGCGAAGAAACTGGGAGTGCAGATGGAGGCGCGAGACATAGTGTTCGCCGAGAGGGCGGGCCCGCCGTCGACCAGGCCGGGCGAGGCGGGAGAGGGCGCCGGCGTGCGCCGCCCGCGCCGCCTGCTGCTGCGCCTGGCGCGCCGCCCGCTGCGCGACGAGCTGCTGCGCGCCGCGCGCGTGCGCCGCACCGCCACCACCGCCGAGCTGGGCCTGCGCGCGCCCGCCGCGCGCTTCTACCTCAACGAGCGGCTCACCCGCCACAACAGAACGCTGTTCTACCGTGCGCGACAGGCGGCCAAACACCTGCAGTGGAAGTTCACCTGGACGAGGGGCGGCAGAATCCTAGTAAAGCAGGCTGAGGGTAAACATACTAACAGCATCCGAACCGAGGAGGACCTCCTGCGTGTTTTTGGACCGGACGCGCTTCACGACGTTACCATCTAATATAAATTATTTGCCTATTGTGTCTAATTGTACTTTTAAAGTTGCCACATTCATATCACTCCTATGTCAGGAATACCTAGATGTTGTAATCATTTACATATCTATAAGTTTAAAGCCAATTCTCTTGTCTTTCAGTAATAACTTTGTAATTCTACACACACAAACACTACACAGTTACCGTGCTACATATGTCTATCTAGCCCCCATCTGCATAAAAAAGGCTGTAGAAACAAAATTACACTTCAATTATTACCCAGTTAAAATATACATATTAATTACTTCTCGCCCATATTTAATTTTAGATCTTCGCATTCAAAATGACTATCTATGTTCCAGTAAAGTAATTCTTCTTTTTGGGACCAAACTCTTTTTAATAATTAACCACACTTCATACTCACTGCTAAATCACTGCATTTATTACAACAAGTTTGACCATTATTATCTATATATAAAATTGTTGTCTATATCTTTATACAAGTATACTAGCACTTCTAAAAATAAACATGCATAACAAAAAAGATAAACGTTTGAAAATCGGACTATTCAATGCAGGGTCTCTCGGCACGGGGCATGATGAGTTTATTGTAGCCATGGAAGATCTTGCAGTTGACATAATGGCAATTAACGAAACGTGGATCAGGGAGGGCGCCGAGTGCCACGCGCCAAAAGTACCCCACTACAGGCTCCGCTTCTCGCCGCGTCCGGCTCACATCTGCCAAGGACGGGGTGGAGGGGTCGGCTTCTATGTGCGGCAGGGTATACACGTGCGCGCTCAGTCACACCCGGCTTCCTGTAATGTAGAACAGATGTGGTTGAGACTCAGCCGAAACTCACAGTCTATAATAATTGGCACAGCTTATAGACCCCCCAGGCTTAACGTAAACACATTTTTAGATGCACTAACCGACTCTGTTACTTCCTTCTCAGGAGTGGATAAGATACTCCTACTGGGTGACTTCAATATCGACCTTTTAGATGTGGGAGACTACAAAACTAAGCTGTTTAACTCTTTTCTAGTGAGCACGAGCTTAATTAATTATGTGAGTGAACCTACACATTTTACAGATCACAGTGAGACACTAATTGACTTGATCTGCACGGATGCTCAGACAAGCAATGTTTCTGTTCTACATATACCCGAGCTTGGTCGACATGCCCTGATCTCTGCAGAGATTAATTTCAAAATAGAGAAACCTGCCCCACAGTGGATAATATACAGACCACTGCGGGACATCTTACTAGACAAATTTGAACAGGACCTTAACAATATTAACTGGGACTCTATACGGGATCTAACACATGTTGATTGCATGGTCCATTCTTTTAATACCCATATCACTGCACTTTTTGACTTGCATGCTCCAATAAAGAGAATTTTAATAAAAAATAAAAGCTATCCCTGGATCACCAGCACAATTAGAGACATGATGCATCTGAGAAATAAATATCACAAAAAGGCAAAATCAACCAACCAAGAAGTACATTACAAATTGTACCATGACATGAAATACACAGTGCGAGATGCAATAGAAAAAGAGAAACATGCATATTTCACGACTCATGTCAATAGTAACATTCACCACCCAAAACAACTATGGGGTCATCTCAAATCAAGCGTGTTACCTCGAAAAAATAATAATAATGAGATACCTTATTTCTGTGGTAGCCCAGATGCACTAAATCAGCACTTTCTCGACATACCAGGCAGTAATAAGGTGACTATATCAGATCTCACCTTTTTTGAATTTAGTCGCTTTGGACAAAGTAGCTTTAAGGTGGAGCCAGCTGATGAGAATGATGTGATGAAGATCTTTAGAGCAATGAAGTCAAATGCGACGGGTGTTGACGACATCTCTTTGGATATGTTGTTAATGACTCTCCCGCAAACTCTCCCCATTATAACGCATATTATAAATACATCCATCACCACAGCAACCTTCCCCAGCTCATGGAAAACTGCGAAAGTGAGACCAATACCTAAAGTGCCCAACCCGTCATGCCTAAAGGACCTTCGACCAATCAGTTTGCTGCCATGCCTGTCAAAGATCCTGGAAAGAATTGTCAGCAATCAACTGACAAAATACCTTGAGGACTCAGAAATACTTCCTGCATTGCAGTCTGGCTTCCGTAAAGGTCATAGCACAGCAACAGCACTATTGGATGTAGTAGACAATGTACTACATGCCCGGGACCAGGGTAAGGGCACTGTGCTCACGCTGCTCGATTTTTCACGTGCCTTTGATGGCATAAATGTCTCGCTTCTACTGTCAAAGCTTGCTCACTATGGATGCGACATAGACGCAGTAAATTGGTTCCACAGTTATCTCACAAAAAGATACCAATTTGTTCAGGTGAAGAATAACAGAACAGGATACATGGTAGAGTCCGCACATCGCCAGGTAACTAGAGGTGTTCCGCAGGGTTCGATCCTTGGTCCATTGCTCTTTATTCTGTATAGTGCAGATATTGTTAACTCAATCACTAACTGCAGGTTCCATCTTTATGCTGACGATGTCCAGCTTTATTTATCATTCTCACCTTCTGATTGTTTGGTGTCTGTAAATAAAGTGAATGAGGACTTAAAAAACATTGCTGACTGGTCACAAAGGAACTCTCTTACTCTTAATCCAGATAAGTCCAAATTCATTATTATGGGTACTGGGCAGACAGTGGAACAGATATGTCAACAACTACCGGACATACAGGTGGATAGCTGCAGGATAAAGCGGGTATCAGAGGCAAGAAACCTGGGAGTTGTTTTTGATGAAAAGCTACAATTTGAAACGCACATAGCACAAGCTGCCCGGAATTGCCTCTACAGGCTGAGAGTTCTGTACCGAATAAGACCCTATATTAGTGCACACATTAGAATTCTGTTGTGTGAGTCTCTCATTCTCTCCAAGTTAAATTACTGTGACACCTTGTATGGAAGCTGCCTCTTGAGGAGAACTGGGCGACTCATACAGCGTGTACAAAATGCCTGTGCACGTTTCTGTTTTCACATACCACCACGAACACATGTAACCCCTTTCCTTAACAAGGGCAACATTTTAAAAATGTCAGAGAGAAGAGAGTTACACCTTGCCACGCTACTCTTCGGTGTTATATTAACACAGAAGCCCAAATACCTCTATGATAGATTGTCATGGTCAAGAGATATAAACAAACATAGTACGAGGGCATCCTCTTACCTCATGCTAACACCAAGTCACAGGACCACATCATATAGAGGTAGTTTTAAATTCGCTGCAAGCCGCGTCTGGAATGACCTCCCGCCACCTTTTCGTACTCTGAAAACAATAAACGCATTCAGGACTAGATACAAACTATACCTCTTAAATAAACAAAAAAAATAGTTAGACTCACCTTTGGAATGCACTCCGGACGCGACAAGCTGTTTGAATTTGTGTGGTAACGAGTATGAATTGTATGCTTTTATAAGATTTCATTAGTATTCATCATTATTGCTGTAACTATGATAGCACATGAACTTAGCACATAACTGATAGTTCACCTCAACACAGGTATAGGAAAATACTTGCATCACAAGCACAACAAATTACACTGCACATCAGATCAAACACACACAACACTATATTCACTTAATAAATAATAAATTAATCTAAAAAACTTTATCACATGAACTTATAACTGAGTGTTTGACAGTACTTTACGCACAATTTTGACATACAATGTGTCAATGTACTCTGTCAATCTTTAGCGTCACTTTTGCGCGGGAGCACTTCAGTTACTGACACAGAGTATATTGTACCTAAGCATAGACAAGTTAGTACATTCTTTGCACCTCTGTCTGTGGCGTTACATAGGGTGCCATCTGAAAACCAGCGCTGCGCAACTTTTGGTTGTGCAGCTTTATGCTGAGATGGTGACCTATTTGGCACTCACGCAATTTTTAGTTTTAAGTTACCTAATTAATCATTAGTCTAATTTTAATTATGTGAGTGATTGCCAAATAAATTTCTTTCTTTCTTTCTTTCTTTCTTTCTAGTCCAGATGGTGGTTTCTCCAGATGGTCTTTTTCCAGTCTAGCTGCGTATTTAGCTGAACTTCGTTATTTTCTGTGAAGCGACTGCCATTTGACCTCCATATCTTTACCGTGCAACAAAGAAATTTCTTTTTTCCAAATCAGTTATACATTCACTACCCGACTGCCGAAGGAAGGAGGGTAATATTGAAACGATCGAACTATAACAAGAGATGAAGACTTGCCTGAGGAATTCTGCAAGTTTAAGGAGGAGATCAAAGAGTTACTCAAAACTGTCATGAAATCCCATCAAAATGAACTGAAAGGAATCACCTCACACTTGAAGGAAATTCAGCAAACAAATAACAGCATAGAATCCTGTATATCACGTCTGACCACTCAAAATGAGGAATTTCAAAAGAAAATTAACTCCCTAGAAATGCAGGTGAAAAAAGACCGCGAGTACATAGATAGCCTGGAGGACAAATTAGAAAACTTGCAAAGGTCTTCACGCAAGTCAAGTCTTGAGTTAAAAAATGTCCCTAAAAAGAATCAAGAAACTAGAGATGACTTAGTAAATATGGTAATGTGCTTATCTAAAAATATTAACCTGGACTTGAACAAAAATGATATAAAGGACATATTCAGACTACAAAGTAAAAAAGATGGGGTAAAAAATACCCCAATTATTCTGGAACTGGGGTCGACAATACTTAAAAGTGACTTTTTAAAAAAAGCAAAGTCGTTCAATATAAAAAGCAAATATAAGCTGCAGGCGAAACACCTCGGTTACACTACCAATGAGAACGTGCCGGTGTTTATATCGGAACAGCTGACATCAAAGGGCGCTCGATTGCACTTTCTGGCACGTGACTTGGCTAAGTCTAAACAATATAAGTTTTGCTGGACTGCCTTCGGCCGTGTCTTTATCAAGAAAGATGAAAATTCCCGGGTAATCCTCATAAAAAGTGAACAGCAAGTGCATCATTTGTTACAAGCATGACTAATTTTCGCCAGCTATGAAGCCAGATATAATACTATGGTCGTGAAATGCTATAAATACCTTGTACTTGAAACTTGTATTCTTAACCTAAAACGTCATAAAATCTGTAAAACTAATTACCTCAAATTTAAGTTAGATAATTGTTTAGTGAATACAAATGGAATTGAATATCAATCGCATGCATTGCTCGATAATCTAGAATCTCCTTTTGAATTTGACAATGGGTTACATCCAGAGTTTGATCCATATATTAATTTTATCCTTATGTCTTACTCTTATCTAGTTGCGGGTATCGGGCTCTATTTCGGCTACTTTTGCGAATGCCACCTCGAGCTTGACGCCAGCTTTGAATGCATGTCTGGTTTTATTGTTTTTTGTTTGGATCCTGATTTTGATTTAATGTGGAAGTTATTTCTAATTATGACGTTCTTTATTGAAATTGATATCGAGTTTTGCAACCTCGTTTGTGACTGTAAATCTAAGTTTACTCTTGTCTTGTATTATTCTGGAAACTTCAAGGTTACTGGTAATCCTGATCTTAATAATTTCCAGAATGCATTAAAAACTTCACTTTCATACACAAACACACAGAACAAAACACTTTCACAATTCTCACATATTGTCTCACATGCGCCTTACACATCCCTTAATATGTTCATCATGCGGTCTAGCAGGTATAGAGTTGAACAATATATTACGATTGTGGCAAGCTGTTGCCTATATCCGGTCGCAAAATGTAAAAAAGGACGAATGGATCCCTCACCTAAATATGGATAGCAACCTGTGTAAACTGCTAGATTTGGACAGTAACGAAATATCAAGCTCTGCGGTACTGAGCACAGATCAGCTTCCCAGCTTGTCACAGCTTGGGGATGATAAACTGTTAATCGCAACTCAAAACATAAGAAGCATTTATAAAAATTTGGACGATCTACTGGTCAGTCTGGTGGAAGCGAATATCGAGGTTGATGTGTTGGTCTTGACTGAGTGTAGACTTGATCTTGACAAACAAATACCACAGCTGACTAATTATACCTCATTTTTTACTACGAACCTCCTGAACCAAAACGACGGTGTGGTAATATATATTAAAAATAAATATCAACCACAGTCAATTGAAGTTACCATAACTCATGCCTCCGCCCTTCAGGTTACTATTATATAATCGTTCCTAGTTTTAGTTTTACAAGGCAGGGTTTAAATAGCTGACTAAACTAAATCCATATAAATACATGCAAAATTAGGATAGAGAAGTCGAAAGTGCGCGCGTGTGTGTGTGTGTGTGTATGTGTGTGTGTGTGTGTGTGTGTGTGTGTGTGTGTGTGTGTGTGTGTGTGTGTGTGTGTGTGTGTGTGTGTGTGTGTGTGTGTGTGTGTATAGTAAGGTGAGATTCACTGAGTCTCATAGATAATTTTAGAAGGTTTGAAAAGTTCTAAAGATTCATTGCCTGTATTATGTCTTCTAATTCATCATAAGATTTGGACCTAAGTCACTCTACTACAGCATCTTTACAATCGTGTAGTGTAAGGGGGTATATTTCTGCTTTTTTGCTAATCATATTATACAAACGGGTGGATTGTCTCGCGTATTGCCGATCAGCAAAAGTTGACTTTACCATGACTGTGGAGACCACAAAGTTTTTCCTTCTGGCAGTTTGACTTCCTGGATTGAAAGTCAGTGACTTGTGTTTTTTCAAGACTATTTGAAGTTCATATAGTTTCCTGACAGACAGAAGGGATGTGCTTGGTGCTTGAGTAAAGGTTTTCTGTTGGAAACCTAAAGGGTCTAAAAAACATGACCTTGAGCAGAGACCTTTGTGCTCTTTCTAATTCCAGAAACTTGGTTTTAGTGGCGCCTCCCCATACAGGCAAACAATATGCTATCACCGATTGCGCAAGCGAGATGTAAATTTGCTGTAATAGAAAGCCTCATGTTATGTGTCGTAAATATTTGAATATCCATATCAATTTTCTGACTCTTGTCAACATTAGTTCAGTGTGGTTGTACCATGATAGGCGCTGCGCTGGTCAATCATTATGCCAAGATATTTAATATATTTAACTTTTTCGATTTTAGTACAAGAGCACACGTTGGAGTCAGGACAGGTTCGCATTTGTGTATGGTAATGTTAAAGTTTGGAGGCTGAGAACTTTCATACTTGGTAAAGCAGATGTATTTGGTCTTGGCAGTGTTTAGACTTAGTAGATTTAGGTCAAGCCAAGCTGCTATCTTTGAAAGGCCAGCTTCTGCATTTTGCTGGACATTTTTCCAGGTTCGACCGCCAAAAACTATAGCGGTATCATCTGCGTATGAGTAAATGTTAGCTCCTGTAATTTTCATATTGATGAGACTGTTTATGTACAGAAGGAACAAAGTTGGACCAAGAACACTGCCCTGACCCACACCATATGTTACCGTCTCTTCAGAGCTGGTGACATCAGAGATCTTAATTTTTTGTTTCCTATTTGTCAAGTAATCCTTGATCAAGTCCAGAGGAGCTCCTCGAATGCCATGTTGCTCCAACCGGTCTAGAAGGATGGGAACAGACACAGTATCGAAGGCTTTTTTAAGATCGAGGAATACAGTGAGGCACTTATCTCCGCTGTCAACTATATTGGTTACAGTAGAGGCGAGCGCCAATACTGCATCCTCGGTCGAATTACCTTGTCTGAAACCAAACTGAAAAGGTGATAATAAGTTGGATTTGTTGAGATAATTTATCAGTCGCACGTTTATTAATCTCTCTATAATTTTAGACATAGATGTTAGGACTGAAATGGGCCTATAGTTCGATACATCCGCTCTGTCCCCCTCCTTGAACACAGGTATAATTAGCGCTAATTTCATAGCAGTAGGAAAAATAGATTGCTCAAAACACAGGTTAGTCAGGTGGGATAGGACTGGTACAACAAAACCACTGGCAGCCTTTAGAAATCTTACCGGGATATTGTCCCAGCCACTGGCAAATCTATATGCAGTCACTCTCGCGTGTCACCAAAGTGAGGGTGTGCAACCAGCATCATAAATATCTTAGCGACAAAGTTTCAAAATGATCTTAAAACTCTTGTATTAAGAGCAAATCAAACTGGTATTATTGTTTGAACTAAAGATGTGTCCCAAATATCAGAACCATCGGTCAACTGTACGGCGGTAAAAAAACGAAATTAAGATCATTTTGAGTACTTTGTTCGTCAACATTTTTCTGATGCTTGCTGTACACAAGTTTCCGCAATCTCACTTGCTAAAAGGTACGGATGAGATTCTAGTGCAAGCTTTCTTCTCGGTTCTAATTCTGACCTCCCGTCAGAATTTAGTTGCTGTCATAAATTTAATATCTAGATAAACTAAATCTTGAAAAGTAATTAGACCCCGGACTCCAAAGTATAAGCTTTGGGTGTACAGGGACTAACCTTGTGATGATGATTATTACTACTTAAAACCTGCCAATACCTTAGGGGAAAAGTCAACACCACGTACAAGCCAGTGTACCTGATGATTGATAGAAGAGGTTATGGCTCTTTCCTTTCGGGGTTAAGAGGTCAAAGAACAGCCCCTCTCAAAAAACCGTATAAGACAAATCGAATGGCGCTGAACCTAGAATGCAAATGACCACAACGAATACTGAGAGACTGTTAATACTGGAGATTGATGGCACTTGGTTGAATCTACTACACATATTGAATAATACGCTTGTACTTTTCTACAGAGTTTTTATTTCATAACCTGACCGATTTCGCCTTACGGTGTCCTCAAACGTTTATATTGATGGTTTTTTTTTTATCGTGCGATAAATCCCCACGGAGCTGGTGGAGGTGGTTATGTCGGACTCGAACCGACTGAAACGCACGCCGTCTTGGGTCCTTGGTTGCCGGAGGTGAGATTGCCAAAAGCATATCTCTCGCACCCTGGCAGACCCAGGACCATCTCTTTCGAGATGGCCCCCTTCGGGTTGTGGGGACCACAGTGTCCCCATCTAGCCCCGGTTACGGGGAGGCGCATATGGCGCCGCCGCCGCGGCCTGCTTCTGCTAGGGTGACAGGCGGCTCCACCGGTCACCCCCAGGCCAGCGCTCATGGAGGACGGGGGTCGTTCTGCGACCTCCGACGTCCGGTTCGCCTTCGCTCTGCGCGGGCTTCCCGGGCCCGGAGTCTAGTCCGGACCCGACCAGCCGCCTCCTTCTCGAGCATTACTTGCTCGCAGAAGGAGCCGCCACTAGGACCCGCCTCGGCGTGTCACTCGGACGTTGGCTCCTTCCGGATCCGACACAGGTAACTCCCGAAACACCCGTGTCCGGTAATCACCTGCGTCAGCCGGTACGAGAGGCTGCCGTGTGGCCTCTCTAGCCACTCCTCTATGATAGGTCTTACCGCCGCTATTACGGCGTGCCCTGCGCTTGGTCGCCCAAGTCGTAGCTCCCATTCCGCTACCATGTCCCTGTGGAGCTGAGACCTCACGGCCCGAATTTCTTCAGGCTCGGGTTCCCGTCCCTGCTCCCGCGCCTCCTTTCGGTACCGATATAGCATCGAAAGGGCCCTCGCATCCAGGTTCCACGGTAGGGATCCGGCAAGGAGACTCGCCGCCTCCAGGGATATCGTGCGGTACCCCCTGATGGCCCTGCTGGCCATTGCACGCTGCGGACCATGGTGCATTATGGACCGTCAGGGTCTCCGCCCATATTGGGCACCCATATAGGGCCATGGACCGCACGACTCCCGCGTAGTGTCTCTTACAGGAGTCATCCAGCCCCCTCATGTTGGGCAGCTATATTGATGGTTTGGATATTCCAATTCCCAAACAACCTTTGACAATGCCGTAAGGCGAAACCGGTCAGGTTCAGAAATAAAATTAAACTCTGTGGAACAGTACAAGTGTATTCAATACTAGCTGACCCGGTAAACTACGTACCGCCAATTTTTTTACGCCCGCGTGGCGTCCGCTTGCACCCTCCACTATATTGAGCATGTATTATACATATAAACCTTCACCTTGAATTACTTTATCTATTAAAAGAAACCGCATCAAAATCTGTAGTGTAGTTTTGAAGATATAAGCATACATAGGGACACAAGGACGCAGAAAGCGACTTTGCTTTATACTATGTAGTGATGATCACTGAGAGGTTCACAAGACGTCATCAGTGATGGCAAAAAGATGACGCGCTCAGTTACCATTTTATTCAAACATACATGCGACATCTAGCCTATCCTAAATCTGTGGCACACAAGTTCAACTTTAATACAGTGTCGTAATCATTTTAGCTCGCGGTGTAGTGCAGTTTCTCTCTAACTTTATCGTCGCTCAGACACATCCCTGTTTATGATCGGTGATGTTCGTTATAAGGTTGTAACCAGACATGTTAACTTGGGTGTAAAGTGAAGAGTAGTGAAGAAATAAGTGCACAGTCAGAGACGGAACATGTTTTATGTCTTGTCATGTCTTGGATTGTAGGAATTCATGAAATTTTATGGTTTGTAACTTTTTCAAACTACCCACCTGCTGGTAGGGACAGTTGTCTCGTACTCAAGCCAATTAAATCCGCACACCGTCTTGTGTCTCAGATTCCGGGGTAAAAGGTGGCATGGCCTATAAGGCATTTCCATTGCACCCTGGCTGAACCAGGGACATCTCCGGTTTTGAGGTTACGGTATCTCTATATTTCCCCCGAAAGCGGGGCGCATCTATGCCTGTCACCCTTACAGAAGTAGACTGGGCTACTTCTGTAAGGATGACAGGCGAATCCACCTGTCACCCTCCTTTCCTCCAGATTCTATCAGAGAATTTGAAGTGGTTCAGTAACAAACATCCGCCCATCCAAATGTTTATTTTATAAATTTATACCCCCGATTCTACTAAAGCTAAACCACGGTCGTGCCGCAATCACTGCAAAAAATTACAATACAATTTAGACTTTATTCCTATATGGCTAAAGTCGAAAACGAAATGAAAACAGTTTCATTACACCTTTTCAATTACTTGTCATTTAATTTTGAATTTAACCGTATCGCTTTGAAGTCTATTATTTAATGCCGTTTTTCCAATGGCAGTGGCTTCACAATGGTTTGACTTTCGCAGAATCGAGACCCTGAACGTTTAAATACTTTTGCACCTATATTTTTACACGTAATCGTGTCATTATCGCGAATATTGCCTGCCCTACAGTGATAAGGGCTAGCTAATTAGGATACTTGTTCTTAATGGGTACTTAACCTTTACAAAAATGTTAAAACGCATTGATTTCCTTAAACACGGAAAGCTTTTGAGAGTTCTCAGATTTAGAATTAGGATATTTAAAGAGTGGTAGGTGATGCCTGCAGGTCCTCTCGTGTAGGATTTTGATCCCGTCTCTGTAACCTATGGAAACCTGTCCCCGTAATAAAAGTAGATTATGTGTTATTCCAAACTATTATCTTTCCCTGTACCAAATTTTAACCAGATTCGTTCAGCCGTTAGAGCGTGATAAACATCCAAATATAGAAATTTCCTTCTTCATCTTAGCGTTAATCCCAGTCATATCCAAAGCTTTCTCATCTTTGACTCTGGGGTCTGCTTTACCAGTCTAACTGTGGATTTGGCTAAACTATATTTTCTGTGAAGCGACTGCCATCTGACCTCCACAAGCTAAAGACGATATCAAAGCATTGTAGTTAGACCAGTTGTTAAACATTTGAGGGCTCCAACTACCCGTAACCGCCATAGATATTCGAATGGAACCGGGACCAACGGCTTAACGCGGTCTCCGAGGCATACAAATATTTCCATTGAGCGGAGATCGAACCCGCGCCTCCTGCGTAGCGGCCGCGTTCACTACCGCTACGCCACAGAGGCTGTCAATCCATACTAATATTATAAATGCGAAAGTAACTCTGTCTGTCTGTCTGTCTGTCTGTCTGTCTGTCTGTCTGTATGTTACGCTTTCACACCTCAACCACTGAACCGATTTTGATGAAATTTGGTATAGGGGTAGATTAGACCATGAGAAAGGACATAGGCTATGATTGGTCGCGATAACCGACATCCACGCGGGCGGAGCCGCGGGCAAAAGCTAGTATAGAAATATCTTAACAATTTTTTACATTTATACTATTATAGTAGAACAGTAGGATTAAGTAGGAAATAATATGGAAAATATTGGACGTCTAGCAATAACATCTTTACGAGTTTTTAATACTCGCCGACATTAAATTTAACAATCCCGGATGTTATAAATGGGGCGTGAAAAGACCATCAAACTGAGGATCCATTAATTTAGTATTGCATGTATAATGGTAGTTTTCTTTCTATAAACTTCACTAACTGATTCTCACCATAAAGCAGGGTGAAGTATTGATGTGAATCATAAAGTTGGTGCTCCATCATTCAATTATGGATCCAAGGTAATCTGGAAAATGGTACACCAGTTGTGCCGATTTACAGGTGAAATTGGTTCGTAAAGTAAAATTAAGTATCTTTTTATTGTACACAATAAGGATAAAAAACATGTGTTATTAGTGCTTTTGGCAATCTCACCTCCGGCAACCAAGGACCCAAGACGGCGTGCGTTTTAGTCGGTTCGAGTCCGACATAACCACCTCCACCGGCTCCGTGGGGGTGGTATCCGTGGGGATTTATCGCAAAAAAAAAAAAGTAGGTTCACTGCAGGTTTAGACAACAGGCGGCCTTATCGCACAGTGGCAATATCTTACAGGCAACCTTTGGATGGAGACAGAGATAGAAACCATTTTTGGGTAGCATGGTGCACAAAGTCCCAATATTGGTGTATTTTACGAGTACTTAATGTATTGTACTGATAGGTTTTATACAATATACCTATACAAATAAATATAGGTACATACATATATACATACATACACATATACCGATCCCGTCCGTGTTCGTACCCGTCTTGGTGGGCCCCATCTTCGTCTTCATCCTGGAGTTTATTCTTTCACCTTGGAGTCTGAGGTCCACTTTTTCCAGGCTAGGTTTGGTTGATCTTCGATATTTTCGTGAACCGTGAATATCTAAGTATTGTAGTTAGACCAGTTAGTAATTTGTATGACAACCGGGTACGACAGCTTAACGTGCTCCTCCATACATGTCTAGACCCGCCATATACCGCTGTACATCTTGGTTAAGTGAGAAACCTTCATAGCTGGAACTCATGCCGAGGTCCCAACACTTTGGCATTGAATTACCTCTATTAGAGGGATGCAGCAAACCTCTATATCTGGGATTCGTTCTTTCGATTTTATCGTCGAGTTACCTCTGTAACTGAGACAGCGAGTGAATTCAATTTGCATTTACCACTGTAACTGAAATATCATCGTTTTGTTTGTTTACTTACTTATTCTTGTTCTACTCGCTAATTCCGCACTTGACTAATTTTGGACCTCAATGGCTTTCAGCTTTAGTTTTGCCCAATTTTGACCGCTTGCAGTTATTTTGAAAGAACATCAATTGGTGACATATTTGCAGGTCCCTTGAAATCTCATTTAACCAGGTATCACGTACTTGCATACAAATATTTGCACTGAGCGGGATTCGAACCTTCGAAAGCTTCTTTTTTTTATTTAGGACACGTCAATTTGACTTCACCTCGCCTGATGTTAAGCTAAAGGCAAAGTCTCGGAAAGAGGGTCACTATCGGAAACATGTACCATATTAACAGTGGTGGCACTCAGCTTGACCTCGCTTAAAGGACCCAGGACTGTAGGAAGAAGGAAACACGTGAGCTGGCAGGGAATTCCAGGTCTTAATAGTGTGGCATAGGAATGATTCACTGAAACGCTTGGTTCTAGCTGGTATACTCTGCACCGTATATGGATGGCATCTTAGCCCTGCACGTGTCGTCCTGTGTAGGAAAGGAGAAGGTGGGACTAATTGGAAGAGCTCGTCAGAACATTCACCATGGTAGATGTTCTACTGCCATTAAACGTTCTTATTCTACTTTAATACACATGAGGTTCTTAATACATTGAGTTCAGTTCACTACGGTGAACTACATTAGATTAATTAAATCTTACGCTCATGTTATTACTTCGTAGGCAGAGCAGAGTAATTAGTAACTTACTCAAATAATTAGTGCGAACTTAATGTTCAACAGTGATATTGGAACTTGGATAGGCGGCAAACTTAAGTGAACAATTGAATAGGGTATAATATAGTTGGATAATTATATTAGGTATAGCTTACGCGAATGTCATTGAAATAAACCGGTCATGGTTCAATCCCGCTACGGCTGTTCCCAATAACATACTGACAGTTAAAGATGGATCGCATTCAAAACATAGTAACTCCTATTTCACACCAATTAAAGAAAATAAAATTATACCGCGATGAGCTTTCCCGCAAAAAAAAATTGTTACCATGTTTTGAATCTAACCAGCCGATACGTCAAATTTGACTGTTGCGATCTATCTTCAACTGTAAGTATGTTATTGGGAACGGCCGAGCGCATTGCATTTTGACAGTACACTTGTCCATCCCTCACACAGAATGCCAGTGGAAATATGTTGTATAAATTTAACTGCTTAAGCCGTACTGAGCATACGAAGAATTCGAAAACTAACAACAATGACCGTGCTGTCAACATTTGATATGAAAAAAAAAAATAACGGTCATAACCGTTTCCGCGCGCGAATGTGTTAAGCGCGGTTGCCATCTGTGGGTGACCACTTAATGGTATTTAACGTGAGTGCTTCCGTGCTTCGGATGGCATGTCAAAAGTTAGTACCGGCTATGAATAGCCGATATGAGTGACCTGAACAACCCTATTAGTAGCTAACCACTAACCTTAAACCAAGAGGTTGGACAGCAGTCGCTATAACTAAAGCTGAAAAATAAAACAAGTCACATAACATAACATAACATAAACTCACGCCTGTATTCCCCGAAGGGGTAGGCAGAGGTGCTAGCACCCACATTTCGCCAGTTTATGTTTAGGTCCCAATGTAATAGGTGGCGAGCCTATTGCCATTAACCGGGCACTTATAAACCTGCGATAAATACACACATAACTTCGAAAAGCATCGAAAAGTCATTGGTGTGTGCCATGGTAATAAGCCTATATAATTTTAAGCGATCCGAGACCGAGCCGAAGGCTTTTTTTATATAGGACACGTCAATTTGACTTCACCTCGCCTGATGTTAAGCAAAGGCAAAGTCTTGGAAAGAGGGTCACCATCGGAAACATGTTAACAGTGGTGGCACTCAGCTTGACGGCCTCATTAGATGCCTTTTCACGCCCCGCTTAAAGGACCCGGGACTGTAGGAAGAAGGAAACACTTGAGCTCGCAGGGAGTTCCAGGTCTTAATGGTGCGGCATAGGAATGAGTCACTGGCAGGCTTCGGAAGATGCGACCGGGACCAACGCAAGGATGATGATGAAAGGAGGTCGTCATTGTAAATGTGGGGTTTAGGTAGCAGGTACTTACTAAGCCATATCGAATGTCCAATTATCGAACAATAACCCGGGATCGTATAAAAAAAGAAACCTCAACGGGGGGCGTCCCAGATTTTAGCCTACGGTTTTATACCCACGAATTTACGTGGATAAAGAATTCTAAATAATAAAGGAAAGGAGATTATTATTTGAAATATGATACTATCTATATGAAATATCTGAAATTTCTTGTACAGAGCATCAGAAAGATGTTGACGAACAGAGTGTACTCCAAATGATCTTAATTTAGTTTTTTGACCCTCTTCCAGTTGACCGATTGTTCTGATATTTGATACAGGCCTTTAGTTCGGACAATAATCTATATATATAGAATCACTTGTCCCGTCTGACTGACTGATTCATCAACGCAGAGCCTAAACCGCTGGACCTACAAACTTGAAATTTTGACAGTAGTTGTATTTTATGATGTAAACATCCACTAAGAAAGGAATTTTGGAAATTCTGCTACTAAAGGGGTAAAATAAGGGATGGAAGTTTGTATGAAAGTCCGTCATTTTCAGAGCTAGATGCACTAAATTTCATTAACCTGTGTCTTTTAAGAAATAAATGAACACCTGTATCAGCGTTTTTCAAAATTTAACTACTGAGACGGTAAAATAGGTGATAAACGTTTGTATGGAAACACCGTCTGACTGACTGATTCATCAAGGCAGAGCCTAAACCGCTAGACCTACAAACTTGAAATTTTGGCAGTAGTTGCATTTTATAATGTAAACATCCACTAAGAAAGGATTTTTGGAAATTCTGCTACTAAAGGGGTAAAATAAGGGATGGCAGTTTGTATGAAAGTCCGTCATTTTCAGAGCTAGATGCACTAAATTTCATAAACGTGTGTCTTTTAAGAAATAAATGAATACCTGTATCAGAGTTTTTCCAAATTTAACTACTAAGAGGGTAAAACAGGTGATAAACGTTTGTATGGAAAGTTCGTCATTTTCAAAGTTAGAAGCATGAAACTTCGTACACCTACGTCTTTTGAAAAATATTTTGTCACGATAACCGACATCCACGCGGGCGAAGTCGCGGGCAAAAGCTAGTACCATATAAATCAATAAAACAGTTTGATTTACTCTTAATACTACAGTTTTAAGATTATTTTGAGACTTCTTCGTCAAGATATATATGAGGCTGGCTGTACTATACATACGTCCTGTAAATAATATAACCAACTTCATGTAAGTTCGGAAGAACTTCCCAATAGCGTTATAACTTTAGTTTGTTGGATATTGTGGGTTAAATTCCCATGCGGGCGTTTAGGGTTAGTCGTTTTCAGTCTGTCTGTATACATTGTACGCTTTGTATCTTTAAAGCCCTTGTGGCATATAGATAAATGGACTATGTTTAAGTCTGAAAAGAAATTATTAAAAAAAAAAAAAAATATTAAAAAATTATGAAATTATTAAATTGAAACTATTAAAAAAAAATCTGCGGTAGCCTAGTGGTATGGGTAATGGACTGCTGAGACGAGGTCTCGGGTTCGATCCCAGGTTTACCATGGCACACATCAATGACTTTTCGATGCTTTGCGAAGTTATGGTGTATTTATCGCAGGTTTATAAGTGCCCGGTTAATGGCAATAGGCCCGCCACCTATTACATTGGGACCTAAACATAAACTGGCGAAATGTGGGTGCTAGCACCTCTGCCTACCCCTTCGGGGAATACAGGCGTGAGTTTATGTTATGTTTATGTTATGTTATGAAACTATTATTATCAAATTTCATTAAGGTATGAAAACATTAGGGCACTGACTGACCTCCGTCCCCCATGAGCGCGGGCCTGGGGGTGACGGGTGGAGCCGCCTGTCACCCCAGCAGAAGCAGGCCACAGCGGCGGCGCGCTGAGAAGCGCGCCGCCCATTCCGGGGGCAAGTTGGGGACACCGTTGTCCCCCCTCCTGAGGAGGGCCAGACCGTAAGGGATGGCCCTGGGTCAGCCGGGGTGCGAGGGATATGTCGGTTCGAGTCCGACATAACCTCCCCTTCTGGCTCCAGCAGGGGGGTATCCGAGGGGATTTCCACACAAAAAAAAAAAAGGCATGAAAACATTGTATCCAGGTGTTGTACTATAATTTTTATTTTATTTTAAGTTAGCAAATAAGTACATAGCTATCCTGCCGTCCTAGACAAATGACATGATCATTAGTAGAATAGAATGAAGTTTTTTGACGTTTATAACAGTCTTTAACCTAGGTAAATCACATAAATTCACTATTTATTCTATTCTATTCCAATACATTTCAATTCAAATTAATTAATTTATTTGGAACAATCAACAGTTTTACACAGTATAAAGCAACGATGATATCCGTAAAAGTATAAACTGTGACACAGATATCAACGCCCTCTCCCGAATAACAAAAACATTCCAAAATTTAATGAATTACAGACAGTTTCAAGCAATAACGGGAACGGCTATATGCTATAGGCTGAAATGGGGCATTAATCTGGTCGCAAACGTATATTAGTGTCGACAAGTCGGACTAATGTCTAAAGGGCTGAGCATTTTTCTGGCTGATTTGAATTAACAATTACTCGCTCCCTATATTTACCTACATACACAAATTATCACAACGCCGTCGGAACTTTTGGAATCGGCAATTCTTCTTTTCTCTAAAACTCAACAAATATTCTCTTTGTTTCAGGTAGCCCCAAACAAAATAGAATTCATAAAATCACCCGTCAACATCATAGATTTTATAGCTACATTAAGTTTCTATATGGATGTTGTGGTCGAGCTGACAGTAGTCAAGCAGTACATCGACAGAGCAGACATCTTCGAGTTCATCTCCATTATCAAGATCCTCAGGCTGTTCAAGCTGACGAGGCACAGCCCTGGGCTGAAGATCCTGATGCATACCTTCAAGGCGTCGGCGAAAGAACTGGCGTTGTTGGTGTTCTTTTTGGTGCTCGGCATTGTGATATTTGCGAGCTTGGTGTATTACGCGGAGAAATCGCAAGTAAGTGTTTTTAATTTATTTCTTTTTTTTATATACAAGACATGTCAATTTGACTTCACCTCGCCTGATGTTAAGCTAAAGGCAAAGTCTCAGAAAGAGGATCACCATCGTAAACATTTACCATGTTAACAGTGGTGGCACTCAGCTTGACGGCCTCATTAGATGCCTTTTCACGCCCCGCTCAAAGGACCCGGGACTGTAGGAAGAAGGAAACACGTGAGCTGGCAGGGAATTCCAGGTCTTAGTGGTGCGGTATAGGAATGAAGCACTGAAACGCTTGGTTCTAGCAGGTATACTCTGCACCGTAAATGGATGGCATCTTAACCCTGCACGTGTCGTCCTGTGAAGGAAAGGGGAGGGTGGGACTAATTGGAAGAGCTCGTCAGAACATTCACCATGGTAGAGACGGTAGAAAACTGCCAAAGACGCAACATCTCTACGCATCTGCAAAGGCTCGAGGGTGTTCATGACCTCAGTATCCCCAATAATGCGGACCGCACGTCGCTGCAACCTGTCGAGAGCATCTAATAAGTACTTTGCGGAGCCGTCCCAGAGATGTGAGCAGTATTCCACGCAGGAACGAATTTGGGTCTTGTATAGAAGACACCGCTGCTCCGGCGTGAAAAAACGTCTCACTCTGTTCAGGACTCCGAGTTTACGCGAGGCTGATTTGATGATACTCTCGATATAGTTTTTGTTATTCAGTTTGCAGTGAACATCCATACCGAGGATAGTGAGATGATCCTGCAGTGGCAGTGGTGTGCTCTGAAGAGTGGGAAGGGGAAGGAAAGGAGATACCTTTGCTGTAAACGCACATGCCTGGGTCTTCTTCGCATTGAACTCGACCAGGTTCCTAGCGTCCCATTGAGAAATGTGGTCCAGGATCCGGTCCAGCTCAGTGACAAGAAGCTGCCTTTTTTCCGCGATATCAGATTGCTTGGCCGCAGGATGTGCGTAATAACTCCCGTGTAAGGTGCTGTCGTCTGCATAGCAGTGAATGTGTCCGTTACAGAGCATGTCATTGATATGCAGGAGAAAGAGAGTGGGAGATAAAACGGAACCCTGCGGCACGCCAGCATTTACCTGCAAGAACTCCGAAGCTCGTCCATCACAAAGGACGCGAATACGGCACCCCTGCAGGAAGCTTGCAACCCAGTTACACAGTCTAGGAGGCAGGCCAAAGGCTGGTAGCTTGGAAAGAAGCGATTTGTGCCATACCCTATCGAAAGCTTTGGCGATGTCCAGACTAATTGCCAGTGACTCACCGTGCTACTCCATAGCCTCAACCCAAAGGTGGGTCATGTACGCCAGAAGATCACCCGTTGACCGTTTCGGTCTGAAACCGTATTGCCGGTCACTAAGCAAGGAGTGATCCTCTAGGTGGCGCATGAGCTGTGTGTTAATTATGTGCTCGAACACCTTGCACAGCACTGAGGTGACGGATATGGGTCGATAGTTGGCTGGGTCCGAGCGATCCCCCTTCTTGGGGATCGGCTGGACATTCGCCTCCTTCCAAGCCGAGGGCACTGTACCCGAACTGTAGGACAGTCGGTACAGCCGCGTTAGCATAGGAGATAACTCCGCTGCACATTTTTTAAGTACAACCGCTGGAATACCATCAGGACCACTGGCTTTCCGGACATCGAGTGATTGCAGTACTGCACGGACATCGCGTTATCTGATACGTATATCAGGCATTGCGTGGTCACCAGTGGGCATTGTCCGTGGTAAATTCTGTGTTATTACCATTTTGTTTCAAGAAGACCTTGGGTCAAGGAGCCTCGGTACGAGGGAAATAACCTTACACACTGACATCTGATGATCCAAGCCGGCGGCGCGCGGGGTCTGACCCCCGCCCCGTTAGCTGGCGGGGAAATACTGCCACTGAAAAGATCTAAATAAGTTTGATAGCAGGCGGTACCCATTTGGCAATCATAAACCGAAAGAAAATTAATGGGTACCGCCAGCTATCAAACTTATTTTGATGTTTTCAGTGGCAGTCGGGTCTTTTATTTTTTAATAATTTGTTTTATTTTATACTTTTTAGTTATGATATGACAAGTATATCTTTTTGTAATATCCTACTAATTTCCTTTATTTTGATACCCTACTCAATAAGTTTGAGTCAAAAATATTTTTGACAACATACATTTTGGCGCCAAAATCCACCATTTTGATTTTCTAGAAATTTTAATGTACCTGGTGTCACTCACACAATCACGACGAATCATGGCACCTCACAAGTCCAAATCCGTCAAGCCGTTCAGGCTGTAGGCCGTGCCAAATAAATGGACATACATACATACATACATACATACATAGTCTCGAAATCATTACCCACCTTCCTCCGGCAGTCGGGTAAAAACATTCAATTTTCTCAATATTCATGTTCATTCATCATAATAATTATTCATAAATATTCTCCAACACCTATAGCAATAAGCTAGTGTATGTAAACAACAATTTTAATTACCCAGAAACGATACAGTTTGTAGGTATATATTTTCAGGTTTATCCACAATATTTTCTATAAAAATTTAAAAATAAGCCTTTTATATCGTTCCCATCAAAGTAGAATATCAAAGAACTTTTATTGTACTGGAATACACTCATGTTTTAATAATATAATAATATAATAATGAATTCGTTGCTTACTACTTCTTATTTTTAAGCATTTTGCCGCCCTGGCTGAAAAATTGTTATTAAAATTGTACCAGCAAACTATTCAATGCTATGCGTCCCAGTAGCTGCGCGGACACTCCTCCCGCGTATATGGTAGCTAGTACAATCATATCAGTGCACAGGTGATTGCAGGAAGAAGAGATGATTGCGCAGGGGTACTCTGAGGCGGCAAATTGCTATGTGCGCGACCACTCGCGTTTGTAAAATTATTGAATTCATCTTTTTGTAACATAACATAAACTCATAAACTCACGCCTGTATTCCCCGAAGGGGTAGGCAGAGGTGCTGGCACCCACATTTCGCCAGTTTATGTTTAGGTCCCAATGTAATAGGTGGCGAGCCTATTGCCATTAACCGGGCACTTATAAACCTGCGATAAATACACACATAACTTCGAAAAGCATCGAAAAGTCATTGGTGTGTGCCATGGTAAACCTGGGATCGAACCTTGTCTCAGCAGTCCATTACCCATACCACTAGGCTACCGCAGATTTATTTTCTTTTTTTTTTCATCTTTTTGTTTTTCGTTAAATTTTACTTTACATTTCTCGTCTCATTCATTATCTAAGCCCTTTTCCAACTTAATTCGTGTCGGCTTTCCAGTCTAACTGTGCTGAACTTCGATATGAAGCGCTTACCATCTGATCTCCACTGTCTATCAGCCCCCAATATGTCTTTATTATTTTTCTTATTCACTCTTTGGAAAGACAAGCAATCCTTACATTGCAGGTATCAATCAAGCAATCAATGAGTCCACCGCAGTCCATTGCTGTACATAGGCCTCTCCCAATGTGCGCCGTTTTGCCCGATCCTCCACCTTCCGCATTCAGTCTGTCCCAGCCACCTTTTTCAGGTCGTCAGTCCATCTGGCTAGAGGGTGTCCTACTTTCCATTTGCCTTCTCGCGGTCTCCACTCTAGGACTCGTCTGCTCCAACGGCCATCGGTCCTTCGACAGACATGGCCAGCCCATTGTCTTGAGCTTGGTTACTCTACGAGCTATGTCAGTAACATTGATTCTTTGTCGAATGACCTCATTTTAGGGTTACGGTGTGTCTGTTTGTTTGATCTATGTAAGACAGAATTCTCTCTTCCCTAGATAGATTCTTTTAGGTTACACAATACATACCTATGAATTGTGTAACCTTTTTTCTATATCAATAAAAATTGTTTTGTATGGTCTAGTTTCAATTTCACAGAGTAACATTAATATCTGTGTATATTATAAAAGTTGCAGATGTTTGACGTATATTACAATACACTCCGAAGCGAAGATTCTTTTGTCGTATAAGTCAATATTTTCGGTTCGATGGTACGATGGTACAAAGGCTGTATTTCTCGAGGCTGTATGCTATCTGTAGGGATGTTGGTATGTGTGGTTCCAATCAGTAAATACAGGAAAAGATGTTGGTATTTGATTGTATGTTATCTGTGGTATTAGAAGCTATTGTTAGTACGCTTTTGATTGGAATGTTTGGGAACATGGGAAATGTCTACGATGTGTTGATTTGGTTCCGATTGATGTGTAAGAGATTGACTTAAATCAGGTAAGCAATAGTAAATGTTGAAACAAAATATGAGGCTCTTCATATTCAACGACAATGAGCGTGTATAGCTCCCGGACTATATATTGACCCAAGAGATGTTACCATATATTATGTGCTCTTAATGTGCACTAAGCGTTTTTTAAAGAAAGAACGATGTAGTGGAGGAGCTCAAATCCAGCTATCAAATTATCTTCTCGGGCGGGACTCGAACCCGCAGTCTTTCCCGTACAGGGGGAATGCCTTGACCAATTCGGCTACCGAGACACGCCCGATGTGACTCCACAGTCGCCTTAAAAGACGTATAAGAAATCAAATCAAATCAAATCAAAAATAATTTATTTTGCATAGACCATTAAATCGGAACTTACAAAACGTCAACATAAAGTAAATATTAAATACTAACTAATACTAGTAAATGGACCACCGGTTCGAAACGCGGCCCAGACCTGAGAAGACTCCAGCAAGAAACTCAGCGGGCTTTTTTTTTTTTTTGGTCTATTTACAAAACATTTACTTAGCCTAAAACTTATGGTCTAGATACAATGTTTTGCTTGAGTAGCACAGCAGAGCGAACAGCTCATTTCCAAGCTTGTTTATCATTTAAATATTCTTGGATTTTATAATAGCCTTTCTGGCACAGTTTGCTCTTTACTGTATTTTTAAATTTATTAACAGGTAAATCTCTGATTTCATTAGGAAGCTTGTTAAAAAAAGCGAATACAGTTGCCCTGGAAAGAATTACTTATTTTATGGAGTCTGCTATGACAAACTACAAGATTGCTTTTATTTCTAGTATTTATATTGTGCCTGTCACAAAGTCTTGGAAATTTTGCAATATTTTTCCTGACATACATTAAGATGAGAGACCTAGATGGGAAATTTGAATTACATCAGGCGTGTCTTGGTAGCCGAATTGGTCAAGGCATTCCCCCTGTAAGGGAAAGACTGCGGGTATGTATGTATTCGAATTCATATAATACTGTCCATATAGAACTCAATACTCGCTAATTTCCTTTAACGTGTTAAACTGAATACCGTAAAATAAAACTCATTAACTCTCATAACAAATGCGGACACGATCCAGTTCGTACGTTATTACATAAAGTGCATTATGTCCGCCATTTTGCTGAAAAACAAAGCTATTAAAGCCACGAATTGCTCACCACTGATATACTGGATGAATTCATGAATATTTTACCGCTTACATTTTGTATTTTAATGTGTTATGATGGAAGTGCAGGCTATTTTATTAACTCGGTTTGTTATAAACTTTTGCCATGATTTACTGACGATAGGTAATTAAGTTTTCTTTTTCATATATCAAGAATACTAGCTTTTGCTCGCGGCTCCGCCCGCGTTGATGTCGCTTCTCATGGCTCTCAAATATAGCCCATGTCCTTTCTCATATACTGCCGCGTATATACAAATCAATCGGTTCAGTGGTTTAGGCGTGAAAGCGTAACATACAAACAGACAAAGTTACTTTCGCATTTATAATATTAAGTACTAGCTTTTGCCCGCGGCTCCGCCCGCGTGGATGTCGGTTATCGCGACCAAACATAGCCTATGTCCTTTCTCAAGGTCTAACCTACCCTTATACCAAATTTCATCAAAATCGGTTCAGTGGTTTAGGCATGAAAGCGTAACATACAGACAGACAGATAGACAGAGTTACTTTCGCATTTATAATATTAGTATGGATATGGATTAGAAACTCAAATTACTAATATTCCCACTTACCTCCAAATAAGCTAAATTGTTTGTGCTAGGAGTACATTCAGAAAGAAAGAAAGAAACATTTATTTGGTGCAAAGCGGTCACACAATATAACAAATTATACAACAAACAGTAATGACATTATTATAAATATCAAGTATTGGAAGCATGCTCATTAATAGTGAACATACTTCCAAACTCCAAACGCAACAGACGCGCAATAAGTGACATGCGACACACAGATGCACCAAATGGGTGTCCAGTTCAGCATGTGCCAGGTGGAGACCTGGCGCTGGTTTTCAACTAGAACCCTGTTGGGCAGTGACACACGGACGCCGAACCGTCGAAGCCGAGTGTGAAAAAGTGAAAAAATGTGAATATGAAAATGTGAACGTGTGAATGAGCGGTGTGTGGAAGTATTGTATTTTAAAATTATACAGTAAATGACAATATTTAAATAGTACATTACTAATACATATCCTACTAATATCATAAACGTGAAAGCTTGTGAGTAGTATGGATGTTTGTTAGTCTTCTACGTAAAAACTTCGAATGGATTTTCATGAATCTTTACTCCTAATATAGCTTATACATCAGAATAACACATAGGCCATATATCAACACGCTGCTACTCAAGGGAACGGAGCAGTGACCAACTTTAAATAAATATAAAAAATTACATAAAATATACATACAAAATATAACACAGTGTTTGATACTTACACAGTAAATAAATAGAATAGTGATACGGTTGTCAAGCGATTGTACAACTCAAAACAAAGGACCCCATCGATACCGACGACAACCCAAAATATCAAATCAATGAAACATTCGAGTTAAAGTTATCCAGCCTCCTTTGAGCCTCCAAAAGAAACAATCGTAAACGTTTTCTAAAGGTGGTAATTGTTTTTATGGACCGCAACGGTGGTGGTAGATTGATCCATATTTTGGAAGCCGAATAACGAAAACTACCCCTAAATGCCTCAGATCGATGCCGCTGCAATGAAAGTTTTTTTTTTTTTTTTTTTATTTATTTATTTAGCATACAATACACTATCATTACAGATGGGATCTAATACAATAGTGTAGGAGTCTTAAATCTAGTTTTATGTCACAGAGTCAAACAAATAGAATAACATTACATTAGTCAAATTATTAGTCAATAGTTTGGAAACCTTAAATAAATTCACATCTTTAATAATAATCATATAAACATAAATTCTTCTCAATCACATATTATACTTATATCTAGCCTATATCTAACGTTATCACACAATAAGTAGCCTCTGTGAATTCATTCAGCGTGCACGAAAACAAGTCGATGCGATCCGCGACCGCATTGAGCGCGTGGAGGACGCGCGTGAGGGGCGCTCGCTGCAACAGGTTGGTGCGCGCGCTTGGCACGGCCAGCAGGCGCGGGCGCCGCCGCCGCGACACGTACTCGCTCGGCACGCACAGCCCCACCTCCCGTAGGATGGCGGGGCTGTGTATGACGCCACGAAGTACTTTAAATACGTACGTGGCTAGAGCGACTTCCCTCCTCACTTCCAACTTGTAGTATCCCACCATGCCTAAAATAAACCGGGTGGGATACAGCAATGGGTATCCAGGGTACACGCCGTACATTTTGTGGTACAAAAATCTTATAAACTTATTTTGAATTCGCTCTAACATTATTTTATACTTCGCCTCGTATGGAGCCCAAATGCTAGAATTGCATTCCAGGTGGCTTTTTACCAGTGCTTCATATAATATTCTCAGAGCCGAGATATTCGTAAACTGGTTAGCTTGCCTCAACAGGAATCCTAGGTTGCGGTACGCTTTTCTACATACATCCAGGATATGTTCACTGAACTTTAAATCTGTTCTAAAACGCACGCCCAAGTCTTTGACCTCACTTACCCTCTGTAAATGGGCCCCTTCCATTTGGTACTGATAGTGGCTAGGGTTGCTAGATCGGCTGAACGACAGTACTGAGCATTTGGCTATATTAAAATAAAGCTTATTTTCCTGGCTCCACCTTACCACACTATCTATATCCTCCTGCAACCTGCCGTGATCTGCAGCCTGCGAAATTTCTTTGACCAATTTAAGATCGTCAGCAAAGAGTAACGGTGTCGCGTACGAAACCACTTCGGGCAGACTGTTTATCGTTAAGATAAAGAGAAGAGGGCCCAAATTACTCCCTTGACTCACACCTGACCTTGCAAAATAAAGATCGGAGAGGCATCCCCCACAATCCACGTATTGACGTCTGTCCCGTAGATACCCCGCGAAGAACGCCAGCGCATGCGGTGTGCAGCCCACTGCAGCCAAACGCGTTAGAAGTATGTCATTATCGACCATATCAAAGGCTTTCCTGAAATCGAAGTAAGCTACATCCACCTGCCGCCCCGCGTCCACCGCAGGCACCAGACATGCCATCAGATGAAGAAGATTGCCTGTAGTTCCCTGTCCAGCACGGAAGCCGTGCTGTGCGTCCGATAGCTGAGCACCCACCTGTTTGGCGATACCACTATGGATAGTAGCCTCGAAAACTTTGGCAGGAGTGCTAAGTATTGCAACGGGCCTGTAGTTACTAGGATCGGAGCCCCCCCCACCCTTCGGCACGGGTACAACTCGCGTGACTTTCCAGCACTCCGGAAACGTTGTAGTATCAATACATGCGTTGTATAAATGTAGTAATGGTTCTGCCAATACCTCTCGAGCATCCCTAAATACAAATGCCGGTATACCGTCCGGGCCGCAGGATCGCTTGGGAGGCAGGCGCGCCAGCGCGGCAAGGACGTCGCGCTCACGCACGCGAGTGAGCGACACCCGCGCACCGGGCGCCGGCGCCGGTGCCGCGCTCGCCGCCGCCACATTCAGCTCTGCAGTCTCTAGATTATACACTGAGTGAAAAAAACTAGCAAACTCTTTGGCGCATTCGTTGTCTGATAAAGTGCGGCCATCCTTTATAAGCTTGTGTTTACTCGAGTTACCCTTTCTAGACCTCATGTATTCCCAGAAGGCTCGCGGGTCTCTAGCTAGGTGGGCCTGAACGCGTTCGCAGTACCGCTCGTGCGCCTTCGCAGTCTCCGCCTTTACTTTCGCCCTGGCTCTACTGAACGCTTCGTAATCGCTACTGGACTTACTCGATTTGTATTTTTTGTGTAGCGTGTGTTTCTGTCTTATCTCACTAATAATTTCAGGAGTGTACCATACCGGATATGTATACCTATGCCCACTATTTGTATTGATTTGTCTGGGAGGGATACATACATCAAAAGCTTCATAAATTTTGGCATAAAACAGATTCAATATGAGTTCGGGATCGGTCAAACTATACAACTCGTCCCAGTTCATCGTTGCAAGCAGGGAATACAAGTGAATATAGTCGGCTTTGTTAAAATTCCATTGTTGAATAAATGGTACTGAGCCCTGAGAGCACTGTGCGTTCGGGGCAGGGGCGGGGGGCGGCGGCGCACGCGCCAGCTGGACGCGCACGGCCAGCGGCGGGTGGTGGCGGTCAACGGGCTGCAGGCCCTCGTCGGCCCTGCACACGCGAACGCCGTCCCTCGCGCTCAGCACCAGATCCAGCTGCCTATCATTACTATTGGGTACCGAGTTGTACTGAATGAATTCACAGAAGGCCATAAAATATTCATAATAGTTACTTACATTCTCACTACATGAGTAAAGATTAAAATCTCCTATTATTACAAAATTATTTTTATATTTAACACAATTTTTCTAGTATGTTAAACATAATCATGTTGTTGTTGTTGGGAACACTGTCTTCTGGCGCACAATCTTCTGCCAGCAACCCAGCCAAGTCTGTCAAACAAATAACGTTCACGTTGGTAATGTAATGGCCGGCATTCGCCCACTGATCTACTGTTTTTTAAATAATATACCCAGAAAAAGAGCAAATATTTCCACTTCGATAACATCACGAAAAATGATTCTCTTTATCTTCCTAATATTTTCACTTTAAAGACACAAAAGTATGAATCAGTTTTATGGTTCAATTTACTATTCGATCCGGTAGACACCTCTGCAGTTGGGTTATAGGATCTTGTTGTAAATTCATAGATGGTGTATTGTTAACTCCACTAGGTTATGTATCAAATCGTTACCTGAAATAAGAAGAGGAAAAAGAACGATGCGATGAACTAACTTTTAAACTTTCGTGTTCCATGATATACAATAATTGATTTAACTGAGACAGTGTCAGCCTGTGACCACGACCGAAATGTCAGGCATATCAAAGGTATGTACTTACTTACGTACCTTTACCATGATCGCGTTAATTCCCATTTATCATGGACCGCGAGAGTATAAAAGTTGCCTTCACTTATTTGGTTAAACAAGATTTTGCGCTCAGTCATCCAATTGGAGATTTCACTGAGTCATACACATAAATATCAAAGTAGTTGAATGAGTTATTACCAACCAGGGCACGGACGAGTGAGTTTGGATATTAAACGGACTGCCAATGTACTGAAAAGTGGTTGGAAATATATCAATTAAGGTGGACGGGACTAATGGAGCGCAGCGCTTCAGTTTAATTCGTTGTTTGAGGTAACTGCGAATGATATGATAATATCGATTCATTACAGAAATTTCAATTTAAAATTGGGTATGTTACTGACTACTCAAATTCTTTACTTTTTACTAAACGTCAAAACAATAAGTTATAAAGTAACTTTTATGAAAAAAAGTTCAGCGACGTCATAAAATTTAATAATCAAATGAGTTACTATTATAGGTTGGGTGGATAATTAAAAATAAATAAATACTATAAAATAAGAACCGATGCAATTTTAACCGCTCATTTACCATTCTTAATTTAATAAGCTCGGTTAGATAATTTATTTTAAATAGAGGATAATACAAATTGTTACGATTTTCAGTGCATATGAAGAACTGCGCATATTTATACTATATCATACAGTCACACATCTTTCTTTTTCATATTGACAGAGATTATATTTTTCCTTTCTATGTTCATACAATGTTCACCGGTATTTCTACTTTTGAGCTGGTCTTTTCTTAAATATTTTCATTTATTGGATTGACCATGTACAGTTCAGTACAGTTTCTGACATTAAAATAAAGGTATCAATAACATAACTGATGTACGTCGTTTTAAAATCCATAGATAAATTTAATATTTTGCTATTACTGCTACAAAACTATGCCTAGAATGGTTTTTACCAGGCCCTCAATTTTTCCAAATTTAAACCACAATGTGGTGTCACCGCAAAAAATGTCATAAAATTTTAGACTTTATTTTAACTCTAAAATAGAATAAAACAGTTTCATTACACTTTTTCGATTACTCTGCAAAGAGTCATTTAATTTTGAACTGTAGTTGCATCTCTTTACAGTCTAATATTAAATGCCGTTTTTTGCAGTGGCAGTGGCACCACTGTGGTTTGGCTTTAGCAGAATAGAGGCCCATGCCCAGGTCGAAATTATCGTGTCATAATTTTTTATTCATCAATCTTTTTTCATCCCTTCCCTCTTCCCTCTATGTATATCTAATGCGTCTGACCATAGAATACTTCAATTAATAGTTACTGAAATAGCAGTGATGTTGTTTAATTGGAGTAATAAATTCGAAATACATCGGGAAAAAGATGCGCTCAAGTGTGACCCTTACAGGGGGAATCCTCTTCCAACTGAGCTATTGAGCCACACCTGAATCACTTCAAATTTCCCTTCTCTTTTTATCCGTCTTTAAGGGCGACGGTAGAGCCATCTACCAACTTTCTTACGAACTGTTGGAACCAATGAATGATTTTTCAACCATTTTTAATCATTGATTTTTGATGACTGCGCCCAAATATTTGAATGAAATTTCACGGAGTAATAAATTTAAGATTATTTTTAAGTTTGGTTTTTCATCAACCATTTTCTTAGGTGTTCAAGATTATCCCACTTTACCCAAATATAAAATGAGAAACAAATTGTATTTTCTTAGATTAACATTTTTATGAGTATTGACATAAAAGAATATGAAAAATTGTACGCAAAACATAACTCAAGAAATTTTACCTACTTTAGCTGTTTTTATTATACATTATCTGTAATATGGTTAGTGATGTCAATTTTAATGTCTATTTCACTTGGAAAAGCTCTTGATAAATATAATGAAATCTCTATGTAAAGAATTAAATATTGAAACAAAATATTTTTTTACCCTCGACGGGGTGTTATTCGAGTAAGTTTGACGTATCTGTCTGTCTGCTTGTGGCATCATAGCTCCCGAACAGATGGAGCGATTTCAATTTTTTTTGTACCAAATGTGACTTATGTGCGAGTGTTCTTAGAGTATTGTTTGATGAAAATCGGTTGAACCGTTAAAAGTTATGGGGGTTAAAGTACGGATGGGGAGTGTCGGGGTATTTTAAATTTTCAATTTAAGGTTATGACGGATTTTATCACGGATTTATTGTTCTTGATATCTCGGCACAGTGTAAATAATAAAATAAACAGCAATTCACTCCGAGGCCAGCTTATTCTTCCCCTTTCTGATTTGGTTCATACCGCTTTTTGGGGAGCGACTGCCATCTGGCCTCCCGACGTCACGGAGAAAGCCTGATCAGAGCCTCATCCATCAATCACTTAGCTTGCAATTGAGGTTGGTTCGACCCCAAAGGTCTCGCACGTATCCCATACGTCTGTCTGTCTGTACGTTACCCTTTCACGCCTGAACCACTCAACTGGTTTTCATTAAATTGGGTATAGGAGTAGATTAGACCTTGAGAAAGGACATAGGCTTCTTTGGTCGCGATAACCGACATCTATGCGGGCGGAGCCGCGGGCAAAACTGAGTGATTTATATGTAGAAACCTTTATGAATAAGCATTAGTATCACATTTGATTTTTATGGGAATCAATCATTGTATAGATCTTTTACCATTTCTATAGTGTAGTTTTTCAAACTTCTTTACATTTTTGTAGAAGCTGTGAAAAAATGAATAACGAACGAATCCAAAAGGGTCATCCTAAGCACACGTAAGCCGAAAAAGGCGTCAAGATAAATAAAAATTCGGTTTCACAATCGCGACATGTGTTTACACAAACTCAATGTAAAGGGTGATATACAAATAAATAGGGGTGTGTATACGTGTAAGCCTCAGTAAACATTCGATAAAAGCGGTTTTTAATACCGTGTTCTGATATAGATGGGCTTACGACTTAAACTAGGTCAGCAGTGTTCCAAATTCGGTTAAAATTAGAACTGGCCACAAATATTACGTAACTATTTATTTCACAGAAATTCGGGAGCGACAAACACATTATTAATGTTGGTTCATAAACATATAGAAAACACAAACATACAGATCTGCTAGTGTAAAAATCAGACTGAGCTTTCTTTGTGACGAAAGCTCGAAAGGTTCCATGTCTGAAGATGAAGTCGGACCCTCCTTTTATGTGGTTGTTTCCGTGCGATATTTTTTAGGAGATACAACATATACTCCACACACACTTATTTTGATTTTCGACTCTTATGTATGGTAGCGAAAGTGGGTTGTGGCAGAAAAAGCATCAGAGTAGAGTGAATGCAGTAGAAACGCGTGCGCTGCGAAGTATGTGTGGATTGACCTTGAGAGATAGAAGAATTGAGAGAGGAATGTTAAGATGGTTCGATCTTGTTGAGAGAATAAAGGAAACAGGTGTGTGAGGTGAGTGTGGATGGTACCGTTGGAAGGGGAAGACCTAAGCGCACATAAGCAACATTATATAGGTATGTATTATATATATTTATATAAAGTATAAGTTTAGTATAGGAATGGGTATATATGTAGGTAATTGTATATGTATGGATTATTATGTATTATAGTGTGTATGTTTATTGTATGTATTATTACATTAAACTAAATAGTTAATCTCCTGTCTGCACCTACCTCAAAGTATCTCTGCATCACCCTAAGGTTGACTGTTAGATAATGCCTTTGGCATTAAGTCCGCCTTTGTACAAACTTATGTGCATAAAGTTTAAAATAAAAAAAAAATAAAAAAAATACCCGGACCAAATCGAGGAAGTATCAGAAAAGGTCAGGAGTACCCTAAACCGACGAGCATGCATGAAGAATGTAATGAGAGTGAATGAAGCGAGAGAAGTATGTCAGGATCGTAGCAACTGGAGATCCGTGATCTCTTCTTACCCCTATGGGAAACAGACGTGATTTTATGTATGTATCTATGTATGGTATGTTCTGTTGAATCAAATGATATATGTTTTAAGTTAATTTTTTTTATTTTTTTTATTTTTATTTCTTACACAACACAGATTACAATTATGATAATAATAAAAATAAGATTATACAATCAAAGTCTGAATTGCAATCCAAAAATCGAATACATAGGGAAAAAGAATCTTCTCGGGCGGGACTCGAACCCGCAGTCTTTCCCTTACAGGGGGAATGCCTGACCAATTCGGCTACCGAGACACGCCCGATATGATTCAAATTTCCCATCTCATACGTCTTTGAGGCGACGTGGCGTCACCTACCGATTTTCTTGACGCCACGTCGCCTCAAAGACGTATGAGATGGGAAATTTGAATCATATCGGGCGTGTCTCGGTAGCCGAATTGGTCAGGCATTCCCCCTGTAAGGGAAAGACTGCGGGTTCGAGTCCCGCCCGAGAAGATTCTTTTTCCCTATGTATTCGATTTGTATAGTTAGCATACTTAATGCTATAAAAATTCCTTCAATTGTTTGGGCGCAGTTATCAAAAAATCAATGTTTAAAAATGATTGTATCATCATTCATTGATTCCGATAGTTCGTAAGAAAATCGGTAGATGACGCCACGTCGCCTCAAAGACGTATGAGATGGGAAATTTGAATCATATCGGGCGTGTCTCGGTAGCCGAATTGGTCAGGCATTCCCCCTGTAAGGGAAAGACTGCGGGTTCGAGTCCCGCCCGAGAAGATTCTTTTTCCCTATGTATTCGATTTGTATAGTTAGCATACTTAATGCTATAAAAATTCCTTCAATTGCAATCCAAAAAACTTGTGTAAACAAAAAGACCAAGAAAGATTAGTTAACCCTAAGTAATAAGTAATAACTATTGAAAAAATACCAATACATAGATGATTACATTAGGTAAATTTCACAGTTGGGTGTGGACGTGTGGAATAAAGGACACCCTTGAGTGAACCAATATACGTTGTGAATTTAGCGAATATATCAAGTCCAGAGTTCTGCCGTTCCCGAGAATTTTAACGCCATTCACATAAACACCCAAAGTCTTCCGGCTCATTTTCCCGAATTGCTGGCATCTTGTGACTGTAAGAATATACATGCTGTACTTATATCGGAATCGTGGTTGAAACCATGTCTACCCTCTGCTGCTTATACTCTTCCTGGGTTCAACCTCATTAGAAATGACCGCACGCTTGTCACAGCAGGTGGTGTAGCTATTTATTTACGTTCTCATCTTCCCTATGCCGTTATTAGTTTATCACCACAGCCACTTCCATCGCATGCCGGTGAGCATCTCTTTTTGGAAGTGGAACTTTCCCATACTAAAATTCTCCTAGGCGTATATTACTGTACTTCTTCTGGCATAAACTTTTTCTCTTCCTTTGAACTTCTTCTAGATCATTTCGTTTCTACTTACAGTCACACAATAATCATGGGTGACTTCAACACTTGTCTCCTTAAAAATGACTCTCGTTCCTCAATCTTCCAAACTATAATCCAATCCAACAATCTGTCCATTCTCCCAACCAAGGCAACTCATCACAAACCAGACTGTTTCCCCACTCTGCTTGACCTCACAATTGTCTCCTCTCTGGACTGTGTAGCGAAGCATGGTCAGCACACAGCTGATGAGTTCTCCTACCACGATCTTCTTTTCCTGTCCTATCGCCTTCATCTACCCAAAACCAAACCCAAAGTTCTGCTACAGCGCAACTTTGGTGGTATTAGGCAGGAGGATTTGCGTAGGGATGCCGACGGTATCGATTGGGGTCCACTTTTTCACTCAAACTGCATTGAGGAGAAGGTCAAACTACTTACATCAAACTTAACCTCACTTTATGATTTCCACGCTCCTATACGCAAGATTAAAGTTAAACACTCTCCTGCGCCCTGGCTAACTGCTGACATCAAAGCACTGATAACCAAAAAAGCCAGAGCTAAAACGAAGCATAAATACTGTCCTACAGCCACAAATTGGGAAAAGTACGTTCTTATCAGGAATCACTGCAGCAAGGTGTGTAGGAACGCTCAACACCAATACATCCATAGCTCTGTACAAAACGGAGACCCGGCTAAAGTCTGGAAATTTCTCAGGTCACTGGGAGTAGGTAGGTCTCGTCAATCTATTCCTGTAAACTTAAATTTAGACTCACTTAATACTTTCTTCTCTGCTTCGTCAAATATTGATAGAATGACAAAATATACTACGCTCATAGATCTTTCAACTATCCCTACTCCCGACTGCCCTCCATTCCTTTTTAGTCAATTTTCTGCTTGTGATGTTAGGAAGAGCATAATGTCCATCAGCTCGAATGCGGTAGGCACCAACTGTGTGAGTCGCAACATGATTCTCCCCATCATCGATGAAATTCTTCCTATTGTCTGCCACATCCTAAACTACTCAATAACCTGCGGTGTGTTTCCAGAAATCTGGAAAGATGCCCAGATTACTCCTATTCCTAAAAAGAACAACCCTTCCTCTTTCTCTGACTATCGCCCTATCTCTATCCTACCTTTTCTTTCCAAAGTTCTTGAACGACTAGTTCATGCCCAACTCACTAACTTTCTTTCTAAAAACTCACTCTTAAATTCCTTCCAGTCCGGATTCCGTGCCGGACATAGTACTACCACCGCTTTAGTGCATGTTGCGGAAGACATCAGAGTTGGTATGGAGAACGGTGAATAGGTGGAGAATTGCTGTTTACGTTTCCGTAGGTACCTCAAAAAGAAAAAGAAACATAATCCTTTGCAGTATCTCTTCGTTGGCCATCTGTCCCTTTCAGATTTTTTTATCGGGAATGCGTGGAGACATCAAATTGATATCAAAACAAATACTCACTTCGTCGTTCTCGTTAACGACGATGTTTATGATTACAGCCAGAAACGAAAAATTAATCTTTCTATGTTCACAACATTAGTTCACAACGTTAGATCCAAATTACGGTCACGGTTCGTATGCATTAACACCACATTCATTCACGTGTCCGTCACGTCCACGTTTCGTCTGACCGTAAGGGATGGCCCTGGGTCAGCCGGGGTACGAGGGATATGTCAAAGATAACCTCACCTCCGGCCTAGCACCACGACCCCTCTCCGGCTCCGGCAGGGAATGTATCCGTGGGGATTTCCGCAAGGAGTTATCTCACGTTACGTATGCCATGACCTTTAATTTGCAAACTCTGTAGTACATAACAGTTAGTGGTTTATATAATCATAAACACAGCTGTATACTTTAAGGCCGGCTATAACATGTGGTATATTGAAAAATTTGGCGCGTAGAATTTTCAATAGTAGGCATATTGCCAAAGTTCTGAACCTCGTTTCTACAGAGACAACACAACAGCTGACGCGATTTTATAACACACTAGTGGATTCGATACACGAAACGGTATTCTATGCAAATGCAAAAGGGTAACATGTATTTTTTGAGAAACATTACAATCCTTATACGACTACCCAAGAAAAGACTGTTTAAGGTTCATGTATTTTTATTTTGCCAATAAGTTACTCTTGGTCATGGGAAAGAGAGTTTTATTTCATGTGACGGAGCAACGACCGACAGCTAGGATAGTGGTCTGAGTCCTTATCACGTGGGAATGGACAAAAATGGTAAAAATATATTGAAAAATCATTTATTGGTTCAGATAGTTCATTAGAGTCTTGGTGGATGGCTCCACCGTCGTTCCAAAGACGGATATATAAGGAGAAATTTGGATTCTTTCGGGCGGGGTACGGTGACTCAGTAGTCAGAGCATTCTTCCTGTAAGAGAAGAATCGTGGATTCGAATCCCGCCTGGACTGATTCAATATTTTTCTTAGCAAACTTAATGCTTCAAAATTTCATATCTAAATATACTTATCATCTACATATTGACGTTAGTCCTGATTGCATCCGAGGCCACGGTGCCTTCGGAACTTAGGGACCGCCTTCCAGCTCTTCCTCCTCTACTTTGCACGATCTTGGGCGTCCAAGCTAGTGAGACCATTTGCACGAATATCACCCTCCGCGACGTCAAGCCAGGCCTTCTTGGGCCTACCTTAGCTGTCAATATACTAACTTGTATCAAGTGAATGATTCAACATTCATTATGTCACATTTTTGTTGCAACATAAGTGGAATTGGTAGTAGTATAAAGGCCAGGATTCGATCCCGGAACCTCTCGATCTTCAAGCAAACTTGCAATCTTTTGAATCGTTGTGACAATTACCAATAGGGTAAAATGACTTAAGTAAAGTAAAGTTAGATTAGAATGACTGTCAATGATGCATAATAACATAAAAAAAAATCGTGCCGCAATTTTCTAATGCAATCGTCACAAAGTTACTAAGACATAATACTCCCTACAAACCCATTACAAAAAAATAAAATCGACCCCATTTTGTATTGTTCCCCCACTCGTGCTATTAAAGGGAAAGGTTTTTTGCCTTCAATATATTTCATTTGCAAGAAACACAGCTGATCCTTGAACATATTACCTACAAGTATGGGCACTTGGAAATGGCTCGAGAAAAATATTTGTACTTAGTGGTGATTATTGCCGGGTAGGGAAATATTTTTGGGTGATTCTGTTTGAGCCTTATGTGAGTAACACTGTAATAGAGGCAGGGAATTACTTGCAGTATCTTATTTACTAAAAATGTACTTCCCGGGTCCTTTAAGCGGGGCGTGAAAAGGCATCTATGTGGGCTTCTGCCGGGGTGCGAGAGATATGCTTTTGGCAATCTCACCTCCGGCAACCAAGGACCCAAGACGGCGTACGTTTTAGTCGGTTCGAGTCCGACATACCCACCTCTACCGGCTCCGTGGGGTAAAAAAAATAAATCTGATGTGGCCGTCAAGCTGAGTGCCACCATTGTTAATAGTACATGTTTGCGATGGTGACCCTCTTTCCGAGACTTTGCCTTTAGCTTGGCAGGCAAGGTGAAGTCAAATTGTGTTGTTCTTTTATAAAAAGAACTAGCTTTTACCCGCGGCTCCGCCCGCGTGGATGTCGGTTATCGCGACCGCATCGCGACGCGCAAACAAAGCCTATGTCCTTGCTCATGGTCTAAGCTACCCCTATACCAAATTTCATCAAAATTGGTTAAGTGGTTTAGGCGTGAAACCGTAACATACAGACAGACAGATAGACAGACAGAGTTACTTTCGCATTTATAATATTAGTATGGATACTAATATTTTATTTGAATGCTTCGTATTTTATTTGAATGCCATGTTGGTTCACATAGGAGTCGAATATGCCTTGAGTGAAATATGCCATCTCTTGCCGTGAGTATCGTAGAAGGCAACTAATAGATAGAGCTATTCTCCATCCGACAGTAAACATACAGTACATGTCCATAAAATGTCCGCTTAGCGGTAATAGCTGGTTTTTCGAACAGTTTCAAATACTATTTACATGTGGTGATCAGCTTTTTCTTCATCCTAGCATTAAACCTAGCCAAAACCGAAGCTTTTACCCGGGAATCTGGACTCACGTGTGGTGATAATTTCCCTCGAAGTAACTTCGTACCTCGAAGGCAATTAAATTAATTATTATTCCACAACATTCTAAACAACGCTATCTAGAGCCGTGGTAAGCTTTTATAGCTTGTTTCATGGAATCTAGAATACGGATAAACATACTTATATACTGTTTCTTGTAAATACATACACATTATACATAGAAACACCCAGACCAATGCAAATAGCCATATTCATGCATACAAATATTTGCACTGAGCGGATATCGAACCCGCGCCTCCTGCGTAGCACTCGCGTGCACTACCGCCACGCCACAGAGGCTGTCGAATTAAAAAAATACTAACAACTTATTTTCTTTTTTCCCACAGGACAATCCAGGCAACCAATTCAAGTCCATCCCTCTCGGCCTGTGGTGGGCCATCGTGACGATGACTACAGTAGGCTATGGGGATTTAGCCCCGAAGACTTACCTGGGCATGTTTGTGGGAGCTCTCTGCGCGTTGGCAGGTGTGCTGACCATAGCGTTACCTGTGCCCGTCATCGTGTCAAACTTCTCCATGTTTTATTCACATACGCAGGTAAGTGTAGGAGTAAGATTATTCTGGATATAATTTTTTTATTCTTGGTGATTTTTAAAAGTATTTAAATTAGCATAGTCTCTGTCATTGGTATCAGAATTAATAGGCTACTTGCCACGGTGTAGTTTTAAGTATCCGGTATTCCAACATTGTCTCAAACACCAAATTTTGAGAGTTTGCGTATTTTAGGATACAATCAGTATCAGAAAGATGTTGACGAACAGAGTACTCAAAATGATCTTAATTTCGTTTTTTGACCCCCTTCCAGTTGACTGATTGTTCTAACATTTGGTACACAGTTTTAGTTCGCTCAATAATACCGTATGAATAATTAAAACAGTCAAAGGCGGTCAAAGTCGCCGAGTTTTGGGCTGGGCGTATCTAAGTATTTAAATTGTTGCCACTGACAGGAAGAAGATTAAAACAGTTTGATTTGCTCTTAATACGAGAGTTTTAAGATCATTTTGAAACTTCATCGTCAAGATATTTATGACGCTAACTGTACCAGTGTTTTTTTTTCTAAATTATTCCTAAATTAAACTAACATCTAACAATATTAATAGAAAACAAAAAAAAATACATTTCATAAAAGGAGTTCAATTTGAATACTTCTGAACCAACTACTTAAATATACGACATGAATAAAAGTACAGAATAATGCGACCTTTATCTACTATTGCCTTACGTAAAAAGGTCCTACAAAGCTAAATTTAGTGGGTAGTAAAGAAGATATGTATGTGAATATCCTACTCGTGCATGACGATAAATTATGAAGGGCTCAGAAAGTTACTGGAGAATTATTCGCTATTACTTTCATAGTCTTGAAAAGTTGACAGTCTCTGGTGATAGAACGCGAAACAATGTGGGAGAAATTTAGGGCCTGTTGAGTGCTTTTTGATTGGATGAGGAAGGCGGAGGATTTGGTGAAATGGCGTAAATTGGGAGAGGCCTATATCCAGCTGTGGACTGTGGTGGGCTAATTGATTGATTGGTTGAATACTTTTTGATAGTTTTTAAGTTAAGGCCCGTATTTACTACCAAAACCGTAGATATTGCTGCTGTGTAAAGAACCATTATTTAACAAGAATGAATAAGTGAAGTTGGATTTCGCGATACGTGAATATTATAAATGAAAATAAATCAATTTTGAATGATTTCATCGTGACCACTGTCGTGACCACGTGTCACCAGCGGTATTTCCGGAACAAAACGACTTTCAAACCTTCAATAAAAAAGCGTACTCTCTTTTAAAAGGAAGGCAACGTGACTCCTCTGGTTTTGCGTGTGTCCATGGGCGGCGGCGGTGATCGCTTACCATCAGGCAATCCGGCTGCTCATTTGCCTCCCAAAAAAGACCATTATTTGCAGTCTTGAAGTTGCTATAACTCATGAAAACCTTCAAATTACCCTAGCCTTCTTTTTTGTCCGTGCGGCAATCCCCTCGGATACCCCCCTGCCGGAGCCGGAAACCGCACGCTGACTGTGGGTCGCGGTGCTAGGCCGGAGATGTAGTTGTCATCGACATATCCCTTGCACCCCGGCTGACCCAGGGTCATCCCTTACGGTCTGGCCCCTCCTCGGGAGGGGAATTACCCTAGCCAACCTTTTAAATTTTCAACAGTATACTGCCGGCGAGTTAAAATAGGTTCAGAGATTATGCAGTAGTAACTAATGAGTAATAAACTATGAATCTAATTTATATTACATAAACTTTTATTTGGTCAGCCACACCTATAAACATTTCAAAAGAATACGCCCACAAAATACATCAAAAATTTTCCATTTCCACAGAATACATTAGGAATTTTCTTGCGTTATCATATCATTAACTATTTTAAGTGACGCAAAATACAAGCAAGGTGGAGTCTGACATCGTTTTATGGTGAACAAATGTACCGTGAGGAGCCTTCGCAGGTCATTGCACACCTCCGCCTTCGCCCCCTCGCCAGGGGTGTATTTTTGTAGCTAAAATTGTTACATGCATTCTTGGGAATATGTTTTTTAAACAGCGAGTAGGAGTAAAAATCATTTAAAACCTCGTATATTGAGAAGTGTAAGGTCTATATTGCTATAAATAAATTGGAATATGTTTGGGCGTTTTTATTTTATGGCTTTTTTTTGTCACTTTGTGGAAAATTTTGTTATTGATTTAATATTACTTAAGAAGACATTAAAAGTTATTTTTGAAGCTTTTCGTGTACTTAAAAAAACAGTGGCAGGTTTCTCTTCTATCGACGATAAAAGACAAACATTATATAATATGAACTGTAATCACAAGAAGCAAGAACAATATGAATTTTAATCATAGTTGTTTATAAAAATGAAAATAAAATACCTTTAAGAATATAAAAGTATACCTATTTAAGTTGCCATTACGGAAGTAATATGTGCGATTTGTGAGGCCTTTACTTATATATAAGTGTTGGTAGATGACTCCACCGTCACCTTAAAGACGGAAATAAAGAGAAGGGAAATTTGAATTGATTCAGGTGTGGCCCAATAGCTCACTTGAAAGTGCATTCCTTCTGTAAGGGAAAGATCGCGCGTTTGAGTCACGCCCAAGAAGATACGTTTTCTCTATGCACTCGATTTGTTTAAAATGGTTTTGCTCAACAATGGATTGACCCAAATATGATTATAGGTAAGTTAATCTGGTTTAACTTTCTTTTTGTTTATTAAAAAATGCGGTAGCCTAGTGGTATGGGTAATGGACTGCTGAGACGAGGTCTCGAGTTCGATCCCAGGTTTACCATGGCTTACACCAATGACCTTTCGATGCTTTTCGAAGTTATGTGTGTTTTTATAGCAGGTTTATAAGTGCCCGGTTAATGGCAATAGGTTCGCCCCCTATTACATTGGGACCTAAACATAAACTGGCGAAATGTGGGTGCTAGGACCTCTGCCTACCCTTTGGGGAATTTAGGCGTGAGTTTATGTAATGATGTGAAAAAATATTAGAACCGAAATTACTAATATTCCCTCTAACCCCTCCAACTAAGCTAAATTGCTTGTGCTAGGAGTGGGTTCACATCGGTAGTGTAATCGCCAGGTTTCGAACCCGGGTCTTCTCGACACTTTGGACACAGTAATATATTAGTTAGTATCATTTTTATATGGTTCGTGTGTGGGTGTATGATTTTTAAATAACAACCTGTATAAAGCGTAGAACGATAAAAAATTACTTAAAAAGCAAAAAGTAAAAAAGTGCCGCGCGTGAAAATTTTCATTATAGCAAGTCAATATTAATTTTGTGCAAACCCTGTCTCAGCAAAATTTATTACATAAATATTGTTGTTTTGATCAAAGAATCTGTGTACAGTCAGAAGCAACAGGCGAACTTTTTTTTCAATATTTGGTTTAAAGTCACCAAAATATTGAAAAAAAAGTACGCATTTGAAGTTTTTCTAGTTCACATCGGAAAAAAATCGCTTCCTTGGCTGTATTTGACTTTGACTTGACGACCAGTTCATCTAGAAGAAACCCAGACTAACTGAGCTGAAGCCATTCTAAATAGCCAAAACTTTCGTCTACATAAGTCCTTAGACCGAAGTAAAGTCAACATACTAATTTCTTCAAATTTATATTTTTTTAAATTTGTTATCTATCCTTCTTGCTGACTGTACTAAAATTCTTTACTAACCTTCCTTATCGCACATCACAAGTTTACGGTATGAGGCATAAAGTTAATATGACGATGTCTTCAAGAGTTTGCACCTCTACGAGTAATAACTCCGTCGCAATAAGTGCTACGAGGCTGCTACGAGGCACTACGATGCTACAGTGCTACGAACGTATTATGAGATTAAAGTTCTACGGATATGAGTATTTTTTGTATTGAACTTTTGTCACTAGGTTAAAAATTAGTGAAATACATAACATAATATACCTACTGTTAACATAAACTCACGCCTGTATTCCCCGAAGGGGTAGGCAGAGGGGCTAGCACCCACATTTCGCCAGATTGCCAGTAGCCAGTAGTGAAATATTAGTGTAGTTTTTTTAATATGAATACTTTTTAATCTTACACTTCACATTTTTTAGAATTATTAAAATAAAAGGATGAAAATTATTATTCTAAGAAGATAATTTCGCATTATTCACGTGGCGATTTGATCGTGTTCCATATAAAGAACATCTTATCATATAAACCTTGCGTAATATAATTACTTTGTTCCAAATAAATTAATTATTTCTACCACTCGCGTGTAATAATTACGAAAAATAAATTAGTATTCTGTCATGGTTAGCGAATAAGCACAGGTTATTATAATTGACATATAAAATGACAGCCTCTGTGGCGTGGCGGTAGTGCACGCGACTGGCACACAGGAGGCGCGGGTTCAATTCCCACTCAGTGCAAATATTTGTATGCATGAATATGGCTATTTGCATTGGTCTGGGTGTTTCTATGTATAATATGTATGTATTTACAAAAAAAAAAGTATATAAGTATGTTTATCCGCATTATAAATTCCATAACACAAGCTATAAAAGCTTACCATGGGTCTAAATAGCGTTGTGTAGAATGTTGTGGAATATTAAAAAAAAAAAATTATTCAGAGTATTCTATTATAATGATAATTCGTATAATTATGAGTATCTTCTCTTTGCTTAATTTGTTTGGATACTCATTTATGTACATACGCCAGTAGGTTGGAAAGGTCTGTAGACAGTCGCTTAATAATTTAAATTTGACATTGGAATATATAATATTGAAACTTGTTATTTTAGTAGTTAGACTAACAAGCTTACCTTGAGCTGGGGAAAGAAAAGAACGAAACAAATGATATTCTATACCGTTATGTAGAGAGCGTCAAATTATAAAACGGCTAACTGTTTTAATTTATAAGCTTCAAATATAGTTCACTTTAGCTTTTTTTTTTTGTAGTATCTAAATACGATTTATTCATTTAAATGTCAAATACATGGTACAAAATACACGGAGTGCTTCCGTGGGTATGTCGTATCAAATAACCCGCCCCGTATCGTTCCCGGCGCAAAGGTGCCCATGATGCTGGCCGCGTTACCTCGCTGAATGGCAATAGCCATCCTTTGCCCCAGGAACGAGCCAGAGCGGGAGTCACCACCCTGGTCGTGAATACGGCGGCCAATCTCTGCGATCAGCCTCTTTGCCTCCGAGCCCCAACTACCCAAAATCTCCACCGCGATGGGCACAAAATAATATTGTGGCTCCATCGCGGCGTATTTAGACCTCTTCCTACTCGCCGCATCCTCAGCAGCCGCCGCCGGTGCGTTGACGGTGCGACTCAAGTGCGTGGCCGCGACAGTGCTGACGCAAGTAGCGTCCCACACCAGGCACTTGCCATTTTTCCACGGCACCAGAGTCAAACCGTCAGGTCGCTTCACGTCTGATCTGTCAAGACCCGGGGGCTCCAGCACACATGGTACGTTGGCTGATATAAGAGCCCTTCGGACTATGTCGTTGAGGGCATGGTGGCGCGGAAACCTGCCTGTGCAGCGACGACAACTCAGTGCGTGATGGCCGTCCCCCTCCACCATGGAGCCGCAGATGCATCTGTGTGATTCGCACACCTTGCAGCCCAGGCGAAGCGCCACTGCCACACGCAATGAGTCATCGTCTAATAAGGTGCCCAGGTGGGGTGATGGTAGTGCGTGCAACCATGCCCCCGCTTCTGGCTGAGATACAGCCCTGAGCCTCGCCAGATCGACGCCCGTCGCACGGTCCAGCATATCATTCATCGCCCCTTCAGCACCAATCTCATCCCATGCTCGCTGCACGTTTGGGGTTCCCGGACACGGTTTATTAGGGTTGAGGGCGGACCATGCCGACAGCGCTTCGTACACATAGGGTATGCTTACCTGAGCACCATCCGTGGAAAGCATAATAGTGACCAGGTCCGCCACCCTATGAGCTGATGCCAGGAAGGCCGGCAAGCCAACGTCCGTCACACGCCGCAAACCGAGACCCTCACGCCTTATTGGCAGAGAGGCCTGGAGCCACTGTCGTTCGTCGAGCGAGACGTTGAGGATTGACTCCGCAGTATCCCGCAAAGTACTGTCGAAAGCGGAGACAGCCTCCGGACAGAGCCAGGTTGGTGTAGTCCTCAGCAAGTATGTGATTTTTGGAACCGCAAAACACATTCGCAACAGGAGGACAGCAACGTGGGCCGAAAGGTTCTTTAATTGTTCCCGAGCGGCAAGGAGAAGAAGTTGACGGGAAGTGATGGCCTCAGGAACTGCCTCCGGAAAAATGGGAGAACCCAATAGGCTAAAGGTACCGGTAGTAAGTTCGCTGAGGCCAGGAACGAGTGTGTTGAAGTGAGTGAAGTGTTTGCGAGCTTCTGTACTGCAGGGGAAAAACTCGCACTTGGACGGGCTCACCTCTAAGCCCAGCCTTTTGAGGCGCGGGATCAAAACCTCGAGGTCCCGGGCGACTACCCCAGGCTCACCGCCGATTGTACCGTCGTCTAGGTACCACAGGTTAAGAGGCGATTCAAGCTCTGAGATGGTGTCGTGGATGGCTAGGCTGAAGACTAATGGGCCAAGTGGGTCCCACTGCTGAGCTCCCACTTGCGAAAGAACGAGGTCTTTGTTCAAGAAGAGGTTCGAGGGAGAATGGTAGACTTGGAAAAGGAAGGGGTAGAGGGAAGGAGATTTTTCCTTGACTGCGCTCAGCAGAACATCTCTTTCTAGCGTGTTAAAAGCGTTGCGAATGTCAATTTTGTGTTCACTTTAGCTTTGAATAATAAAGAGCTATACACTAACACACTTTGTTCCATATAAGGAACATAACTGCAGTTAAATATTCATAAGTTCTAACCAACATGGTTCCAAGTGGAGTAAACCAACCGCTACGGTTCAGAATTTCGTAGCCTGTCTACAGCTAAAATGAACGCTACGGCATTGCAGCTACGAATCCTTCACGGCATTCGTAGCAGTTCGTAGCTTGTAGAACACTTGACATCTCTATGTAAGCTGCTATTTGGCTTTGTGATGTACGCTGTCCGAGTTAGAGTATGATAATAAAAGAAATGGCGAGCTCTTGCCATGATGACAGAAACCTTAGTATAAGTAGTTTTTTTTATTTGGTGGTGGTTATTTTTAATATGATCTATAAGCAAAATAAAGTAAATTAATGATTTCGTATTTTTACGACACAGCTACATCGCGAAACTGCAAGAATTTGGAACTGGTAGCAAGACAGTCAAGTGGGCAATAGTCAGTTATATGTTATATGTTCCCGAGGAGGGCCAAACCGATAGGGATGGTTCTGGGTCAGCCGAGGTGCGAGGGATATGTCGAAGACCACCTCACCTTCAGCCTAGCACTACGACCCACAGATGGCGTGTGATTTTAGTCAGTCAGTCCGACATAACCTCCCCCTGCGGCTCCAGCGGTATCCAAGGGGATTTCCGTACGTAAATAAAATCGGTCGGCATGTTAGATTTTAACAATATTAAAAGGTCACAATTTTTTGGAGAGATCCATGAGTTATGTCTAGTTTCTCATTTAGTTAAGTATATGAAAACCCAATAAAGATCTTCAGAGTCTAATCCAACCATACCTGTAAGCCATAACACCTGTTGATTAACAGACAAGGCTCTGTAAAGCTCTCCCATAGAAACTCCATGTAAAAATAAAAAAAATGTCACTTACGAGGTTTTGAAATTAACGGACAAGGCTCTATAAAGCTTTCCCATGGAAACTTCACGTAAAAATAAAAAAGGTGTCACTTACGAGGTTTTGAAATTACGCAGCCGATTTATCGCACCACTACATAACATAGTATAGTACAATCTATATCAGTACATTCGGCACTCGTAAATATTTGATGAGGTTTGTATTTATTACGTGACCGTATTGGACTGCCTTATGCCAGAGCCTTCAGTTACTTATTTCATCTTGTTTCGTTATGGAATGATATTAGGTGGAATGAAATATATATTGCTGTGAGATGGTATAAAAGAGATATTTAATATTAATGAGGTATCAGTACTCTTAGATTTGTTACCTTTTTTGGAAAATTAGGTACGGTTTCATTTAGTTGGGATCGACTTTCAGTGTTAGTACAAAACGGGTGATTTTTTTTTTATTTTGTGTGAAGTGACTTCCACCTGTCCTCCACCATTTATGTTCCCGAGAAGGGCCAGACCGATAGGGATGGTCCTGGGTCAGCTGATGTGCGAGGGATATGTAAAGACAACCTCACCGTCAGCCTAGCACTACGACCCACAGACGACGGTCCCAATTGCTAAATGCACACCTGTGGCATTCATTGTAGGTAGTTGAACCCCAAAAAAGTCTGATAATTTGGTCTTATTATAAGGACTTAGATATCTTTCTTCAGAGGTCTTTTTTTATGCAGAACACCCCTCGGATACCTCTCCCGCCGGAGCCGGAAGGGGAGGTAATGTCGGACTCGAACTGACTAAAACCGCACGCCACGACGGCTTTATGCTCCCCGCGGTATTTACTGTTTTAAGAGGGGCCTTCCATCCTAAGATTGACCTAACTAATTTTACTTACCTAGCCAGCATTATTACCCAGCTAGGTGTGTATTTACGATTTGCTATTGAAAAAGTTTCATCATCATTCCAAACAAAATACAATAGTTATTAACAAAAATCATTCATCATTCTTACCTGAAAGGCAATATTCGATAAACTGTATATAAAAAATCCATAAATCTTATCAACTATTGCAAGCAGTTATGTCATAACACTATTCTTCTTAATACCATCCTGCCTCAGTTTAGGGTTGTCACATAAAATATTGTAATACCCACTGTAAACGGGAGGTATACTATGTTTACATGACTGTCCAAGAAGGATTTAGTTTTAGTTTAGTTTTTTGCATGGTATAAAGAATATTAGCAAGCGAAATTACTGATCTTCCCGCTAACCCTTCCAACTAAGCAAAATTGTTTGTTTTAGGAGTGGCTTCACGTTGGTAGAGGAATCAAACCCGAAACCTCTCGATCGTAAGGCCGACTCCTTAACCAATAAGCTACCGACGATTGTGTTATATGTAATGCTGAATTTATGTATATATAAGTATATATAAATTCAGTATTTAATTGTAATACAATCTTCACAAAATAATTACAGCGACACATGATCAATCCTAAATGTATAAATTGCTTATATTCATCCTCATAAACGAATTACCCAAATCGAATCATCTCGAGTTAGCTAAAAATAAATATTAATTTAATACATAAAAGCGAATAACCCTCTTCAGTTTCCTTCCAAATGACAGACAATAAGGCATACACAAAGAAATGGTAAATTTCATTATATACATCAGAAATAATGTAATAAGATCATTGAATATTATGTTCTTTATTTTCATAACCCAATAAGTCGCTACATTTGTTTTGTTCTGACACAAATTGTACTTATTTGTTTTTAAACTAGGTCTTCTGTTGTTAAGAATAAGTATGTGATGTCATACGATGTTAAATTGGATTTTATTATGACAATTGTTATGATTGTAGATTGTAATATGGTTAAGATGGAGATCGCAGGTTTGATTCCGGATCAATGCAATATAAATAGCGAGTGTAAGGGGAACGCTCCCGAAGCTGAAAACCCCAAGAAGTACTCCAGGTACACATTGGCATAAAAAAGTTCCATTTGGACCAAACAATTTTTTTTTGGGTTAGGTTTTTTTTTTGCATTGTTTGCTCTTCATCGTGTTAATAAAGCTAAATGAAACGGTGCCAAGCGCGAGCTTTTTTATAGTGGTGGTTTTTTTATTGAAACATAAATATTTTTACGCATAATATCGTAATTTATTTGGTATTATTTTACTATATACACTATACAGACACGCTTGAATATTTCTCTGGTGCAATATTTATATTGCTGGTACTGTCAGCTGCATTGATATTATAACATACTTTTTACTTTAGTGCATTGGCACTATTGTACTACTGAATATTGAAGTGGACGCATTTATTGGTACTAAAGTAAAAAGTGTGTAATAAGATCACAAGAAAGTGTTTCAATCAAGGAAACCTCAGCATGGTACTCACCAGAAACAGTAAACATCACTCATAAACCAATCCGTAAAAGATATTAGGTTTTAGACCGTACACATTGATCCCGAAGTTTCAGTTGCTTATCAGCAGCCACAGTTTCGAGAACGAATAGAATTGGGTATAATCCTATTGTTCAAATAAATTATCTAACCGAGCTTATTAAATTAGGAATAGTAAAAGAGCGGTAAAATTGCGCCAGTTCGTATTTTAAAGTTTTTATTTATTTTTAATCATCCACCCAACCTACAATAGTAACTGATTTGACTATAAAATTTTATGACGTCACTAAATCTTTTTTGAATGAATTTTACAGCATTAAGTATGCTAACTCTACAAATCGAATACACAGAGGAAAAATGAAACTTCTCGGGCGGGACTCGAACCCGTGATCTTTCTCTTAGAGGGGGAATGCCTAGACCAACTCGGCTACCGAGACACGCCTGATGTGATTCAAATTTCCCTTCTATTTTATCCGTCATTATTACTAAATCTTTTTTCATACAAGTTACCTTATAACTTATCGTTTTGACGTTTATTATGAAGGAATCAATTTGACTGGTCAGTAGAATACCCAATTACGAAAACCAATTTCATTATGAGAATTGTGTAGGAGGTATTTGTTCAAGCAGTATTATATGATTTTAGGGTAAGTCTAAATCTTCGACAACCCTAGTTCTCATCGACGACGTCACCAAAGTGATAAATCGCATGAAATCACAAATGACAATAATATTTACTTATCCGACTAACTGCTCACAAAAAGTGTTTACATAGTGAACTATATTGATTTGGGTTAATACCTTGTTTGTTCATCCGCCTATTGGAAATAAGTTTTATCAAAGTTTTGATTGTTAAAAGTTTTAAGTGTTTTATTTTGGTTAGACAGACTTTGTATATTCTGATATTCATAAAACGTATATTATTCCATTTTTCAAAGCCACGAGGCACCCCATTCTCTTTCCAAGCCGTGTCGTAGAAGGCGACTTAGGGATAGTGCTGTTTTATATATAGCCCAGACTCGGCCTCTAATGCCTGGCTAGAATTAACAATAGTCTCTAGAATACGGCAATAGACTCATCCCCTGTTACGTGAGACCGAATAAAATGACTGCTTTTTTATAATATAGGACACGTCAATTTGACTTCACCTCGCCTGATGTTAAGCAAAGGCAAAGTCTCGGAAAGAGGGTCAGCATCGGAAACATGTACCATGTTAACAGTGGTGGCATTCAGCTTGACTGCCTCATTAGATGCCTTTTCACACCCCGCTTAAAGGACCCGGGACTGTAGGAAGAAGGAAACACGTGAGCTGGCAGGGAGTTCCCTTAATGGTGCGGCGTAGGAATAGAATAGAATTTGGGTGTTAGGCCACCTCTATCCAACCCTTCGGGGATAAAGGCGTGATTGTATGTATGTATGTAATCGTAACATAAAAAATGTTTGCATTGAGCAGGAACGAACCCGTACCTCCTGAGTAGCGGCCGTGGACACTACCGCTTCGCAACAGAGGCTGTCACATACGGACTAGTGAGTCGAAATGTAAACAAAGGAACCACATTGGCTTCTTTCTTCCATTTACTCAACCTCTCAATATGAACATCATGCTATACCCCGTCTGTTATATAATATTATTGTATTTTAGACAAATGGAAGTAGTGATTGCAAGATAATTTAAAATATCGATGAAGTTTTGTCCCGAATTAAAAAACCTTAATCTATATATGAAAATATAGGTAAGTATCATGATTTCATGTATAATTATTACCTATCTATACATAATAATAAAGCAGCAATAATAAAATCAAAACAAAAATATTTTTTTGAATCGATGTATAAATACCGGGAGTATTGCTGAATATTCTATACACCCCTGCGTACCCATTCGAAGGATGTACACTTACAGGCGCTGTGGTATGAAATCGCATATAATTTACGATAGCCGCGGCTGATTTCCTGGTATTTATTCTGTGGACTTCCATGGTCTGTCGCTGAAACCCATAATCAGATCTTTACGAAATGGGACCATTTTGGAATAAACCTTTTTCAAACCAAAAAATAATTATGTAACTCCGTTTATATTTCCAAGATACCATGAAAACTGCTAGCTGTCCAAACCAATGTGCCATCCAAGCACTTAAATAACGTGCCTAATATCAGCAAAGATAAATAACACGGGTCATTAACTGTTTTATATGACTATAAACTACGTGTGTTCAAACATACGAGTCAGCATTATAAATACCTGGAGCGCTTTTGTCCTTTTTCGACCTTAAACTCACGTACGTGACATTAATCAGACAGTACTGACTCATACTAGCAAAGCTTTTTCTCACCCGGTAATGGATACTCTGCATACAGTCAGTATCAGGAAGATGTCGAAGTACAAAGTACTCAAAATGATCGTAATTTCGTTTTTTTATCCCCTTCCAGTTGACTGATTGTTTTGATATTTGGTATACACCTTTATTATGAACAATAATACCATCTAAATCGATAAATCAGTTTAAAGGACGTGTCAATTTCACTTCACCTCGCTGATGGTAAGCTAAAGGCAATGTCTCGGAAAGAGGGTCACCATCGTAAACATGTACCATGTTAATAGTGGTGGCGCTCAGCTTGACGGCCTCATCAAATGCCTTTTCACGCCCCGCTTAAAGTTTGATTTGCTCATAATACGAGAATTTTAACATCATTTAGAAACTTCATCGTCAAGATATTTATGACGCTGACTGTACGTATAAAGGCTTGTATTCACTAGAATGTATGTTTTAAAAAAGTTTACTAATTGATTTTTTTGCCGATCCATAAGGTTTTTAATTTTTTTATCAGCTCCTGTGTTTTTTTTTTCTTCCTAAAGTCCTAGGTCCTTTAAGCGTGAGTGAAAAGTATCTGATGAGGCCGTCAAGAAGCTGAGGGTCACCATTTTATATTGTTATCATCTGTAATAGTGACCGTCTTTCCTGAGATTTTGTGTTTATCTTGCCTTCAGGCGAGGTCATTTTGACGTGTCCTATATTAAGAAAAATAATTAGTGTTTAAGAATTAAGGTTCTATTAAATACCATTGGGTCCAAAATCATCTTCACCTTTTAGTTGGCTGGTATATTTTGAGCTACAGGCGAGAAGCAGGCTATCTTCTCTGTTATGGAAGGACAGATGGCAGTTACTCCCATAATAGCCAAAATTATACATTCATACGTATATTCACGCCTGTAAATCCCCGAAAGGGTAGACAGAAGTGTATTAACACCCACGTTTCGCCAACTATGATTTTCAGTCCCACGTAATAGAGGGCAAACCTATTGCCATCTAGTGGGCACATTGTCTTGGGCTGTATGTTTACTGTCAAATGGAGAACAGCCCTATCTTTTAGTCACGACGATTAGGTGTCGGGATAGTTTTAATCTACTCTGCTGGTAACCAACACGGCCAGTATAAATCCATATCCATACTAATATTGTAAATGCGAAAGATACTCTGTTTATCTATCTGTCTGTGTGTCTGTCTGTCTGTATGTCAGTATGTCTGCATGTCAATCTGTCTGTCTGTTATGCTTTCACGTCTAAACCACTGAACCGATTTTGATGAAAATTGGTATAGGGATAAATTAGACCTTGAGAACGGACATAGGCTAGTTTGGTCGCGATAACCGACATCCATACGGGCAGAGCCGCGGGCAAAAGCTAGTCAACCATAAAATAGAAAGCGGACTTCATAGGTATATTATTAAAAGATATTTCTATATAAGAATACCCAGTAATAAACTTACTTACTTATTTTTAATACAAAAATGAAGTACACAAAAAAACCTAATTTCTCAAAAACTTTTAAAAGTCCGATAGTAAAATATAATACCGCACTTATTTAAATCGCAGGTATATAAGTGCCCGGTTAATGGCAATAGGCTCGCCACCTATTACATTGGGACCTAAACATAAACTGGCGAAATGTGGGTGCTAGCACCTCTGCCTACCCCTTCGGGGAATACAGGCGTGAGTTTATGTTATGTAATGTCATTTAAATTTATCTTTTTAAATATTCTAAAATAATGAAACAACAAAAAGGTCATTTGTATTCGTGAGGAGTTTTAAGATGTCGTAAAATGGAATTTATGGCGGATGAAAAATATATAAAAAAACTTATTATCACAGTGCTTTGTGAAATATCTTAGGATACAAAAATCATTAACACTCAAGTAGGCACTTAAGATACTTTCATGTTCTTACACTTTACTTTTACTATAGTTTTTATTTCTACTTCTGATCTGCGGTAGCCTAGTGGTATGGGTAATAGACTGCTGAGACGAGGTCTCGGGTTCGATCCCAGGTTTACCATGGCACACACAATGACTTTTCGATGCTTTGCGAAGTTATGTGTGTATTTATCGCAGGTTTATAAATGCCCGGTTAATGGCAATAGGCTCGACACCTATTACATAGGGACCTAAACATAAACTGGCGAAATGTGGGTGCTAGCACCTCTGCCTACCCCTTCGGGGAATATAGGCGTGAGTTTATGTTATGTATGTTATGTTTACTTCTACTTTAGTTTTTACTTTTACTTTAATTTTTACTTTTACTTTAATATTAACTTTTACCCGCGGCTTCGCTCATTTGGAATAGCACTGCCTTTTAAGCGTTCATTCGTAACTTCTCTTTCTTCATGCAAGGGCCAATTGACAGCCTCTGTGGCGTGGCGGTAGTGCACGCGACTGCCACCCAGGAGGCGCGGGTTCGATCCCCGCTCAGTGGAAATATTTGTATGCATGAATATGGCTATTTGCATTGGTCTATGTGTTTCTATGTATAATATGTACGTATTTACAATGAAAAGTATCTAAGTATGTTTATCAGCATTCTAGATTCCATAACACAAGCTTATGCTTACCATGGGTCTAGGTAGCGTTGTGTAGATTGATGCGGAATATTTATTTATTTATTATTTACAACAATGCTGCAGTGGTACTTCTGCTTGGCAGTTCTAAATTTTCCATAAATTAAACGCATCCTAAATTCCTAAATTACCTCTGTGTCAAACAACAAAATTCGCACAGTGTTCGCATTTATAATATTAGCACAGTATAACGAGAGATCTTACAGTAGTTCACCGCGTTTGATGTTTGCGGAAATGCCGCCTTTTGCAGTTTTGTCAGGGTTGTCACTTCAGTTTTTATATATAATTTTTCTGTAATATTCTATATATAACTCCTATTCGTTCTCTTTGTTCTGTCAAGGCACATCAACTCACGCTAATTTATATTACTAGGTGATGCCCGCGGCTCCGCTCGCATGGATGTCGGCTATTGCGACTTTTGGTTATATCTCCGGTTCTACTCAACCAATTATGATCAAGCAAACGTAATATTTTAAGTCTGAGTTTTTGGATTTTGGATTTTGGTTTCGATTTCGATTTCGGTTTCAAATTCGATTTCGTTTTCGATTTCGAATTTCTATTTCGATTCCGACTTGATTTTGGATATTGATACGGGTTCGGGTTCGGGGTTGGATTCGGATTTGAATTCGAATTTCGCTAATCGCTGGGATCGCTAAATTAATGATATATTCTTAAGGAGCCTATCCACGATCAGTTCGCCTGCAGTTTCAAATCGTATCGGGCGGCCTGCAGTCCTAAGTCGACAGCGCCCACACATGAAAGTGATTTTGGCCTGGTGGCCATGCCCTGCTGTCAGTTTTGCGGCTACACACGTCCAGTTGGGAGTCGACAGTTTCCCATCGTATGATTGTCTGCCGGCAATTGTCTGCTATCGGGCTTGACGACCATGTTACCGACGATCAAAGATGGCGGACTTGAAATTTAAAAAAAAACAAATCGAGGTTTTCGTGGTGACTAATTACGTATAATAAAATCCATTTAGCGATCCAAGATGGCGGACTTGAAATTTCCCACAAAGTCAACATGAGCATCGTTTTGGAGGTTTTCAGAGTTGCTAATTACGAATATATCATACATCCAGTCATCTGGGATTGCTACATGAATAACATATTCGTAATCAGCAACCCCGAAAACCGTGAAAACGATACCCATATTGATTTTAGTGAAAAATTCGAGTCCGCCATCTTGGATCACCAAATGGATGTTATATTCGCAATCAGCGACCCCAAAAACCCTGAAAACGATACCCATATCGATTTTAGTCAAAATTTCGAGTCCGCCATCTTGGATCGCGAAATGAATGTTATATTCGCAATCAGCGACCCCAAAATCCCGGAAAACGATACCCATATCGATTTTAGTGTAAATTTCGAGTCCGCCATCTTGGATCACCAAATGGATGTTATATTCGCAATCAGCGACCCCAAAAACCCTGAAAACGATACCCATATCGATTTTGGTAAAAATTTCGAGTCCGCCATCTTGGATCGCGAAATGGATGTTATATTCGCAATCAGCGACCCCAAAAACCCTGAAAACGATACCCATATCGATTTTTGTGAAAATTTCGTGTCCGCCATCTTGGATAGCTAAATATAGAAAACGAAAAAAAAACAATTTTAACACACAAAACGAGCCTTGAAAAAAAAATCACGTGATTAGTGTGATTACAAAAATGAGACAGCCCTGAATCCTTAGTACCGAGTAAAATGTATGGGCGTACCGAGTAATACCCCGCCCCCCACCACCCCTCTCCCCCCGCACGATTGCTCTGTCTAGACGGCTTCGTTGACCGACTGTATGTAGTATGAATCGTTAGACTGTGATATTAGTATGAATTGGTAGTGTTCCCTTGTCAGACCCAATTAAAGGCGATGAATCGTAAGAAGATGAATCGCCTTGAAGTCGAATAAACGATGTATATTGGGAGATATCAGGAGAAGTGAATTTATCGCGAGTTTAATTGGATTTGTTGCGCACATAGTTCGATGTCAGAGTTGGAATGAATCTGGTGAGAGAAGCTCTGGACTTCGGGAAGTTGTTAAAGATTTTAATGTATTATAAAGTTTTGGTCGATTTGTATAAAATTTGTTTCGGTTAGTTCAAATAGCAAACTGTCTCTAAGTTTAATGAAAATTGACATATTTTATGTGAATATCTGCACACAGCTTAGTGGTGAAGGAGTCGGCCTTACGATCGAGAGGTTCCAGGTTCGAATCCTGGCCATTACTCTACCGACGTGAACCCACTCCTAGCGCAAGCAATTTAGCTTACTACAAATAATTTCACACCATAATTTTACAAATATTGCCTTTAACCCCTACGGGTTGTATCTTGTAAATATCTACGTTTTATTAAATACTAGCTTTTGCCCGCGGCTCCGCCCGCGTGGATGTCGGTTCCCGGCAATTATTCGAATTTTTCTCGCCGTAAAAACCTTCCCTGGACTTCCACGAATTATTCAAGACCAAAATTAGCCGAATCGGTAAAGGCGTTCTGGAGTTATATCGTCAGGAAGGAAAACCCGACTTATTTTTATATAGTAGATTAAAACATCCAGGCAATATACAAAGACACCAAATGGGAATCGAACACGTAGCCCCTAATGAAGGAGTCGTATTAATTTCTGAAATCACAGAGACAACTCCTTGAAGCGTATAAACTCCCTATGAATCCAGTAAATAAAAGGAACTATTGTTGTAAAGTGCACGCAATGAACCTAGAAATACAAAACGAATGGTTAACACTAGGTGAATTTTGTATTCCCATAGCCTTAAAATGGCGTACCTTAATATACGACTGGTCACCGGCTCTCCTTAAATTCTATCTCAATGCATTCCAGTTGACCCTCCCCGACCAAAGCAATCTTGTCAGATGGGGAAAAGCCACAGATAAAACATGTAACTCATGTGGTGAAGCAATTGGTACTGCTAGGCACCTACTGGTGGGTTGTAGGACGCTATTAGACCGGGGTCGCGCCGACATGATAAGGTATTAGAAATCGTACGTGAGGCGGTAAGTTTGGCGGTAGCTAGAGCGAAAAAAGTAAAGGAAGGCTGCTCAAAAAAGACAAATCAAAAGCCGTACTCAATTTTGATAGCAGCCGCTGATTGGACATTACTCGCAGATTTGTATGAGAAACACTATAAAATACCGGAGGATGTTTGTGCCTCGTCATCCAGACCCGATATATTCCTATTTTCAAAACAGCAAAAGCGTGCAGTACTAGTAGAACTCACAGTACCGTGGGAAACATGTGGTTAAACTCTACGCCGTGGAAGTAGGAGCAAGGGGAATTCCAGCTAAATCCCTGTATAACTTATTTAAAGACCTCGGATTGCCAAGAGCTTCAGTAAGCTCTTTACTCAAACGAATATCTAAAACGGCGTTGATAGGATCTTACCAAATTTAGATAGGTAGAGGGGGGAACACGACTGACGGTGGAGGTGAGCGCTGATGCATCACAAGGTGGCCACCCTAAACCTACACCTGGGTCGCAAGTCCCAGGCGCCGTCACAGTGTTCCTCTCTGTACCACGCCATGGACCCGGCGACCGCACGGGGAATCCATGGAATGCTAAGAACCGGATCTCTCTAAAATATTAACGCTAAGCACATAAGTCTATCGTTACTATAATAAAATAATACAACCGCCTTTAAATGAAACTGTACCAGTCCTTATAAAGAAAATTAAACTACTTTTAAAACACAATTTAGTACTTGGCTGGATAAAAAACTTGGTGAAATGAATCCTTGGTTGCCAAATGAAATATTTCTTGAAAGTGGGACGCAATATTATACCGGCATTATACTCCAGATCCTTTTTAATATAATGTCTACTATAACAAAGAAAATAATATGTTTTATATAAGTGTTGTCTTCATCTTTACGTTAATCCCAGTCGGATCCGGGACTTCGGGTTTGGCTGCTCTTCTATATTTTCTGTAAAGCGACTTCCACGTGACCTTCACGACCCACAGGCGATATCGAAGCGTTGCAGTTAAACCAGTTGTTGGACTTTTGAGGGCTCCAACTACCCGCAACGACTGCCATAACTGTTCGTATGGCAACCGGGATTGACGGCTTTACGTGCCCTCTGAGACACGCCCAGACCAATGCAAATATCCATATTCATGTATACAATTATTTGCACTGAGCGGAGATCGAACCCGCGCCTGAGTAGCGACCGCTTCACTACTGCCACAGAATAGATAACGGAGGCTGTCATGTTGTAATTCACCTATGTATTGTTGCCAGTAATCCACTGGTGGATTTGTAGAAAGGACTCAGGACATCCTATAAGTAAATTCTAACCTGCTCGTGCAAATGGATAATTGAAAATCCGCTCGGGATCGTACCTGGTGCAAAGGCTAGCTATTGCGATCCAGCGCGGAAATGCGGCCACTGTTCTGTCCTCCTTTGCACCAGACACGATACGGGGTGGGTTATTTACATGACAAAAGCTTGGCTGGCTACTTGACTACTATTATTATAATACATATATATCATCCATCTTAAAAAAAATAATAATTGAAAATTACATTACTGGATTACTAATTTATTGTAGACATCTGAGATCGTCGAATTTGAAAATAAAATGAAAGAAAATTATACTTTTGTCGACATAATGTACCTAAATAAAATCATACTTGACGAATTGGCATCAACATTTTTTATGAAACATTATCTGAACAGCCGGCCAGTTCCCAAAAGTACATTTCCGTATTTCACTTTGCATTACTGAATGAGGCTCTCCTTTTATTCCGGCAAATCTTTTTTAAGTATGAAATTAAAGAGACTGGAAGAGACACTGAGAACAGCTTACATCAATGAAAAATAAACGTTTCATTTCTTGAGGTTTGTTAGTTAGGAGTATGTGAGAGTGGAACCAAAGTTACACTACTGATCTGAACCTCATTGTCAGGATTCGAACGTTGGACCTCTCGTATCGTCAGGCCAACTCCTTTACCACTAAGTTATCGATCGGGTCCTTTATGTGCGGCGTAAAAAGGCATCTGATGAGGCCGTCAAGCTGAGTGCCACCATTGTTAACATGGTATATGTTTACGATGGTGACCCTCTTTCCGAGAATTTGCCTTTAGCTTACCAGCTTATCAGGCAAGGTGAAGTCAAATTGACGTGTAATTTTATAAAAAATAAAATTGTAACCTCCGTATTCCGCATCCAATCTATCCACCTTTAGCTTACCATCAGGCGAGGTTAATTAAGTCATGTCCTTAGATATAAGAAACAAAATGAAAAAGACCGGCCGTCTCTGAAAACCAGCGCTGTCCGCCTGCACTACAACGCGGAGAGCATTAAGCTGAGAGGCGGCCGTTTATTTCTACTTGGCCGTGTGTGGCATTATACCCTACAATATTACTAGGTATATTAATGTTTATTTTAAAGTAGGTATCGTATAATTTATGTTATGTTGACATGTATAAATATTGCCAAGTGAAATAAAAATATTTGCTTTCTTTCTTTTCTTTCAAAATTCAAGTCGTCACTTCATTTGGCTTGAATATGCCTTGTTTTCATACAAGAATTAATAAAAAAAGGTCACTTCCAGCTCTTTTATGCCTCAAAACCGGCGGTCTGCTAAGCCAATATAAAACTTCTGCGTCTCATCCGCTTTCCCTCGGAAACGGATCTCTATAAAGTGCTACTTTTAATTGAATCTCATTTCTTGGACTTAAAACCTTATACACTTGAAAATAAGATACGTTTCACTTTATAACAAGATGCTTGCATTTTTAAGTTGTGGTGACGTATAATAAGAGTGAAAAATTGCCCAGTCTTATTTCTTTTGTAATATTTGGTGTGTTACATAAAAATTCTTGAGTTTCATGATATAAATAATTTACCCTTTTTAATCCATAAACGTAAAATGAAAGTGAAAATTATTAATAGCTTCCTGTATTCTATTTTATACTTGGATCCTTAATTACAATAAATTGTTTAATCACCCCCATTAACTAAAATATAATAACTTTATTTTTCTTAAAATCTGTGCAGAATTAATATTATTTTTGATTCATTATCATTACTAGCTTTTGTCCGGAGCTCCGCACGCGTGGATGTCAGATATATAGAATATAGCCTATATCCTTTCATGGTCTAATCTACCCCTATACCAAATTTCATCAAAATTGGTTCAGTGGTTTAGGCGTGAAAGCGTAACATACAGACAGACAGATTTACTTTCGCATTTATAATATTAATATAGTTTACGTGTGATTGACAAAACATAAACAACATTAGACGGATTTTCAATCACAGAAGTGCCCTTAACAAAAAGGGTAACAGTGAACTTTACTGGAATATTTGTGTAAGGGTAACAGTTAACTTTACTGGAACTGTTAGGTTGGTTAGCGCACGTAGTTCACTTATTTCGCCCAGTTTAACTGTAGTTTGCAGTTTGAACTGAAATTCAAACGCATGGTGCAGATACGTGAGCAAAATGTTGCTAAGCAAAGTTAGATTTGTTTAGTTGAACTAAAATGTAATCGTAGTTCTGTTAGTTTTATTTAGTTTACTTACATCGAAACGGATTTTCGTAAAGGGAAAGGTCATGGGTTCAAGTCCCACTTTAACGCTTCTTTTTCCCGATGTATTTCTAACTTAAAAAGTTAGCATAATAAATGCTATAAAAATTTATGCTATGAATATTTGGGTAAAGTCATCAAAAATCAATGTTTAAAAATGGTTGAATAATCATCCATTGGTTCCAACAGTTCGTAAGAAAGTTGGTAGATGGCTCCACCGTCACCCATAAAGATGGATATAAAGAGAAGGGAAATTTGAAGTGATTCAGGTGGGGCTCAATAGCTTAGTTGGAAGAGCGTTCCCCCTGTAAGGGAAAGGTCGTGGGTTCAAGTCCCACTTGAACGCTTCTTTTTTCCGACGTATTTCGAAGCATTTAATATATTATGTGTTTTGTCGACAACTGAAAAAATAATCTTTGTAACTCAGTTTTAATTGATTTCAGTTTTTAACACCCTTTTATCGAAACAAAATAATTAATACTATGTTACAATATTTTTTATGTAGCTTGCACATTAAGTCTTATTATTTATTGCAAAACTAAACTATAAGGAAGTGATAATAAGGTTCAAAATCCAATGAAAACACGTACTCGCTGTGGAGTTGTTACAAGCATGTTAGAGAAGTACAGCAACATTATATAGTTTAGACAAGAAAGAGATAGTAGATATCAGTAAACTTTTCCAGTACACGAGGGTCCTTAACTGAATGCTATTGTTTAGAAGCTGGAACACCTAGAAGAAAAGAGGAATAACCAGACTGAACTTTGAAAAAGAGTGATTGTATTTCTTAGGACTTCATGAAGCCAAAAATTAAATGACTAGCTTTTGTACTTGGCTCTGTCCATTCTATCAGTTTTAGTAAAATATAAAAGAAAACAAGCGTCGGTAGCTTAGTGGTTAAGGAGTCGGCCTTACGAATGAGATGTCTCGGGTTCGAATCCTGGCCATTACACTACCGACGTGAACCCGCTCCTAGCACAAGCAATTTAGCTTCGTTGGAGGGGTTAGAGGGAATAAAAAATTATTCAGCTCAACATTATGTTGTTTCTGCCACCTCAATAAACTCATTTAAAAATCGACTTGATAACTGGCTACGACAAGACAATACAGTGCTTAAAAAAATTACGGACAATTAAATACAAAAAAAAAATCTATAGACATATTTTATAACTAGAAGTGAACACAACAGCTTGTAGCTGATTGTTCATAAACATAACATAATATAAACTCACGCCTGTATTCCCCGAAGGGGTAGGCAGAGGTGTTAGCACCCACATTTCGCCAGTTTATGTTTAGGTCCCAATGTAATAGGTGGCGAGCCTATTGCCATTAACCGGGCACTTATAAACCTGCGATAAATACACACATAACTTCGAAAAGCATCGAAAAGTCATTGGTGTGTGCCATGGTAAACCTGGGACGAGACCTCGTCTCAGCAGTCCATTACCCATACCTACCACTAGGCTACCGCATAAATATAGAAATTGTTGTTCATAAATATATAAATAAATAAATTATTAGGTACATTTGATTGTTAGGCCTAACAGCTTGTGATGCTTATACTTGGGAACTCGAAGTCCGTTGTTATACTCTTTATCTTAATTTGGCTTACCTTGGCTTTTATGGGAGTGACGGCCACATGACCTTTCAACCTCGAGAAACAAGTTTACACCAGAGCTTCGTCCGATCCCTGGCTTGCAGGTAAGATTGATTTGGACCTCAAAACAACTACCATTGATGAAATTTAAAGAAATTTAAAATCTACATGAAGTAATTGACAATTAATCTATAATATGATAGTGTTGGTAGTTTACGCGAACATCACTCATTTAAACAAAACTGCTATTAACAAAATTTATTGCAATTTATTTGGCAAAAGCTAGTTTACCCGCGACTAGGTCCGCGTTAAGTTCGGATAAGTTTAGAACACGCTGCTCCCGCGACCCAGATAAAGTTCCTTAAAGTTTCTGTGAGCCTGGTACTTCATGCAAATGTACCAGGGTAACAGAAACGGGCTGTTTTTAGGGATTTCCCGGCAATTATTAGAATTTTTCTCACCTTTAAACCTTCCCTAGACCTCCACGAACATTTCAAGACCAAGATAAGATTAATACGTTCAGCCGTTCTAAAGTTTTAGCGAGACTAACGAACAGCAATTGATTTATATATATATATATATATATACTAGCTTTTGTCCGCGGCTCCGCCCGCGAGGATGTCGGTTCCCGTCATTTATTCGAGATTTTCTCACATTTTAAACCTTCCCTAGACCTCCACAAACATTTCAAGACCATGATAAGATAAATCCGTTCAGCCGTTCTTGAGTTTCAGCGAGACTAACGAACAGCAATTTATTTTTATATATATTTAGATAGATAGGTTATTTTATCATTTACACCTAATCCGTCTTAGCATGGCTGTTAAAATAATCGGCAAAACGTCGGACATAATAATACCAAATAAATTGCTGTAGAATCCGTCAACATACTTTATTCTAACTTACCTATTAATAGTGCCTTTAAAAAGTGCTCATAGTACAGATGTCACCACTGTCCTATTTCCCACACAAACTTTGTCTTGAACTATGCTAGACTAAACACAGTCTCGATAGGAGTTCCTATTGTGTAAATAAAAGTGGAACCTTGTGGAACCTATTATTTTGACAGATAGTGTACGCCCCGCTCCTTTGTTCCGACGCTAGAATAAATCAAAAAGAATTTCTTATGAGAAACAGACTGCCAGTACACTCGACAACAGTGATGTTTAAGTGATATAAAAAGTATTGGACGAATATAAAGGGTGCGGATGTTTATTGGATATGAAGTGTACAAAAATATGTGTATATAATAATGTGTATGTGTGTGTATGAATTTTGACAAATTTTTGGATTACTATTTCGCTTTAAACTATTATCACTGACGTTAATATTAGAGGTATCTGGAAACACCAAATCATACAACATGGTAAATATCCTGATACCCCTTATTATAAATTTTGCCGTCGGATTTTGGTTAAACATCAAGAATGAGTTAAAGGAATACAAAACATACATACATAAACTCACGCCTGTATTCCCCGAAGGGGTAGGCAGAGGTGCTGACACCGACATTTCGCCAGTTTATGTTTAGGTCCCAATGTAATAGGTGGCGAGCCTATTGTCATTAACCGGGCACTTATAAACCTGCGATAAATACACACATAACTTCGAAAAGCATCGAAAAGTCATTGGTGTGTGCCATGGTAAACCTGGGATCGAACCCGAGACCTCGTCTCAGCAGTCCATTACCCATACCACTAGGCTACCGCAATTGAATAATAGGTTAGATATAGATGCCATCCACAAGATATTGACCAGTCCTAATTATTAGGTAAGTAAGTATTTTATTATAGAATGATCTCTTCTCAATAGTCATAATCATTGTATTCAGTTTTAATTTTTATTACGAGTATAAGTACAATGAACTACATGTACTTTTTATGTATAAAATAAAAGAAAATAAATACCTTTTATAGAATATAATATAAAAACATTACGTATATACTGTCATTGTGAAAATTATAACGTGTGTTTGCAGCTGACGTATAAAACAAAATTAAACCCCCAACAAAAGAGCCTCATTATCGTTTAAAATAAATCACGAATACGAATTTTCTCGAGTAGAAATCATATTTCATATTCGTATTTTCTGCTCGTTGGGAATAATGGGAAGAGTAACACCCTGTGTATTATTTGTTCGACGTACGCCCCGTGACAAGAGAGAGGAAATAGGCCCATTTACGGATGACGTCATCAGTTATCGCCGACCCAGCCCATCAAGTGAATTATTCCTCAAAGGAATATTTAGGCTGGCAATCACAGCCCACCGGTTTGGGTAAATGTGTGGTTTTAAACAGAATTGTTTAGGGACATATTCAACTGATTTTAACAGTTAGTTTATAAAAGATTATTTATTTTAAACTAGCTTTTGCCCGCGGCTCCGCCCGCGTGGATGTCGGTTATCGCGACCAAACATAGCCTATGTCCTTTCTCATGGTCTAATCTACCCCTCTACCAAATTTCATCAAAATCGGTTCAGTAGTTTAGGCGTGAAAGCGTAACATACAGACAGACAGACAGAGTTACTTTCGCATTTATAATATTAAGTATGGATATGGATTAAACTTTTACCAATTTGTTTTCTTTCTACACGATTTTGATGTAGACAAACACACGGCCCACCTTATGGAAAGTGGTACCGTATAATTAGAAAGATAAATTCAAATACATCGGGAAAATGAAATGCTCAAATTTCCCTTCTCTTTCTGCTCCTCGTTTTCGTTCCAGTGTTTCTTTAAGGGCGAAGAGCGTAAAAATGATTGAAAAATCATTCATTGGTTCCAACAGTTCGTAATAAAGTTGGTAGATGGCTTCACCGTCGCTCTTAAAAACGGATATAAAGAGAAGGGAAATTTGAAGTGATTCAGGTGTGGCTCAATAGCTCAGTTGGAAGAGCATTCCCCCTGTAAGAGAAAGGTCGTGGGCTCAAGTCCCACTTGAGCATGTTATTTTTCCTGATGTTTTCGAATTTTAAAGTTAGCATAAATGCTATAAAAATTCATTCAAATGGAAAGACAAAGTTTAATTCCTTTGTTATAATAAGGTTATCTTCAGGCTAAACAGCCATTTGCATTTCCCCAAAAATTCAATAACAGTTAAATATTTACAATGGTCTGTGATATAACGGTAGACCATAATATGACTGCTACATAAGTCAAAGGTCAAGGGTTCGATTCTTGCTCAAAACAAATACGCCTTGCTTAGTTTTGGATTATAATATGTTTGTGTTCATAAAGTATTTCTTAATTTACTAAAATCAAAATAATATGTTTTTTTGCGTTTTATTACCTATAAGGCAAGCGTTAGTTAGTTTGAGTCTAGATGGCATTATTTTATATGCATGAATGGCAAAAAAAACTTTTGCCAATGCTTCAACCAAACTTATAACATTCAACTGTGTGGCATCAAATAAACCATAATTACATTATTTTTCACAACATCTCCTGCAACAAAAAACAGCAAACAAGAATAATGATAATCCATACTAATATTATAAATTTGAAAGTAACTCTGTCTGTCTGTCTATCTGTCTGTCTGTTTGTCTGTCTGTCTGTATGTTACGCTTTCACGCCGCCTAAACCACTGAACTTATTTTAATTAAATTTGGTATAGGGATAGATTAGACCATGAGAAAGGACATAGGCTATGTTTGGTCGCGATGACCGACATCAACGCGGGCGGAGCCGCGTGCAAAAGCTAGTCAGAAATAATTTTAATTAAAAAGAAGCTAAAGCATTGCGTCTCCGACTGTACACTCGTTGGCCTAGCCACGCGACGTCCGCCTGGCTGCGCTCGGAAAGCGACGACTTAAGAGCCAACTACACTCACACAGTTAAATAAGGCTGTACATTGAACCGGTAGTATTTTTTTACTGAAAATAGGGTATTTTTTTGGGTTTCGTATCCAAAGGGTAAAAACGAAACCCTATTATAAAGTTCCGCTGTCTGTCTGTCGTTACCAGGCCGTATCTTATGAACCGTGTGAGCTAGATAATTGAAATTTGACTGATTTTTTTATAGCATTTTAATGCTAACTTTAAAGTTCGAAAGACATCGGAAAAAATGAAACGCTCAAGTGAGACTTGAACTCACGACCTTTCCCTTACAGGGGGAATGCTCTTCCAACTGATCTATTGAGCCACACCCGAATCATTTCAAATTTTCATTCTCCTTATATCCGTCTTTAAGGGCGACGGTGGTGCCATCTACCAGCATTCTTACGAACTGTTGGAAACAATGAATGATTTTTCAACCATTTTTAAACATTGAATTTTGATGACTCCGCCCGAATATTTGACTGAATTCAGTCTCACTTGAGCGTTTCATTTTTTCCGATGTTATTTCGAATTGAAATTTGTTTAAGGATTATGTATCCTTATCCTAAATGCGAAAGTAACTCTGTCTGTCTGTCTGTCTGTATGTTACGCTTTCACGCCTAAACCACTGAACCGATGTTGATGAAATTTGGCGTAGGGGTAGATTAGACCTTGAGAAAGGACATAGACTATGTTTGGTCGCGATAACCGACATCCACGCGGGCGGAGCCGCGGGCAAAAGCTAGTAGGATATAACTTATGAACGTATTGATCTGTTAAATGTCAGTGCCAATATATAAAGTTCAGTCGGTTCATAATTTACAACAACTATTCTCAAGTTCCACTGACAGTTGTTTCAAGCTACAGTTACCAATATAAAAGCGGTTTTAATGTAAATTGAATTATACTTTTGCCCGCTCAGAGGCAACCGCTTAACAAACTGCAGTGCCATATTAAATATGGCGAAAATTTTATGTAGTCAAATAAGTTGCTTAGACCTCTTTTTAGCTACTATTTTCAGTTGACTTTAGTGAGATTTACTTTAGATGGAGACTGAATTTACAACAGATTGGCCTTTAGGTTACGGTAACCATTGCAGACGTTAAAGTAATATTATGTGTACCATGATCACGTTAAATTCCCGTTAACATTAATAAATAATAAATAAATATTTCATAACATTGTACACAACGCTATCTAGACCCATGGGACAGAATAGATAATATTACTAGCCCATGATAAGCATAGCTTAACTCATCATTCACATAAAGACGTTAGTCCTGATTGCATCCGGGTGCACTTGGAGCTCAGGGTCCGCCTTCCAGCTCTTCCTCCTCCACTTCGCACGATCTTGGGCAGTAGCGTAGCTTAACTAGCTTGTGTTATGGCATCTAGAATGCGGTTTTTTTTTTTATACAGGACACGTCAATTTGACTTCACCTCGCCTGATGTTAAGCTAAAGGCAAAGTCTCGGAAAGAGGGTCACCATCGTAAACATTTACCATGTTAACAGTGGTGGCTCTCAGCTTGACGGCCTCATTAGATGCCTTTTCACGCCCCGCTTAAAGGACCCGGGACTGTAGGAAGAAGGAAACACGTGAGCTGGCAGAGAATTCCAGGTCTTAGTGGTGCGGCATAGGAATGAATCACTGAAACGCTTGGTTCTAGCAGGTATACTCTGCACCGGATAAACATACTCATATACTTTTTTTGTAAATACATGCATATTATACATAGATACACCCGGACCAAAGCTATATTCATGCATACAAATATTTGCACTTAACGGGGATCGAACCCGCACCTCCTGCTTAGCAGTCACGTTCACTACCACCACGCCACAGAGGCACATTATTGTGAAGGATTCCTAGTTAGTTAAATGCTGTATATTGACTTTAAAATCTCTCCTGACATCCTTAACGACACAAGCGCCAGTTCAACTGAGCAACTTGGAACCAATTTGGCTTCGAGTAGGCACCGAATAGTAACCATATTGAACCAGTACCGTCGACAGCAGATCAATCTTAACTACAAAAACAAAGTCAGAAGCCAGTTCACGTGTTTCATTTTTCCTACAGTCCCGGGTCCTTTAAGCGGGGAGTAAAAAGGCATCTAATGAGGCGGTTAAACTGAGTGCCACCATTGTTAACATAGTACATGTTTATAATGGTGACCCTCTTTCCGAAACCTTACCTTTAGCTTACCATCAAGCGAAGTAAAGACAAACTGACGTGTAATTTCATAAAAAAATCTTAATACCATAAGATAAGATAAGATAAGATAAGAAAATTCTTTATTGTACACTTATAAATTTTAGTACATGTACGGACAACATAATAAGAAATGTACAAATGGCGGCCTTATGATGGACATTTTTTAATCTCAAAACAATAATAACGTTTGGGTAGTTATTACTGTAGTCATAAACTTAAACTATATACACACATATATACACACATACATATCCCTACATACATACATAAAAATAAATATACTATTTACATACATAAACATATTATTAATTACATACCTAAGTATAGTATTTAACATAAACCTTAGCACATACTTACATTAAATTTCTATAATATATACATAAATAGGTACACACGACAATGCCTATAAGTATGCAGGCCACACTAGTAACACGTATGTGTGTGTAAATCTAACGAGTGTATTATATTACGTTTCTATGTGTGCGTGTTGTTATTAACTTGTTTTGAGACTCTAAAGTAAAATTGTCAGTCAAAACTATTAACATTATTGATATTGATCCTACCCACATTAAATAACAACTACTGTGCTCATCACCCGTGCGCGATTAAGTTAGCTTATTTTACTTCTGTCACATAAGTTCTCGTAGCAAAGTGTCTAAGACGGCGGATATAAATCTGCATCGTATTCGAGTGTCGCGAGATCGAATCCTTGCGCGACGAGCGACGCGACGTGCAGAACTCTTTTTGCCGTTTTTGTAATATATTTTTTTAGTAATAAGTAAATTTTATATTACATATTATAATAAGTATAAAGAAATTGTTTTATTTTCCTTCTTTGTTATTTTATATTAGATAGTAATACTATATAATCTATAATATTATATAATATTAAATCATATATATAATATTTTTTTTAGTAAATTTACCATACTTATTACTAAAAAAATATATTACAAAAACGGCAAAAAGAGTTCTGCACGTCGCGCAAGGATTCGATCTCGCGACACTCGAATACGATGCAGATTTATATCCGCCGTCTTAGACACTTTGCTACGAGAACTTATGTGACAGACGTAAAATAAGCTAACTTAATCGCGCACGGGTGATGAGTTCCATTCGGCTTAGCCGAGCTTAGACGAAAACGCCCGAACAAGACATGATGCCCTATATTGTAAAAGGTAAAAGTATACGATGCTGGTACGAGCGTGTAAGTCACGCACATAGAAACGTAATATTATAATACACTCGTTAGATTTACACACACATGCATGTTACTAGTGTGGCCTGCATACTTTTAGGCATTGCCGAGTGTACATATGCAGATAAGATTAGATATACTTACACATATTATATATAGAAGATATACACACAGCGAGTACCAAAGCAAGACCTTATGATAAAGTTACAATGAACTCAAATAATGTTGTTTTATAATTTTTTTGAAAATAGCCAAGGATTGTGCACGTCTAATATTCACAGGCAGTGCATTCCACAACCGTACAGCGTGAACAGTGAAGGACTTGTCATAGAATTTTGTAGAATGAGAGGGCGTGGATAATTGCAATGTTACTGACGACCGCAAGGATCTTGAATGTGTGTCATTTAGGAACACGAAGCGTTCTTTTAAGTAAGTCGGAGTACAAGGATGGAAAAGAATACTGTAAAGCATGGAAAGAATATGAGCATTCCGTCGAAGTCGAATTGGGAGCCACTTGAGCAAGTTGCGAAACTGTGATAAGTGATCATATTTACGAAGACCAAATATGAATCACCATGGTATTAAGATGAAGTCAAAACTGTTTTATTGATTTTAATTTTTATTAATCTCCGTAAAATTGTGTGCCAAATTATATCAGAACAATCACTCAATAGGAAGGAAGAAAATCAAGGTAATAAGATCATTTTGAGCACTTTGTTCTTATCTTATCTTTGTTCGTCAAGATTGATCTTATGCTGACTGCACAGTCAGAGTAAATGATCTTAAAACTCTCGTATTAACAGCAAATCGAACTGTTTTATTGATTTAAATGGTATTATTGTCTGAACTAAAGGTGTGTACCAAATATCAGAATAATCAGTCAACTGGAAGGAGTTCAAAATACAAAATTAAGATCATTTTGAATACTTTGTACGTCAACATCTTTCTGATGCTGACTGTACTAAGGCTTCCAGGATGTCCTTCGATTTTTCCCGTATTCTATGTAATGCAGGATTGTTTATTACTTCTTACTTGCCTCTATGCCCTTAGAGACCTTCCTTGCATACAGTACTAGCTTTTGTTTGTACACATGTTCCTATTTCCTTGCAAATTGGATCAAGTTGAATATTGCAGGACATTGTTTGGTATGAATTATTTACCAGTCAAAGGGTTAAAGAACTTTTTTTTTTTTTTTCAGAATAATAGTGTTTATATTCGTTCCCCATGTAGGTACCCATTGGTCCCCTGGTAAGAGTATTGGAATAAAATAGGAACTTAACATAAAAAAGTTTTTCAAAATTCTGTACAAGGTACTGCGAAAATTACTATGCACAATGCGTATTAAGAAAACCAATAATATATATTTTTTTCATAAAATGAACATATAAATAGTATCAACACTCGATACATACCAAGCACGGAGCTTGTATAATATCGAAGTCTACCGAGACCAATAAATAAAGGGTCTTACCGATTACGCAGCGAAGCAAGACTTTTGGTTGCTACGTGACCGAGGTTTCGTAAGAAACCGCCATTCTTGCATTCTTATTTACAAAGAAAAAATAAACGTAAATACCCATTATTTATGTGCGTGTCAGAGTGAAAGCCTTTGGTCCATGTTCGTAACTTTTTTGGTAACCAGCTACGAAAGAAGAATTTTATTTCTGTTTTTCGTAACTAGTTACCAGTTAAGATTATCGGTCTGGGCTGGTTCCCGGTGGAGTAGAATAGCGCCACCCCATTCCCGCGGGTGTTGTAGAAGGTGACTGAGGGACCTTGAACTCCCTCATACCTCAAACAACGTTTTGAGTTCCTGCACAACACACACTCGAAGGTTTTAAGATCATCAGAGAATCTGAGATTGAAAATGCCGAGTCATTCCACCAATTTTGCCGACAAATCTTTTTCAGTTCAAGCGGTTCGGTTGTGGAATGCTCTCCCAGCAACTATCAGGCGAGCTCAGTCCTTGCCTATATTTAAAAGACAAGTCAGAGAACACTACCTAGTCTCTCTAACCGAAGTGGAATAAATAATTAATTATTTTCCTTGATTATAATATGGGAAAATGTTAGTATCTATATTTATGTGTATATTAATGTTATGCCATAATCTGTGATATTACTCATAATAGTATGTATGTATGTTTGATATATTTATGTATATCTACCTATACTTAGGTAGCTATTGTGTTTATTTATTTTATTTGTTATCACTTGATTATTTATTATCTATGTACACCAAACTACCCTGAAATCATTGTCTCTATTTTTTTCTCTCTTTCCTATGGTTGCCTGGAAGAGATTGCCGCAGAGCGATAAGGCCGCCAATCGTATTTACCTACCAAATTGTTATTATTTGTTATATGCTATATCCTTGGTGTACAATAAAGACAATTATTATTATTATTATATGTATACAGCCTATGACAAACTGCCCGCTTGACGGCAATAGACTCACCCCTCATTACGTGACCAAAAATCTAATCGGCGAAATGTGGGTGTTGGAACAGATCTGCCTACCCTGCCTGCCAATCCTCTTAAGAACAGTCACATAAAACTAAAATGATAATTACTATATATTAAGTTCAATGAATAAACCTCTTACTCTTGCCACACTACCTAACGTACCTACCTATCGTAATAATTATGGCATTGTGAAGTGTTAATGTCATATCAATCAATATGTCAATAAATTAGACGGTAAATTGCGGCTACACCTAGGCGTTGCTGCCTCCTTCTGCGAGCAAGTAATGCTCGAGAAGGAGGTGGCCGGTCGGGTTCGGACTAGACTCCGGGCCCGGGATGTCCGCACAGAGCGAAAGCGAACCGGACGTCGGAGGTTGCAGAACGACCTCCACCCTCCATGAGCGCTGGCCTGGGGGTGACCGGTGGAGCCGCCTGTCACCCTAGCAGAAGCAGGCCGCGGCGGCGCCTCCCCGTAACCGGGTCTAGATGGGGACACTGTGGTCCCCACAACCCGAAGGGGGCCATCTCGAAAGAGATGGTCCTGGGTCTGCCGGGGTGCGAGAGATATGCTTTTGGCAATCTTACCTCCGGCAACCAAGGAGCCAAGACGGCGTGCGTTTTAGTCGGTTCGAGTCCGACATAACCACTCCACCGGCTCCGTGGGGGTGGTATCCGTGGGGATATATCGCACGATAAAAAAAAAAATCACCCTGGCGTTGCTAAATTTATGACGGTGATTGGGTATTTTCCTGTAGTTCAAATAAATTAGGTATCTAACCGAGCTAATTAAATTAAGAATGGTAAAAAAGCGATAAAAGCTACGATGGTTCTTATTTTATCGTTTTTCTGTTTTTTGCGTTTATGCGGTAGTCTAGTGGTATGGGTAATGGATTGCTGAGACGAGGTCTCGGGTTCGATCCCAGGTTTACCATGGCACACACCAATGACTTGTCGATGCTTCTCGAAGTTATCTGTGTATTTATCGCAGGTTTATAAGTGCCCGGTTAATGGCAATAGGCTCGCCACCTATTACATTGGGACCTAAACATAGGGTCAGCCGGGGTGCGAGGGATATGTCGATGACAACCTCACCTCCGGCCTAGCACCACGACCTACAGTCAGCGTGCGGTTTTAGTCGGTTCGAGTCCGACATAACCTCCCCTTCCGACTCCGGCAGGGGGGTATCCGAGGGGATTTCCGCACGAAAAAAAAAAGGGACCTAAACATAAACTGGCGAAATGTGGGTGCTAGCACCTCTGCCTACCCCTTCGAAGAATACAGGCGTGAGTTTTTGTTATGGTTATGTTATGTTTTTTTTTTCATTATTGCTCACTGCAGAATGTAGCTTCTAAAACATACTGCAGTCATAATTCCTGCAACACTGTACAGTGTGCCATCGACAAACGCTGTATTTATTGAGTAGCCGGCGCGGCGTGATGAATGGCCCAACGCCAATAATCTGACGGATACACATGGTCTCACTATACGGTTGTTCGGTGCATACGACGTATCAAGTGAAACGTATATTAACAACTGTTAGAGCTTACATTGGATGGGTAACCTTTAGAAAGTTTCCAGGGGTATTACAAATTGAAAAAAAAACTATTATTTAAAAGATACGACTAGAATTTTTTTGATTACATTTCCGCAGGTGATTTTTTATAATAAAATATTTATAGCATTTACTAGCTGTCCCGGCGAACTTCGTACCGCCAATTTTTTCCTACCCTCGTGGCGTCAGATCCCGTTCCAGCTGCACCATTTAGGGGGATGAAAAATAGATAATAATTAAATGACGATTGATCATTTTTCTACCGGAAAGAAAAAAATATTAAATTACTAAAATGGCTATTAAAAAATAAGGGTTGATCGTAGAAGGGTGAAAATTGAGGATTGTATGTATTTTTGTATGTTGTATCATAAAAAATAGAAATTAAAAATTTTGTCTAAAAAATAAAAAATAAAAATTAGGGGTGGAGTACCCCTAACATTTAGGGGGATGAAAAATAGATGTTGGCCGATTCTCAGACCTACTCAATATGCTCACAAAATTTCATCAAAATCGGTCAAGCCGTTTCGGAGGAGTATGGCAACAAAAACTGTGACACGAGAATTTTATATATTAGAAGAAAGATTATGCTAACTTTTAAATTCGAAATACATCGAGAAAAATGAAGCGATGAAGTGGGACTTGAACCAACGACTTTTCCCTTTTTACCGTTGCCCTAAAGACGAATATAAAGAGAAGAGAAATTTGAAGTGATTCAGGTGTAGCTCAATACCTCAGTTGGGAGAGCTTTCCCCCTGTAAGGGAAAGGTCGTGATTTTTTTTAATTTGCCAGACTCTCGGCCACAGTTTTATTTGAGAGACAAAAAAACACAACATAGAAAAAATACAGGGCGCGGACGAGACATAGACAAATGTATCGACGTCGTACCGTATGCACCATTGACCTGCACCATCAATGGTGCAGATGAGACTAATTAGTTTCACTTGCACCATTAATATTGATACAACTACCTCACCATACTTTCCTTCTCCCCGTCCATCGTACCGTATGCACCGGTGAGACTAATTAGTTTCGTTTGCACATGTTTGCACCATTATTATTTCATTTAAATAAAAAACCAATGAACGTCGCAAAACATGTGAACATCGCCTTGAAAAACAAATGAATATCTTGAAACATGTATGCATGCTGTATGGTATGCAGCAACATGTAAAGGATTATTCGAAAACTTAAAAAACTATGTACAAGTTCAAAATCATTAGGGAAATGAAGGGGTAGAAAACTGAAAAAAAAAAACAAATTTTAATGAACGTAGGTAAAACAGACTATCCGGAAAATGACTTCTAAAAAAGTCCTCAGTCCACACACAGTTGTGTATTTAATGTTTCGTAAAATTAAAAATGTTATAACTAAAACACTATGGTCAACCGCATTGATAGCACCTTATAGTGGCATCTCAATGGTGCAGATGAGACCATACCTAATCGATGGTTTCGTTTGCACCATTGATGGTGCAAACGAAACTAATTAGTCTCATCTGCACCATTGATGGTGCAGGTCAATGGTGCATACGGTACAACGGGAATGTATCACCTTTCTGTTGCTTTATATTTTGTGAAAAGTTATTGAAAGAACGGGAGACAGTAGTCCCGTCTTTGTCTCGTCTTCATTCTACATCTTTCTGTTTATCCTGCGCCTCAGTTGCTATATACAAACAGATCCCATGCACACAAGTTCTGTTGTCCTTCCCAACTGCATACATTTGAATGGGCTTACATAATTGAGGGATGGGCAGAGGGTTTAAATGCAATGGGTGGAAATGGCTTTAAGTCGGGTCTTTTGAGAGATAACTGGCTTTTTCCCTGTCGAATCAAAAGAATGAGTTTAAAATACCCTAAATAATCCTTCAAACATTGTCCTAACTCAGTTGAGATAGGTTTTCCATCTAACTACGATACGGCTGTATTTCAATATTTATTTTGTGAAGCTACTGCCATGTGACCTCAACAACCCACTAGTGATATTGATGGTCTGTAATTAAACCAGTTCGTAAGTCTTTTAGCCGTAAGGAATACCACAGATGTTTGCATGGCAAGTCCGTATTTATAATATTTATATAGTATTATACCTATTTAGATTAAATAAGGAAAATAGTTGTCTTAGCAAACGAGCAAAATTTCGTATATTTCGGTTTTATCATTCAAAAATTATAGCAAATTCCAACTTTGGAAGTTGTCATTTTGCACTTTGGCCCTTATAGATAGCCACTAGCTTTTGCCCACGGCACCGCCCGCGTGGAGGTCGGTTATCGCGACTAAACATAGCTTATGTCCTTACTCATGGTCTAATCTACCCCTATACCAAATTTCATCAAAATTGGTTCAGTGGTTTAGGCGTGAAAGCGTAACATACAAACAGACAGACAGACAGAGTTACTTTCGCATTTATAATATTAGTATGGATTCTACCCGCACAAATACTACACTCATCATCATCGTCTTGTCAACCATGACATTTTTTTCATCTATTTCTACTTATATACGAATTCACAAAGGAGATACCTTTGTGAATTCGTATTTTCTTTTGCCTACCTAAATTAATAGACCGTTACCTAATTAGTATAAAAAAATAAAACGTATTGTAGAATCTTTCTTCAAAATACGTTCCTATACAAGCTTGAATAAATCTCCGGGAAAAAAATCTAACAATGTGTTTATGCTGGCTAAACTTATGTTGAATTTCTCCAGTTCTCGTTTTTTATATATAACACAAAGATAACATTGCTGTTGCCTTGTAAAAGTAGAATTTTATTTTTTTCTTTTGACATTTGGAAATGTTGAAATAATAAAGTGAACGCTGGGTTCCGAGGTTAATTAAATTAGGGTCGCTCGTTTATTTTCGCATCGATATTTCTTTGGGGGTTCAGTGAACATGGAGTATAATGAAGGATGGTTTTGTAAACTTTTTTTTGGTGGTTATAATAACGAACAGTAAGCAACAAGTAATATAGGATTAGATTATTAAGCTTTATTTTTTTTTTCTTCATCAATAGCCAATGACAAGTGCCTGATCACAATAGGCTCGACTTTACGTGAAACGAAAAATCATAGTTGGTGGCAAGTATTATTACCTCTTCGGGAATTTATAGTTGTGTATGTAATATTATTTGAATGATTTTTTTAAAGCATTTATTATGCTAACCTTAATATTCGAATACATCGGGAAAAATGAAATGCTGAAGTGGGACTTGAACCCACAATCCCTTACAGGAAGAATACTCTTCTAAATGAGCTATTGAGCCACACCTGACTCACTTATAGACGGATACAAAGAGAATAAGCCAGTGTTTAGAAAATAGTATAAGCGATAGCTCAGTTAGAAGAGCATTCCTCCTGTAAGGGAAAGGTCAATCCCATGTTCAAGTCCCACTTGAACTAGTACCATTACTATACCTACTCTAAGCTTGACCCCCAATCCAGACTAGTAAACTCACTCCAGAGCATCATCCATCAAAGGCATAACGGCTTTCAGGTCAGGTTCATTTGGGCCTCGATGATTTATGTCTCTCCATAAACTCATTCGATTTTCCTAAACATCACAAATACAAAAGAATAATACAGACTCCAAAAGACTACGCCATCAGTAAATTGAGCATTTTAAACGAACCTTTCTGAACCCAATGGAATCTCGTGAGAAAAACATTTACGCCTAGATATATTTGTTTATTGTTATTTAAAACTCTCGAGGGGTGTACAAAACAGAGTAGAAGAAAAAATATTCTTAGCTTTGATTTATGCGTTTATGCATAATAGGCGGAATAAGAAACTTACATCAGTATTTAGTAACATAATCAATTATGCAGCAAGATGATGTGCAATGGTTTACGTCTGTGGCAGTATTTTACCGTCTCTACCACGGTGAATGTTCCGATAAGTTCTTCCAATTAGTTTCAACCTCTCCTTTATTTTCCTATTTTGAATAGCATTTATTATGCCTACCTAAATTTGAATACATCTGGAAAATGAAATGCTCAAGTGGGACTTGAACCAACGCCCTTAAAGGCGGATATAAAGAGACGGGAAATCCGAAGTGATTCAGGCGTGGCTCAATAGCTCAGTTGGGATCATTCCCCCTGTAAGGGAAAGGTCGTGGGTTTAAGTCCCACTTCAGCATTCCATTTTTCCTGATGTATTCGAATTTGAAGAAGAATCCAGCTCAATGCATTAAGTTTACATGTCCTTCATACATTTAATGTTTTGCACAGAATAGGAAACGAACTCGCATCTTCAAGTAGTCGTCCAACCTACTACAGATCGTTTAATTTATATTAAAATGATGCTAACTTTTAGTCTAAGGATGCTAATTACTTAAAATCGCAGTAGCAATGATTGGTACCCAGTTGAAATTAAGCGTGCCCATTGGCCATTCATCGTCCTTTGATGCTGAGACTCCTCAAGACGGCTGCTAATTGAAACGTTCAGTGGAGAGGAATTATTTATGGGCACCATTTGACTACGGCTTTCTTGATTATTTGGAAATGTTGGTTTTCTTTGATCTTGTATTTGGGATATATATTTGGTATATTTGGGTATATTTTTTCTTTGAGTAATTGAAGACTTCGTGGTTAATGATCTAATTATTATTATTGCTAGCATTGCCCCGTGGTTTCATCCAAATAAGTTATATTCTCGCGATCATAATACTTAGTCTATATTTCTTTTGAATAATAGAGCTAATGGTGAATATTTTAAAACTATTGCGGCGTATACTCATAGTTTATAATAGTACGGGATGGTCCGGGACTTCAGGCGATAAGTTTTGCAAAAATCACTTTTGCCGACGTTTCGGCTGCGTTACAGCACCTGTGGTAACGACTTGACTGGCCTGCGAATGTCACGTGGTTTGTGGGGATCATTTTTTGTACGCTTACCTTCCATTACTCTGTGTACCATCGCTGTAAAGCACCCGAAACGTCGGCAAAAGTAAGTTTTGCACAATTTATCGCATGAAGTCCTGAACGGTCGGTTCATTAGTTTCAGAATTATCGTTAGGGCCCCTAAAATTCATACCGCGTGCCCACTCGTCTCCCCGAGTATTTGAAGCTCCCACTCACCCCTTGGTCTCTTGTGTCACGGTTTTAGAATTCCACGTAGACTTTTTAATGACATTCCCGCAATCCATGGCGTTCAATAAATCACAAGGGTTTATATCGGTGGCACACTGGATGGGGTTCGACTAGATGGCTCTTAAAGAGTGGGTTCACGTCATCGTATTTGGCTGAGGCCTCACTTTTGCGTCGCGCTGCGTCGTCGCAACCCTTCAGGAACGTTAGGTCCTTTTAAAGGAATGTCCAATCGGTTCATTAGGTCTCTTTCCCGGAAAGTGCCATTCCCCGAACGTCCACTTCACTGAATGTCTACTTACCTGAATGTCCATTTCTCTGAAAGCCCATTCCCTGGACGTCCACTTTTACACCAGAATGTCATTCTTTGAAAATTTTAATTAAATAAAATTATAGCAAATGAGACAAATTCCTTTAAGAAATTCTAAGCATGAAGTAGACTAACCTTTAGTAGCCGGCGGAGATAATAATGAACCGACTTAAAACACTTGCTGTCTTAGGCCATTTTTATACCAATTGGCAGACAAGCACATACCCCAACCTGTTGGAAAGTGGTTACCGTGGCCTATGGACGAGTGCAACAGGGATTCACACTCGTACTGCCATCATTGTAAGAACAGAGAGTTTCTGTGCCGTCAGTGTAAAAGACAAAGCAGGACCAGCCTTTGACTTTCCTACTGACAATACATTGAGATGAGATGAGATTGCGTCTGGTATATCCTTCACAATTTCACACACTCTGCAATTATATTATGTAAAGCAGGTTTGGGAGTAATAATCTTGTAATGCAATCATCTCAGTGCAGTGGCTCATGGCTTTATCGCATAGTTCTCTGGTAATAAATCTTGCACGCGTGACAAACGTTCACATTAAGTGTCAGTTGCTTAGAAGTGGATATTGCTTGGCTGCAGTCCTAATGGAGTATCCTACTAATATTATAAACGCGAATGTTTGTGAGTATGGATGGTTGTATGTATGGATAGATGTTTGTTCCTATTTTACGTAAAAACTACTGAATGGATTTTCATGAAACTTTACAATAATATAGCTTATACATCAGTATAACACATATATGCTATATATCATCGTTCTACTACTCAAGGGAACGGAGCAGTGATCTACTCGAAATACTAATCCTACGCAGACGATGTCGCGAGCACCAGCTAGTATTTAAATATAACAGCGGATAGCGGGAAGTGAACTATCACCAAATAAAAAAAATCATTATTGTAAGAAGGGTGAACCGCTAACAAAGCACGTTTTCATGAACTATATGTTTATTGTCGAATAAAGAATATGTAGTATTATTCCTTACTCAGTTTTTTTTAGTGCGGAGATCCCTCCAGGATTCAACTTACTTTTTGAAGCTAATACTGAGGATTTCACCATATCGGCACAGAATTATCGATCTCGTTATTTTAATACATGTATAAATAAGAAACGCGTTATTTTCTTTAGGGTAAGCAGATATAACATCTAGTCACTTATTATTTCGATTTCTTTATTTCTCAAAATAGTGCATGTAATTACAAACTGTAATTACATCTTTTTGACGCTAATTCTAATTTATCAATTTGCTTTATCATTGCTTCCTAACCGTTAGTACCAAGTCAGTGTCAGAAAGATATTGACGAACAAAGTACTCAAAATGATATTGAATAACACACTTGTACTTTTTCCACTGAGTTTATTTTAATTCTGAACCTGACCGGTTTCGCCTTACGTCATTCTCAAAAAAAAAACCTTTGAGAATGCCATTAGGCGAAACCAGTCAGGTTCAGAATTAAAATAAACTCAGTGGAAAAGTACAAGTGTGTTATTCAATATGTGTAGCAGATTCCACCAAGCGCCATCAATCCCCAGTATAAACATTTTATTTTAATAGACAAAATTGGTTCGACTCAATAATCAAAATGATCTTAGTTTCGTTTTTTACCCACTTTCAGTTGACTGATTGTTCTGTTAATTGGTCCACATCTTTAGTTTGGACAATAATACCATTTAATCAATTTAATTTGCTCTTAATATGAGAGTTTTACGATCATTTTGAAACTTCGACGTCAATATATTTCTGACGCTGACTGAACCCACCATACCATGGACATACACCTTCTTCGTTTTTCATAAAAGTTTTCATGAATGCACACAAGTTGTATAATGATATGAAAAAAGTTATTTAGAAGATATGGTACGAAAAGAATACACAAAAATCAAAAAACTGCGCGATCCTTTTTCCACAAGTTAAAAGAGGTTATTAATGTTAGTAGATTTCACGAACATTAATCTTAATGTTAACTGGAGTAAATAAATAACGTTACGCGTGGCCCTTGGCGTGAATAAGGCTTACGCAGTGATTTAAAAATATATGTAGGTATAGAATACATGGTTATCCCTTTTGGTAGACAACACTTTGGTAAAAGGATATAACTAATGACAGAATTATTTACTGTTTTTACATTAATCTTCTCTTTGCATAACTAATGACAGAATTATTTACTGTTTTTACATTAATAATCGTTTAAATAATAAGCTATTTCGTAAAATTATTTACTTTGACAAAAAAATAAAATTAATTTCAATGTGTAATGAGGCCGTCAAACTGGATTCACAAAGTCAAGTCAAAAAGTAAAATGCATTTATTCTGCATAGACCATTAAATCGGAACTTACAAAACGCCAATATAAAATAAGTATTAAATACTAGTTTAGCAAATGGACCACTGGTTCGAAACGGGGCCTAGACCTGAGAAGACTCAGGCGAGAAACTCAGCGGGCATTTTTTTGGTCTATTTACGAACTTTTACTTAGTCTACGTGTCTATTAAGGTATGATTCCAAAACTGACCGCATATGACAACTCCAGAGACATGCAACAAAACGTATACATTACTTGTTAAACTTGGATATGGATAAAGTCGACTATTGAGAAGCTGGAATAAATTACGCGTATCCGCTGCGAGCCTCTGCAGTTGTCGTGTGCAGTCACCCTCGTAAACATACTTTTATGGTGACCCTCCTAAAACTTTGTCTTCAGTCTACCATCAGGCGAGGTAAAGTTAAATTGACGTGGCGTATATAAAAAATATTATTTTTGAAAGTTGATAGCATTTATTACGCTAACTTTACAATTTGATTACATCAAGAAGAGAAGGGAAATTTGAATTGATTCCGGCGTGGCTCAGTAGCTCAGTTGGAAGAGTAGGTATTCCCCCTGTAAAAAAAGGTTCAAGCCTCACCTGAGCAATACATTTTTTCTGATGTAAACGAAGAATATTATGTACTAGCTTTGACCGCGGCTCCTTCCGCGTGAATGTTGGTTATCACAACCAAACATAGCCTATGTCCTTTCTCATGATCTTATCTACCCCTATACCAAATTTCATCAAAATAGGTTTAGTGGTTTAGGCGTGAAAGCGTAACATACAGACAGACAGTTACTTTCGCATTTATAATATTAGTATGGATAATATTAGTATTAATTTTATGATTCAAAACCACTTTAGTGAAATTCTCACACATTGTATCTACAATACACTTTCTCTGAAATAATTTCAAACAAAGCAAAGTTCTCAAATATAACTCTCAAATTGTGTGAATATTATAATCTTAGTATTCAAATGTTACTTTGAGGTTTACATTCACAAAGGAGGTTTGAGAGAACGACTTATAATGTTTCTTTTACAAATTACAGAGTAAAACTCGATACGGGTTTAGGTTGATTCGATTAAACGAAAGTACTCTAATGTGTTTGTACGTTAAGATATTTAACATATTAATTAGGGAAGTTCGCAATTTAATATATATAATTTTTAGCTCTAAAGGAAAAGTTAATTAAAATTGATAACAAGATATTCAATTAGTTATGGAACAGATGTCACGTCGTCATTTATTTTCATTAAATTAGTATTTTTTTACTATTAGATGGATAAACCATATTTTTTGTTTTAATATAATTTAATGCAAATCGTTTTAAAAACCAGCTGCTAATAATAAATAATAATAAATAAATAATAATAAATAAATATTCCACAACATTCTACACAACGCTATCTAGACCCATGGTAAGCTTTTATTGCTTGTGTTATGGAATCTAGAATGCGGATAAACATACTTATATACTTTTTTTTTGTAAATATATACATATTATACATAGAAACACCCAGACCAATACAAATACCCATATTCATGCATACAAATATTTGCACTGTGCGGGAATCGAACCCGCGCCTCCTGCGTGGCAGTCGCGTGCACTACCGCTCCGCCACAGAGGCTGTCATTCGTATTTATTGCCAAGCCTCATTCGTATTTTTACCCGACTACGGCGAAGCCAAAAGGAGGGTTATGATTTTGACAGGCTATGTATGTATGTATGTATGTATGTATGTTCATTTGTTCCCTCATAGCTCCTCAACTACTTAATAGAACTGGACAAATAAGGTATTGTTACAAGCGGCTTTATCGTCCGATGGTTATAGGCTATATGACGTGTCACTCAATCTTGTGTGGCGCCCTCTAGCGATCATAAGGTACTGTGTTAAAAAATAAATATGAGATAAATATGGCGTGTTTGGTATCAAATGAAAGGGCGTAATAAGCACATTTCAAATATGTATAAATTATTAGCTTTACTTGGCCCCAAAATAATATAAATAAAAAATAAAGTATACCTATAACTAAAACCCGACTAAAAGTAACAAACAAGAAAATATCAAGGATAGCCGTGGTCGTATACAACTTACTCTAACAAAACAATACGTTCTAGGGAAAAGTTGTGTACGACCACGGCTATCCTTGATATTTTCTTGTTTGTTACTTTTAGTCGGGTTTTAGTTATATACTTTATTTTTTATTCAAATTAGTCTCTTTAATTATATACGTCATCACGGGATGACCCATCACCTACAATCTATCCATCAGATGGTATAGATTCATATTCAGGGGTCTCAAATGAAAATAAATCTAGTGAAATGATTGTTGAACTTTTTTCAATAACTTGACAGATTTCTTTTAAAGTGTGTCGTATAGTCTGCCAAAAGTAAACTTATCTTTTTTTATCGTGTAAATCTGACATAACCTTGCCGAAGCCGATAGGCGAGGTTTTACGTATTGGACCCGACTGAAACGCACGCCATCTGTGTCCCATTGGTTCCAGAGATAAGATCGTCTTAGAAATATCCCACTAAACACCCCAGCAACATAAACTTACCTATTTTTTCGTGAGGTTATGATATCCTGGCACCCATCTCTTCGCATGTGATGTCGTACAAGGCGACTAAGCGATAGGGCTGTTAACATCATGACAGTCCAGACTCCGCCTTAAATTCATGGCTTGAGTCAGCAACAGTGCCCGGAATACGCCCTATTACGTGGGACCGAATACATTGATTGCTGAAATGTAGGTATTAATTCACCTCGGCCTAACCCTCAGCGGATAAAGGCGTGACTATATGTATGTATAATATTAATGAAAACGGTCTTTGAACTTTCTTCAGCAACTTGACAGATTCCTGCCACTTTCACGACATCAAAATGATCAACAGTCACCGCAAAACCTACTAAGGTATGTAAATTCGCATTCTCATAAAGTAGAACGTGGTATCCAGCCTTTCCACGTTATTCCAATATTCCCTTTGAACCGGCGTAAAACAGGTGAAATATTTTGCGAGGAATCCCCCTTTTTCCGTGTTTGCGAAAATTGCAGCTATAATGGGTATAAGATTTTGGGGACTTACTGTTTATTCCTAAAACGTGCATTGCTTCGTAATGAGAGGGAAAGTGAAGGGAATCGACATCGGTTTAATAAGTTTTCACGACTAGGGGCTCAATTCTGTTACGTCACGTTTTCAAAACGCGTGATTTTCTATATAATCTAGAAGAAACAAAGTAATAAGCTTTATTATGCCGTATGAGCTATCAAAATAAAACCTAATTAAGTTTTCATGAATTTGTAAAACCTTTAGGATCACTTCATAACTAGATTTATTTTCAATTATTTTTTTTAGAATTTAAGAGGTTTTTAATATTACACTTTTTTTATTTTTCCGTGTAAGCATTAAGCATTCGACTGCTACATGAGAGGTATTTAGGTAAACCTATAAACTAATCGAAAAAAAAACAATAAATATCGTAATAAAATCTTAATTAAGGCACTTTGTCCAAAATTTACCAATACTCTCCATTGGATTTCAGCAATTAATTAAAAGTAAACACACAATGAAATCCACTCTAGCGTAAGATTGAGAAATCATAAAGCAAATTTTATTTTCAAAAACAATTTTCCTCGACCATTTGCTGACACAAAGACGAGAGAACACGCAAAGGACTTCGAAACTTGAAAGCAGTTTCGCAATGTATTTTTAGACTCTGTCCCTCAATAACCTTAAATAACCATGAACAATTTCTACGAAGAAGCCAATCATATGAAAAACTTCATCAACTGCTTGAGAATTATATGACTTCGCAGAAACGTTTTATTGAGTTTCCAATCATGGTTTTTATAAGTAGGTAGGTATCCTTGGGTGTCGTAAAAAGTGACTAAGGGTATGACTGCTGTCCATCCAACAGTAAACATACAGCCCAAAACAAAGAGCCCACTTGATGGCAATAAGCTAGCTTCCTTTTACGTGGGACTGAAAATCATAGTTGGTGTTAATACACCTCTGCCTACCCTTCGGGGAAATACAGCTGTGAATATTTAGATGGATAGTTTTATTGCATTTTGTAACATTCACGTTAACTTGCCTTGATTTACTACTGTTTTTTCCTCCTGTGTTCAAAGTCTTTACAAGAGGCTGTCAATGTAGAAGACACTTTTATCCATTGCCGTTTTCAACTTGCTTGTACCTTTTACCACAAACTTAGAGCAAGTTAGATACCACACAAGCTTGAAATTATATGAAAATAGAGCGTGACAATATATTGTTATTTCCGATGGTGCCATGTTAGGCATTTAATGAAAATACATACATCACATAAAATCACGCCTCTCGTTTTGAGGTAATCAAAGACTACAATTTTACTTGCTGCGATACTGACACATTTTTTAGTCATCGCACTGTACTGAGACAGGTGAAACATAGTTAGGTCGCGAAATTTAGGTGTTCAAACACCTCTGACTACCCCTTCGGGATTTACAGGCGAAAATATAAATATATGGTTAAACGTAGATTAAATTAGGTAGACAAAAGCGCGGAAAGCATGAACATCGCAATAGTTTGGCGACACGCTGGACGTTTTGCGATATCCAGGCTAAACTAAATCTGTGATGTCTCTTTATTTTATGTACAGGTAAATACACAAGCGTAAAGAAAAAACAAATTCTTCTCTTTGTACGAATATTATCCGTGACATAAAATACAAGAAAGTAAGTAACATGTTCAGATTACCCGCTGATAATGCAACACGTATAAGATATTCTTTCTCTCTTTGATTCACTAATAAGTTGAGAGGGAAGACGTTTTCTTTTATCTTTTGTGTAACGCTTCATGCGATCTTTCATCTTTGTTATTTGATACTGTTCTAGCTTCCAAGAGGTTGATTTCTTAACTAGGGCACATGTTTTTACTTTGATGTGGAATTTGTATCATGGGTATTTTCTTTCTTTTTGGATGAATGCAAAGTTTTCAGTTAAGGTTGACGCTGATGTGTTGGGATCCCAAGGATTTTCTTATTAGTGCACCGATATTTACCAAACAACGCAGGCGGACGAAGGAACACTGCGTGGTATAAGTCAGTTCGATATCCATCAAACCGTTAGTTCAAAGTATGTGTAGGTCCAGCAGATCTCTGTACTGATAAAAGTATGATAATATATGTATAAGATTCGTTCGAAGAAAAAAAATGCCAAGTCTCATATTTTTGAAGTCTCTTTTTTATTAGTTTAGCACTTACAAACTTACCCTTGTAATATTTCCTTCCAAGAACAGACTAGTTGTATAAATTACTCACAAAGCCGCCCCTAAATCCCAGTTTATTACCAACTTGATTCAAATTGTAGTAAATTACTAAGCTTCTAAGAACTTTAGCCCTGGGTTCAGCCCAAAATTTCATGACAAATCGACTCTTTTGGACGATAACGGTTAGAAATTTGTAATAAAGAAAATTTTTGGTCATCAGTAAAGAATTTTTTGAATCCCCAAATTGAAGTTTCATTGTTTGAGTCACTCTGTATCCAAGTCTATAATTTGTTAATTTTTTTTTTTTATAATCTAGTTAACCACTGAGCATGAAATTCCATTTCCATAATAAAATACAGATTATTTTAGTATCAAAATAGATAATCTTAGCTCTAAAAACTTTCGTAATATAACAGAAAAATCATCAATTTCACAATCGGCAAAGGATATAAGTATAAATTTATGCAATATACATGTACCTTATCTCCTTTGCCAACTGTACCTTGTAAAGCTAGTTACATAACACTTATTTCCTATATCTTCTATTATTTATCTTCTTTTTGTTTTCACTTCACTTCACTTTTAAAAAAGGTCAGACAAATATTTATGTACATATTCAACAAAAAGAGTATCATCAAATCAGCCTCGCGTAAACTCGGAGTCCTGAACAGAGTGAGACGTTTTTTCACGCCGGAGCAGCGGTGTCTTCTATACAAGACCCAAATTCGTTCCTGCGTGGAATACTGCTCACATCTCTGGGACGGCTCCGCAAAGTACTTATTAGATGCTCTCGACAGGTTGCAGCGACGTGCGGTCCGCATTATTGGGGATCCTGAGGTCACGAACACCCTCGAGCCTTTGCAGATGCGTAGAGATGTTGCGTCTTTGGCAGTTTTCTACCGTCTCTACCATGGTGAATGTTCTGACGAGCTCTTCCAAATAGTCCCACCCTCCCCTTTCCTTCACAGGACGACAAGTGCAGGGCTAAGATGTCATCCATTTACGGTGCAGAGTATACCTGCTAGAACCAAGCGTTTCAGTGATTCATTCCTATGCCGCACCACTAAGACCTGGAATTCCCTGCCAGCTCACGTGTTTCCTTCTTCCTACAGTCCCGGGTCCTTTAAGCGGGGCGTGAAAAGGCATCTAATGAGGCCGTCAAGCTGAGTGCCACCACTGTTAACATGGTAAATGTTTACGATGGTGACCCTCTTTCCGAGACTTTGCCTTTAGCTTAACATCAGGCGAGGTGAAGTCAAATTGACGTGTCCTATATAAAAAAAAAAAAAAAAAACGAAAAAATAACAGCTTGAATAAACCTTTGTACGTGACTGTACCACTGTTGGCTCTATGTAGACATTTAACACACGTTGGTGGACAAAAGACGAACGTACCAATGTGGACGAAACAAACATGTTGTCCAAATTCCGTTTAGGTTTTTGTGGAGAAAATTTTGAACTCCGTGGGTAGCAAACAAAAAACCAGCCAAGTGCAAATCGGACTAGTGCACCAAGGGCTCCATACATTTATTTTCTGTGGTAACAGAAATACATTGTATTGGATAATTTTCAGCTATCTCAGTTCATGAGATATGGCCTGATGATAGACAGATATAAAGCGGAATTGGTTCCGTTTTTACCCTTCAGATACGTTCTCTAAAAGCAGTTGGTATCTTTATTATGCTATGCTTTACTATTTTTCCTGCGTTACTAATCTGCGGTAGCCTAGTGGTATGGGTAATGGACTGCTGAGACGAGGTCTCGGGTTCAATCCCAGGTTTACCATGGCACACAACAATGACTTTTCGATACTTTTCGATGTTATGTGTGTATTTATCGCAGGTTTATAAGTGCCCGGTTAATGGCAATAGGCTCGCCACCTATTCATTGGGACCTAAACATAAACTGGCGAAATGTGGGTGCTAGCACCTCTGCCTAACCCTTCGGGAAACACAGACGTGAGTTTATGTTATGTTTACTATTTTTCCTTTTTTTATGAAGACTTATTAGATTTTTCTGCATTTAACAACTGTTGAAGGTGACTGTACATGATACAAAAGTAGTCCATAGATATATTTTTTTTAAATCTCCAGTATGGCTTCGAGCCAAGCTTTACGGAGTACTGCAATACTTACGTCTTGGGAAGTTGAAATGTGATTTATTTCTGCACTGATTCAAGATATTACAATGGTATTAGTAGTTCCTAAGGCGTTGCCCGTGGCTTCATCCGCGTTGAATACTAAAGACGTGTTTGCGACCTACACAGACAGGTAAAGAATTCTTTGATATTATTTCATGCATTCTAAACAAAACTATCTGGACATAGACTAAGCATAGTTTAAAGCTTATATTATGGGTTCTAGAATACGGATTATAAATATTAACACTATTTGGGAAATCGGGACCTTTGATTTAGTACGCTCTAACGTATACCACTAAGTTTCAACATGGTGCAGGCATTCAAAAGTTTGAAAACAAATGATTAAAAAATAAAAAACCCGACTGCCTCTGAGAAGATCGAAATAAGTTAGATAGCAGGCGGTACCCATTTGCCAATCAAAAACCGAAAGAAAATCAATGGGTACCGCCTGCTATAACTTATTACGATCTTTTCAGAGGCAGTCGACTTTTATTATTATTTAAATATTTGTTTTATTTTATGCTTTTTAGTTATGATATATTATGACATGTGTATATTTTTTTAATCTCCTAATTTTTTTCATTTTGAAACCCTACTCGATAAGTTTGAGTCAAAAATATTTTTGACAACATACGTTTTGGCACCAGAAATCCGCCATTTCGATTTTCTCGAAATTTTAATATACTTGGTGTCACTCACACAATCACGGCGAATCAAATAACACCTCAAAATGTCCAAATCCGTCAAGCCGTTCAGGCTGTAGGCCGTGCCAAATAAATGGACATACATACATACATACATACATACATACATAGTCTCGCAAAACATTACCCTCCTTCCTTCGGCAGTCGGGTGAAAATAAAGTGCACCTTAAAAACATTACACTCCATTTTTGGGAAAGTAGGTAATTAACAAAGAAGAATGCCAACTCCCAAAATAGACATACATTGAGGCAACTTGTTTCGTATTAAAAATGACTTCGTATTTCTTAATTAGGGGTAATTTCCTCTCTTGTTCAGGGAAATCGCAAAATCTTTGATTCTTTGCGAAGTCAATCTTCCAAATTTAGTTAATCAAGGAAATTTCACACCGTGTCAAAGTCAATACCAATGTAATTTCAATTTCTTTGCGATTGATGTGCCCCACTTTTTCTGTTAAGTGCTTTATAAAATATTTGATTAATTTAAAGCAGAGTTGTAATATGAAATGGAAAATTAGTAAATGAAAAATCCAGTGTGTGTGTGTGAAAGAATATGCTATAGATAATTACTATTTATACTGTTGATTGATGGTACTCGGTGGAATTTATTGTTACACAAATTGAGAACACTTACTTATTCTACAATATTTATTTTATTGAACCTGACCGGTTTCGCCTTACGGTTTTCTCAAAGGGTTTGTAAAGCTAAACTGGTTCGGAAAAGGTTACATTTAACCTTTTGAGAATGCCGTAGGACGAAACCGGGTTAGGTCTCGGGTTCGATCCCAGGTTTACCATGGCACACACCCATGACTTTTCGATGCTTTTCGAAGTTATGTGTGTATTTATCGCAGGTTTATAAGTGCCCGGTTAATGGCAATAGGCTCGCCTCGCCACCTATTACATTGGGACCCAAACATAAACTGGCGAAATGTAGGTGCTAGCACCTCTGCCTACCCCTTCGGAGAATACAGGCGTGAGTTTATGTTATGTTATGTTTATATTCTCTATAGATAATTCATCAGTCATACTTACTAAAAATTCAGTGTAAAAATGTGGAAACGTAAAGTAGTTGCAAAAAAAAAAACAATAAGGTATGTTTGGTTTTCAGTCCTCAGTCTGTCCACAAGGAGAAGTAATTCACAAATTTCTGAAGCTAACATTCTTACTAGATCATGTATTATACCTTCCTATAGTCCCGGGTCCATTAAGCAGGGCGTGAAAAAGCATTAAGGTCGTCAAGTTGAGAGTCACAATTATGACATGATTGGTGTTTTAATGGTAATACCAATTCTCTTTCATATCATTATTTTGAAATCTAACAAACTGCTCAAGTTAAGACGGTGATCAGACACGTTCCCAAACAAAAAAAAAAAACTATTTTCAACTAGCTTTTGGCCGCGGCTCCGCCCGCGTGGATGTCGATTATCGCGACCAAACATAGCCTATGTCCTTTCTCATGGTCTAATCTACCCCCATACCAGATTTCATTCAGGTTCAGTGAAGAAAGCGTAACATACAGACTGACAGACAGCGTTACTTTCGCATTTATTGCGTTGCAGTATTCTACCGTCTCTACCATGGTAAATGTTCTGATGAGCTCTTCCAATTAGTCCCACCCTCTCCTTTCCTTCACAGGACGACACGTGCAGGGCTAAAAAGGTGCTGAGTATACCTGCTAGAAACAAGCGTTTTAGTGACTCTGGAACTCCCTGCCAGCTCACGTATTTCCTTCTTCCTACAGTCCCGGGTCCTTCCGTCAAGCTGAGTGCCACCACTGTTAACATGGTCCATGTATAGGAATGATGGTGACCCTCTTTCCGAGACTTTGCTTTTAGCTTAGATAACAACAGGCGAGGTGAAGTCAAATTGACGTGTCCTTTTTAAAAAAAAAAATAATAATATTAGTATGCATGTAAGATACAATTCAGTATTCAGAAACTTTTACACCATTTCCTGTAATAATATCGTTACATCAAACGGCTTCACCTTAAATCCAATTTATTTCTATGTTCCCTGACTCCGATTCTCGAGACTTAACTTGTTAATTTATCACTGTTTTCACGTCTGTTGTATGCCTTGAATATATACAAAGCTCTAGAGGAATCATAATAATGAAGGATTTAGTATGATAGTAAAGTTTTTTTAGAATGTTCAAGAGTTTTAGAGATGAAGGAAAAAGTTTAGGAGTTTTTGAACAGGGATGGTTTTATTTTGCTATATTTTACTTATATTATAAATCCAAGTAGCTGCGGTAGCCTAGTGGTATGGGTAGTGGATTGCTGAGACGAGGTCTCGGGTTCGATCCCAGGTTTACCATGGCACACACCAATGACTTTTCGATGCTTTTCGAAGTTATGTGTGTATTTATCGCAGGTTTATAAGTGCCCGGTTAATGGCAATAGGCTCACATTGGGACCTAAACATAAACTGGCGAAATGTGGGTGCTAGCACCTCTGCCTACCCCTTCGGGGAATACAGGCGTGAGTTTATGTTATATTATGTTATGTGTGTTAAAAGCAAAAAATACACCTGAAAGAATTATTTCGATATATCAATTGGTTTCCAAGATATGAACTTTTAAAGTAGCTACGCGGCGATCGGTTCGTGCTTGATGCGAGTGACGTATTTTTATGTAGGCCAGTCAACTTTAGTTGGCGCTGCCTTACATTTCACTGGAAATCTCAGGAACTCCTGGTCTGATTTCAACATTTCTTTTTGTTTTCAATAGCCCATTTATCGTGGAAGGCTATAGGCTATATTATTCATTTTCACGTTATTGGCCTTCAATTATATGTATAATAATATTAATAAACTCTCAAGTGATTTTGCACACCTAGTAACATTCTTCATTATGTGTCCTTAACAGATATTATAAATAAGAAAAAAATATTTTTTTCTTAAAAAATAGGCCGTATCATTCGAGATGATATCCAAACCAATTTATTAGGCAGTTTTTACGGTAGGATAAACAAACTCACATATACATTCATGAATCTTGGAAACATTACACTCTTTTTTAGACAGTTATGTAAATCACATTATTTTACTTTTTTTTATAAAGGACACGTCAATGTGACTTTACCTCGCCTGATGTTAAGCTAACGGCAAAGTCTCGGAAAGAGGGTCACCATAGTAAACATGTGCCATGTCAACAGTGGTGACACTCAGCTTGACGGCCTCATCAGAAGTCTTTTCACGCCCCGCTTAAAGGACCCGGGACTGTAGGAGACAGAAACACAGTCAGGGCATTGTACTAATATTGTCTTATATCTTGCATACATACATAACAAAACATCCTGTATCATCCTGTTTTTTTTTAAGAACACTAACCATCACTCCAAGCCACCTGATTACTGCTTCCACAGAAACATTGTCACAAATGAACCCAGTGACTATCGACACAGAACCAATATCCACAACCCCGTCTAATTACGATCCTCTACAGAGTGAGAGTGGGTGCTAGTCGTGCACCACTCTTTGCCATGACGACCACAGAAAGCACCCAATTAAAACCGTCCACGGAACTAACTAATTGGATCAACTAACGAAGCCCAAGCGTTTATGTGGTGCATAGAAACCTGATTTATTTTTAGATTTTTGTATGGACGATGTTTGCTTCTCAATTAATGTGGTTCCGCTAATTTTTAAATATGGTTTAATTTTACTATCTAGATAATTATGCATGTTGGCTTGTATATTTTAGTGAAGCAGAGAAGTTATTATACCTACCTATATTAAGACGGTTATATTTTTTTGCCCTGAATTAAGTCACCGAACTTAAGTCCTGTCCTGGATATACAGGGTGGAACATTTTCCTACTCCGTGGAGGGGAAGTAGTTGAAATGCTGGAGATAGTGCATTTCACTCAAAAGGACATAACATATAACATAAACTCACACCTGTATTCCCCGAAAGGGTAGGCAGAGGTGCTAGCACCCACATTTCGCCAGTTTATGTTTAGGTCCCAATGTAATAGGTGGCGAGCCTATTGCCATTAACCGGGCACTTATAAACCTGCGATAAATACACACATAACTTCGAAAAGCATCGAAAAGTCATTGGTGTGTGCCATGGTAAACCTGGGATCGAACCCGAGACCTCGTCTCAGCAGTCCATTACCCATACCACTAGGCTACCACTAGCTTTATTTTTGTAATTTTTGTAAAGAAACAAAACTGCATTCAAATATTTTAGAAAACACGCTTGACACATCCGGTAATCGAACCGACTGTAACCCGAAAAAATTACATCCTATATTTTTATGGCTTCAATCGATAGTGCCAATCATAATGATCAAATCTCTCTAATAAACATGGTAAATAAAATGAAAGGAAATCCCTTAAATACAAAATTTAGTTTTGTTTCTTTAAAAAAAAATAGGAATGCTTCCTTTGAGTAAAATTATCTATTTCATCAGTACTTCCCTTCCAAGGGGCAAGAAAATCTTCCACCATGTATGTTTTAGTTTGGGATAACACAAAGATTATATAAAAAATTATATTCTTCTAATAGGTTACAAAAACACGCCCGAATGATAGATCACGGTAACCACTTTCCATCAGGTGGCCATCTAAGAGTTAATAAAAAACTATTCACGAATGCGGAGTCGGGAGCAACAGCTAGTATATTGTTAATGTGGAACCCACAAAAACATCAAAACAGCACGTCAAAAAGCCAACTTGATAATAAAAATCGTATGTAATTATGTCTACAGAAAGTTATGTAATTTCAGCTCCTAGCATAAACAGCAGTCACACATAAAGAGACTAAAGTTGCCAGCCCCGTAACTAAAAAACTACTACCTACTAGTATCCAGGAATTTTCTCAAAGGCAACATTGTAAACGAAATTACTCTGACCTACTTACTAAAAAGGTAGAATTTTTTAAATATTATCTCCTTTGTGTCGGGATGATTAGTTTTCTTTAACAATACTAAGTGCTGAATTTTAGCTTTGAAGAAGTGATTGTGTTTCTCTATGAACGTAAGGCAAAAAAAAAATACATAGAATTTGACAACGACTTATTCGATTGTGATTGATTAAGTGAGTGCTCAGACGGAATATGAACCCACGACCAGTTCCATGCAGAGGAAATTCTCTGACTATTGAAGTATTGAACCAGTTCCATGCAGAGGAAATTCTCTGACTATTGAAGTATTTAACCATTCCTTGAGCATTTAAAATTCTTCTATACAACCGTTTTAAAAAATTAATAAAAAATATCATTATTTTTCGTGCGGTAATCCCCTCGGATACCTCCCCCGCCGGAGGCAGACTCGAACCGACTAAAACCGCACGCCGACTGATAGTCATGGTACTAGGCCGGAGGTGAGGTTGTCTTCGACATATCCCTCGCACCCCGGCTGACCCAGGGCCATCCCTTAAAAAATATCAATGACTTACTATAGAAACTATTGAGAACAAAATATTGTGTCGCTGCTTGGGGTAAGAATAAATTTTGAGCTTGGAATGGGAGGCAGAACCTTGACCGCTGCTGAACACCAAACGTCGGGCTCAAAATAAATAAATAAAAATAAATCACGATATTATTATAATATAAATGATTTTAAAAAAATTTAACCGACTTCAAAACGAAATAGGAAAAAAAATTTTAAAATAACAGAATTTAGAGATTTTCGATCTGTTAGAAGTCGGTGCCAACTTTGTTTGCTGTACCTGACGCTGACCTGCTATAATGCCATTAATGTAGGTATAATGACTTGTTGAGGTAGAGGTGGCCTATCATACTTAGCTATATTATTTTACCTGTTTGACTTGATACCGACTTTTGTATTGAAATGATCGATGTTTCATTTAAATGCATCATGGCAGATATTTCAGGTACAGCAAAGTACCAGCAAACAAAGTTGGCACCGACTTCTAACAGATCGAAAATCTCTAAATTCTGTTATTTTAAACATTTTTTTCCTATTTCGTTTTGAAGTCGGTTCAATCTTTTTAAAATCATTTATTTTTCCCTTTTTAGTGGGCCAAGGTTTGCGTTCGTAATCCAAGTTTAATCCAGTCCAGCATGCCAGTAACCACAGTTTTCGTCTTTTGGGAGCATAATACTCCCAATAAGTTAAGGGAACTGGAACTTTTAAATAAAAGACGGCGAGTTGAACAGGTTGGTGATTTCGCAGATGGGGCTGCAGTTAGAAGTTAGAATATACCAACGATCAATTGGTGAATGACAACAACTCTAAGATGATAGCTCAACTATTTTACTGAGGGTCTTGTCAACGGTGTAGTGCGGATTGTGTGTACGTTTAGGTGGTCTACTCTGCGTCGCGATCGGTCAGAATCCGACGAGTTACCTGATGCAGTTTTTATTAAATTCGACGATGATACTATTGGCACTAGATTGAAAGGTAGTGTGACGGCTTAGTTCCAATTGCAACAAAAGGCTATGGGGATGTGGAAAGAAGAATCCGTTAATCTTGAGCTGGGCTGGCACGGTTCATAAGCTTCAGGGCACCACATTAAATAAAGCGGTACTTGAATTAGAAAATATTTTTTTTGCTAAAGGTCAAGTGTATGTTGCTTTAAGTGGACAAGACAAGTGGAGCCACCTGTCACCCCACCAGAAGAAGGCCACGGCAGCAGCGCGCGTAGGCACGCCTCCCCATTCCGAGGGCGAGCCCCCTGCCAAGGAGTGCCAGACCGTAAGGGATGGCACTGGGCCAGCCGGGGTGCAAGGGATATGTCGAAGACAACCTCACCTCTGGCTTAGTACTACGACCCTCAGTCGGCGTACGGTTTTAGTCGGTTCGAGTCCGACATAAACCGTTCCCTTCCGGCTCCGGCGAGGGGAATCCGAGGGGATTTCCGCACGATAAAAAAAACCACCTCAGGACTAGATATACCCTTTTATAAACATACTTATTATTATTATTAATTGAGGAATTGTCTCGGTTTCACTGAGATTTTTATTACGATATCTCTGAAATTTCGTGATTATCTCAGGAGTATCACCTACCCTTACAAGTATCACGTTAGCCTTGCATACTACAACCAAATTTCCATCGATCAATTGCAGTACTGTCCTAACTCCTAACCGTTAAGGAGTTTTATAACTTCACTATCAACACAGCAGCATCAGAAGCAACACGTTACCATATTTAGTAGTATACTAAATATTTATCATCCACCAATGGCAGTACTGTCTCCCAACTCCTGACCGTTAAGAAGTTCAGCAGCTTCATCATCAGCACAGCAGCATCAGATGTTGACACCCTGAAGCATATACCTGAGTAAGATATTATTACGTAACAAAAGCACCATACTCAACCGTTAAGGAGTTCTGTAGCTTCACTATCAACACAGCAGCATCAGAAGTTGATTCAAGCATATATCACAAGCAACACGTTAACCCTACATACTACTAAATATTTATCATCCACCAATGGCAGTACTGTCTCCCAACTCCTAACCGTTAAGGAGTTCAGTAGCTTCATCTTCAGCACAGCAGCATCAGATGTTGACACCCTGAAGCATATACCTGAGTAAGACATGATTAAGTAACAAAAGTACCATACGACCATACAATTTTCGATAGTTGCCCTCGATTTCTCCTGGATCCCATCATCAGATCCTGACCTGGTGAAAATGGGACCACCTCAGAAGTGAACCCTATCCAACAAAAAAATAAAACTTGAAATCCGTCTATAATTGGCGGAGATATCGGTGAACATACATAAAAAAATATAAAAAAAAAATATTATGTATACAGACGTATTGAGAACCTCCTTTTTCGAAGTCAGTTAAAAAAAAATAAAAAAAAATATTATGTATACAGACGAATTGAGAACCTCCTCCTTTTTCGAAGTCGGTTAAAAATGAGTTAATATTTACTTAGTATAGTACTACGGTATCGCCAGTAAGATGCGGAGGTCAGGTGGCAGTTGCTTCACAGATAATATCTAAGTTAAGCCGCATCACAGTTGTTTATGGTGGTGACCTTCTTTTCGAGACTTTGTCTTTAGCTTAACATCACTAATTCCGACTGAATTAGGAAAATGCTTTGAGAATGATGATGCGATTGCTTAGTACCTTTTACTGTTTATTATAGGCATCATAGATCATCCACCACAGCAGTGAAACGAAAATGAATCATCTAAATAATACGTCTAATATCCCCCCCCCCCCCCCCATTGCAACGACAACAATCTTCCGTGACGTCACGCACAGATCGTAAAAACAAGACAAAACCCCACAGCTGTGTAATTTGTCCTCTCAAGCAAAACAACTCGGGAAGGCTGTACAAACTTCATTTAACCTTCCAGAATAAATGGCAGTCGTAAAGCATATCTCGAACTCACGGGCATTTGCCACATACCGCGAAACATTTAAGGGCTTCATTATGGAGAGGCGGTGCGTTGAGCGGCGCGACACGAAACATAAATAAGTACATTGGAATAAAACCACTTTTTACGGATTCTATCGCGATAAATTTGTTACTAGCTTTTGCCTGCGGCTCCGCCGGCGTGGATGTCGGTTATCGCGACTAAACATAGCCTATGTCCTTTCTCATGGTCTAATCTACCCCTATACCAAATTTCATCAAAATCGGTTCAGTGGTTAAGGTGTGAAAGCGTAACATACAGACAGACAGAGTTACTTTCGCATTTATAATATTAGTATGGATTATTTACTTGACGTTTCGGCTGCTTTTCAGCAGCAATGATCGCGGTGTAACTCATGATAGTATTGTCACATAGTTTGAAGTATAAGTTATCTCAAAATACCCGAATCATGGTGAATTATTGGTGTTCCTTTTTAGGCCGCGTCCTGGACGACGGCGGCTAGAGCGGGCGGCGCGGGCGACGGCACCCGCGTCTTTATCAAAGTCGTACATTTGTGTGAAGCTGTTCTCGATGACAGCGGTGCGGGCGGCGCGGCGTGGCGTAGGATGGGCGTAGGACACCGCGCACACCGCCCGCTCCGCCCGCTCCGCCCGCCGTCGTCCAGGACGCGGCCTTACGCAGACAGACAGAGTGACATTCGCGTAAACTTTAGAAAATATCAAGTACTAGCTTTTACCCGCGGCTCCGCCCGCGTGGATGTCGGTTATCTCGACCAAACATAGCCTATGTCCTTTCTCATGGTCTAATCTACCGCTATCCCAAATTTCATCAAAATCGGTTCAGTGGTTTAGGCGTGAAAGCGTAACATACAGACAGACAGACAGACAGATAGACAGACAGACAGACAGACAGAGTTACTTTCGCATTTATAATATTAGTATGGATATGGATATTGGATTGTAGAAGTTCGTGGCAGATTTGAAACTAAAACTGTATTAAGTGACGCTACACGCTATCTAGTAAAAATACCCAGTGTATTAAATGTATTTAACTGTAAATAAAAACATTTCTTGTCCTCAGGCGAGGTGAAGTCAAATTGACGTGACCTGTATAAAAAAAAAAAAAAAAAAAAAAGTTTTCACAACCTCTGTGGCGCAGTGGTTGTGAACACGACTGCCACGTAGGAGGTTCGGGTTCGATCCCCGATCAGTGAAAATAATTGTATGCATGAATGTGGCTATTTGCATTGGTCTGGGTGTTTCTATGTATGTATTAAAAAAAAGTATCTAAGTATGTTTACCAGCATTCTAGATTCCATAACACAAGCTAGTTAAGCTATGCTTACCCTAGGTCTAGATAGCGTTGTGTAGAATGGTGTGAAAGGGTGTTTTTACCCGACTGCGCGACGCAAAGGAGGGTAATATGTTTATCAGTCTATGTATGTATGTATGTATGTTTGTTTCTATGTGGCGTTCTAGAGACCAAATGCATGGGCCGATTTTGATAATTCATACGTCAATCGATTCGTCTTAACCTTGCGAGTGTCACTAAAGACATGACAGTAATCAAAATCCACCACGGCGACAACCAGACGCCATATTGTCAAAATGAAAAAAATAAAATTAGATGAACTATGTCAAGTGGGGTGTCGTTGAATAGGTATTTTAAAATCATCTTTAGGTTCCTTTTATCATTTTTCATTTTAAATAATAGTTTAGGATATATAACGAATTAAAGTTGTTTAACAAAACTATCATTCTCGCTAATGTTCTTACTTATTGATTTAAGTTTTTATTTCAATTATAAACGATATGTAAATTACAAAAAGATATACATGTCATATCATAACTAAAAAGTATAAAATAAAAAAAATTATTAAAAAATAAAAAACCCGACTGCCACTGAAAATACCGAAATAAGTTTGATAGCAGGCGGTACCCATTTGCCAATCATAAACCGAAAGAAAATAAATGGGTACCGCCTGCTATCAAACTTATTTCGGTCTTTTCAGTGGCAGTCGGGTTTTTTATTTTTTAATCATTTGTTTTATTAACAGTGTTAACGGTACGTCATATGTTTTTATTTAGTTAAATTAAACGAAGGTTTTAAGACTTCTGCTGCCCACTGTATCAAACTATTACATAACGCTATTTATATCGGAACTAAACATACTTAGATACCTACCATGTTATTCATCACCAGTCGAAACTTCAGTAGTACTGAGCAAAAAAAAATAATTTATTACACCTCAGAGAAGTGCATGTAGATGTAGATAGGTAAATTCACGAAAACAGTATATGGCTAGGTTTTATATTTACAGAATTAACAAAGTATCAACTAACACCTAAACTAAGTTAACCTAATAACTTGTATGATAGGTGTTAGCACAATTTAAAAGTAAAAATTTCAAAGGGTCCATGTATCTATCCATGGTCTATCGTTCATCACAAGTATCATCATGATCATGTTCCACACGCTCTCGTCTATGAATAGAAAATCGCGTGTTATATCGCCCTGCGTCTATTTATCCTAGGCTTGAAGATATATCTTAAATGAGAATTCTCCGTAAATGAGCGTTCAGAGGGTTAATCGACAAAAGTCTACCGCATTCGTCGTAAATGTGACCGATAAGTATTCTCTGTAGATTGCTTTATAAGACTCTTGTGACGAAATGGTAGCTAAATAGGGTTAAATGTCTTCCAGCTAGTGTTAGTGTTTTACTGAAATATTTCAACACTTCCATACTTCTGGTTCTTATACACCCTTGTTGCGGGTCACTGCGGTTGGTTAGGGTTAACCGCAGAAAACTAGTAGGATTCTGTGGTGAAAGGAAATTTTTTTTGTAAAGGATACCTTAATTTGACTTCACCTTGCCTGATGGTAAGCAAAAGGCAAAGTCTCGGAAAGAGAATGCTCGGTGTTTTAGTAAACGTAGTGTTTAGTTTATTCACACACTGTGAGTGCGTTCAGTCGATATCTGATAAGTATTTATGATCTCTTCAATCCCCGGACTCCTATTTACTTAAAAGAACGTTTTGTGTTCCTTAATGTCACACATTCGAAATCCTTGAGGTCGTCAGTAACATTACAACTGTCCACGCCCTCTCATTCCACAACATTTTATGACAAGTCCTTTACTGTCCAGGCTGTAAGGTTGTGGAATGCGCTGCCTGTATCCATTAGACGTGCACAATTACTGGCCATTTTCAAAAAAAATATAAAAAAACGTTATCATGTGTTTTTGAGTGGGTATGTGCTCGCTTCAAATATAGGTAGATATTTATCATGTTTATTGTATATGTTACCGGAAATGTATGAAATCAAGGAATTGTATACAAATCCTAGGAAATGTGTGTTAATACATAGAATGCCTGCAGTTCCACCGGCAATGTGTGAAATAAATGGGTTATTGTCCTATATTTGCGGATGATTTTGTGGAAAATTTATATTTTTATTATTATTATTATTAATGTTCGATACACTAGCAGCTTAGAGCTGATGCGTGTACATCACTGCACTTGTGTTTAATGTTTTAAATGATTATCCAGTCTATTTTTAAATATGTTTAAGTTAGGAGCACTTATTACTGTTTCTGGTAGCGAGTTCCACGATTTCACCACCCGGTTTGGGAGGAAGTGATATCTAGGGTTGCTGGCACACTGGGGTTTGCTCAGTTTCATCGAGTGGCCTCTTAAGTGTCTGTTTGAGTTTCTGGTATACATGTCCTCTATGCTTGTCAAATTGTAATGTCTGTTAAGCATCTTGTATGTCTCAATGAGGTCTCCTCTTCTCCTTCTCTGCTCTAGTGTAGTTAAGTTCAGTTCCAGGAGGCGCTCCTCATATGACTTATTTTTCAAGCCAGTGACCATTTTGGTTGCCCTCCTTTGCACCCTTTCCAACAATAGAATATCTTTTCTAAAATATGGACTCCAAATTTGGAAAGCATATTCCAGCAAAGGTCTTATGTAGGTTTTGTACATGTTGAGAAACAAATCTTTGGTAATGGCATAAAATGCTTTACGAAACATGTACAGCATGGAGTTGGCCCTTTTGGTTATTCCTGCGATGTGCTCATCCCACTTTAGATTATGAGTTATAGTGACTCCAAGGTCTCTTTGGGAGTTTACTGCTTGCAGTGGCACAGCTTCAAGTGTGTATTCGTGTTTAGGATTATTGTTACCTATATGCAAAACAGTACACTTGTTCTTATTCAGTGAGATCAGCCATTCCTTTGTCCACTGCACTATCCGATCCAGGTCCTGCTGGATAATGTTGTGCGAAACTAGTGGGTTTCCCATGATTTTGGTATCATCTGCGAATATTGATAAGTCTGAGCGAATGGCAAGTTTCAGGTCCATTATGTATAACACAAACAGGATTGGTCCCAGCACTGAGCCTTGAGGCACACCACTGTGTACATCATGGGAATCAGAAAGTGTTTCACCTACTCTTACTTTGAATTTCCTGTTGCTTAAGAAATCCTTTATCCATTGGAGTAGTTGTCCACGTATTCCAAGATGTTCCAGTTTGGCTACAAGTCGTTTAATAGGCACCCGATCGAATGCTTTTTCGTAGTCTAAATAGATTACATCTGTGGGTTGATGACTATTCCAGTGGCTTGTCCATTTGTCCAGACATACCAGGAGATTCGAGACTGTAGATCTTCCAGGTACAAAACCGTGCTGTTCATCGATGAGAATGTTTTCTGCGTTGATAAAACCTCTCAGTTCACTTGCTATGATTTTCTCCATGGTTCTACAGACAATGCTTGTGAGACTGATAGGTCGATAATTGACAGCTAGATGCTTGTCACCTTTTTTATATATAGGTGTTACAAAGGTTTCCTTCCACTCTTGAGGGAGCTTCCCAGTTTCCAGTGACAGATTCATGATATTTGCAAGTTGGTGAGCGAGCACACTGCTGCATTGTTTTAACAATATTGAAGGTAAAGCATCTGGTCCCATCGAGGTAGAATCGCTAAATGTTTTCAAAGCTTTAGTTACTTTTTCTGGAGTAAATATCAATGACTTTATAGAATTTTCAACTCGAGGAAGTCGTATCTCTGGAATATGTGTGGCTGGTTCCCTGACAAAGGATTTTTCAAATTGCCGGGCAAACAAATTAGCTACCTTTTTCTGATCATTTGTAACGCGCCCATTCTCATCCTTCAATGATGGTGGTATAGTTACTGTTGAGGATAGTTGCTGGCGCACATAGGAATAGAATGATTTGGGGCCACATTTAACAATTCCTCTTTCAAATTCCATTCTTAGATGCCTTACGGTGCTTATCAATTGATTGTTTGCTTCTCTATATATTCTGTATGACTCGTTTGAGCCGTTCAGGATATACTGCCTCCATAAATGTTTTTTATGTTTTGCTAAGTCTAATACATGACGGTTAATCCATGGTTTGTTAATATTGTAATTCTTACTGGTTCTTTTGAGCGGTACTTGAGTTTCGATAACATTATGTGTTACTCTTGTAAAGTTTGTCCAAGCAGCCTCAACATCACTAACTAACATTGGTATCTATAAATATTTGTTGGCCTAGAATTTGGGTAACATTGTCATAATTAGCTTTGTAGTAGTTCCTACGTGGTTGTTGTGTGACAATTCTGCTACATGACTGCAAACTGATTTGTGCTGTGCTAACTAGGACCTGATGGTCGCTTTTCCCTATATTGGGATGGTGTTCTACTTTAGTACAAAAGTTTTCTTCGTTACAAAGTATCAGATCAAGTAGTGATTCCTCATCATTTCTCTTTCTTGTTACCTTTGTTACAAGTTGGTGTAAATTACTATTTATGTACATGTCCACAAAGTGTCCATGCAGTGAATTATATGTGTCTATATCAATGTTGCTTAATGGCCATTTTAAGTCCGGAAGGTTGAAATCTCCCATGATAAGCAAAGTATTGTTAGTTTCCGAAGCTTGTTTGATTGTTTCAAATAGTACCTTATCTGATTCATCAAAGGTATAGTGGGTTGGTCGATAGACACCTGCAATCAGCATTTTGAATTTACCGTATTTTATGTTCAGCCATAGTGCCTCAACCTGTGTTATGTTGAAAGTGGGATGTGGGGTCACTTGTATGGGTATGTCATATAGTTTCTGTAATACAAAGATAGCCACGCCCCCCCATCCTGTCCCTTTGGCCCGATCATGTCTGAATAAAGAGTAACCTCTGATATCTACCAAGCTACTGCTTATAGAAGGTTTTAAATGTGTTTCTGTTATTACGACGAAAGTTGGTTTAATTCTATCGATATCCATGATGAGCAAATCTCGTTTAGCCATTATCGAAGCCAGGTTCGTATAGAAGAAGGTGACCTCCAAAAGCCCGGTGTCCCCGTTTATAGCTTTTTTCCGCTTATTATTTTGGGGGTACCGTGTATATATTTAACGGTTAAGTCGGTTTCTCCATTATCTAACCTTTGTTTCAGTTCTCCCCGTAGTTTCTGCAGATATTCACGCTGATAGGGTGTAAGATCATTTTTGGCTGATACATTGGAAGGTAGTTTTTTGTTATTTTTTAGTACATTCACTGCAGTCTTTTTACTGGGAAAAATTACCTTTATTGGTCGTGGCGAAGATTGTTTGGGTTTGCCAAGGCGGATTACAGCAACGGGACGCTCTGCTTCCGGAATGGTAGCCATGGCTTGTTGAACCTGTATCTTGTCATGTTCAATACATACCTCTTTGTCTCTGACAGCATCACCTGTTTGTAGCTGACACTCGTCAATCCCAAAAAGTATGACATTTGCGCTTCGCTTTTTTCTCTCTGCCAGTTCCCCCAAAATGGTCTCCATGCATGTAGATTGGCTTTGTTTGGTTTTCAAGGTTTCAATTTCGTTTTTTAATTGAGACACTGTGTTTCTTAAAGCTGGCAACTGGCGCACTCCAAGGTCACATTCAGGACACAAATACTTCAAAGTAGGAGATTGAAGTATAATCACTCGCAACTCTGTGGCCAGCAAACCACTACATTTCACGCATATTTGCCTTTTGCAACCGTGGCACTGTATTTTAGGATTTTTATCGTCGAGTTTAGGTATTTCTTTATCACATTTAAGACAGACAGGCATCTTGTATTAGTTTTTATATGGTTTGTAGCACTGTGGTTTTAATATTGATAGATCGTCGTATTTCGCGGGAGGTTTTACGAAATAACACTTTCACTACTATTTTAGTTAGTAAACAACATAAAAGTACTGTTTTCATGAACAAATAACGCAATTAAACAATAAAACTCGAAAATTTTAATTTTAGCAATGAGAACACAAGTGCACTTTTTAAACGCGGGTAGACGAAAAAAAAAAAATTGAATGAATAAAAAAAATAACCACGAAGATTAACCGCTCCGCTCCCGCATTAATCTTCTAACCTAATATATCCAAGTTAAATTGCGTGGTGTGGACACTGCACCCCGACCTGGATATATTATAGGTTAGAAGACTGAAGCGAAAGCGAGGCTCCAGCATTAGCCTAAGTGGTTGCATTTTTTATAACCACCATCAATATTCTTTTGATACCATTTCATACATTACCTGCTGCGCACTCGGCATTGTATAGAATTCCTAGGAATTGTATAGAATACCGGATTATACACATTTCCGGTAACATATATATATATGCGTGTATCTAATGTAGGTATGTATGACAGACATTCAATGTATGTACTTAGCTTTATGTAGTGGAGTATATAATAATATATATTGTGTATGTATGTAGTGTATGTGTGTGCGTGAGTGTGTGTGTGTGTGTGTGTGTAATGTATATATTTGTGATATATGTATATAAATGTAAATGCGTATATATGTGTGTATGTGTTTATGACTACACTAATAACTACCCATAGTTATTACTGTTAATATTTAAAACATGTCCATCCAAAGGTTGCCTGTAAGAGATCGCTCTTAGCGATAAGGCTGACATTTGTACATAATGTCATGCATTGTCGATACATTTACTGTAATACTGGTGTACAATAAAGATTTATCTATCTATCTATCTATGAATCCGCACCTTCGGTCGCCTTCGTAACTTATTCGTAACCAGACCACAACAAAATCGATTGCAACTTTTTTGTACCAAGGCAGACGAGAACGGCCGAAGGGAAATCCACAAAGGAAAATATGTAGTAGCTCACCGGTAATACAATTTTTGGGTATGAGAATACGGGTTTGATTCTTGGGTCGCAAAAGATTGTAATTGGGGTTTTCTATTACAATATATTTATTTATTTACTAGCCGACCCGGCGAACTTCGTACCGCCAATTTTTTCAACCCGCGTGGCGTCCAATCCCGTTCCCGCTGCGCGCTTTACTTATAATAAGCATGTATTTTTTTTATCGTGCTTAAAATCCCCACGAATACCACCCCCACGGAGCCGGTGAAGGCGGTTATGTCGGACTCGAACCGACTAAAACGCACGCCGTCTTGGGTCCTTGGTTGCCGGAGGTGAGATTGTCGAAAGCATATCTCTCGCACCCCGGCAATAATAAGCATGTATAATACATATAAACCTTCCTCTTGAATTACTCTATCTATTTGAATGATTTTTTTAAAGAATTTATTATGCTAACTTTTTAAGTTCGAAAAACATTGGAAAAAATGAAATGCTCAAATGAGACTCGAACTCACGACCTTTCCCTTACAGGGGGACTGCTCTTCCAACTGAGCTATTATATACTCTATCTATTAAAATAAACTGCATCAAAATCTGTGGCCTAGTTTTGAAGATATAAGCATACATAGGGCCATAAGCACGCGGAATGCAACTTTACTTTATACTATGTAAGTATGTAGTGATAGTGAAGTTAGGGAAAAGTCCTTCGTAAGCGGCAAGAGGCTCTCATCGTGTTACTTGTCACATAAAATGTATAATTATAGCTGTAAAAATCTCCACAGACGACAAACAAGCATGAATTATATACGTAAATAAATAATAATCACATTGTCGCGTAATATTGCTGCTTATATATAAAGTCGTGCCAGATGTGTGCGAAGCTGGCGCGTAATGTAATGAAGTGAATTCGCTCTTTATCGTATTTTCCACTTAGAAGCATACGTGCCGTTGCTCGAGTTGAACATACATACGGCCAGTTATTTTATCAAACCTTTATTTAATTGTGTTAGAAAAAACTGAAATGACTTTTTTAGCTATAAAATCAATTGCTTAAACTCGAGAACCGCTGAACGGATTTATCTTGGTCTTGAAATGTTTTTGGAGACCACGTGAAGGTTTAAAAGGTGAGACAAATTCGAATAATTGCCGGGAAGACCCTAAAAATAGGCCTTTTCTTTTTCTCATATAAACGTTTTCAGTGTTTCTGTTGCACTGGTGCCTTTGCATGAAATACCAGACTCACAGAAATTTTGAGGAACCGCGATCATGGCTGCTGAAAAGCAGCCGAAACGTCGAGTTAAAAGTAAATCATCTATACAAATATACAATATATACATATATACATATATACAAATAAATAAAATTGGAGTGTCTGTTTGTAATATTAAAATAACCGCTTTCTACTACATGCATATGAATGTATATACGGTACACATACCAAAATATATATTTTTAAATTTTTTGTCTGTCTGTCTGTCTGTCTGTTTGTTTTGGCTAATCTCTGGAACGGCTGGACCGATTTGGACGGGACTTTCACTGGCAGATAGCTTATGTAATAAGGAGTAACTTAGGCTACTTTTATTTTAGAAAAGATTTTTTTTATTAAGTACATTCCACGCGGACGAAGTCGCGGGCACAGCTAGTAACAAATATATCGCGATAGAATCCGTAAAGAGGTTTTATTTCAATTTTATGGAACGTTATTTGGGTCGTGGTATCAGTGTGTTCAGCAGATTATACGTCAGAATAACATATAGGCTATATATCATCACGCTACTACTCAAGGGACCGGAGCAGTACTATTATTCCTGCGCAGCCGAAGTCGTGAGTATCAGCTAGTAAAAATATGAAACAAATCAAGATTTGAAGTTGTTGACATGATATTGTCATTAATAGATATTCTGTTTGCCGATGAAACTGGTTGTACCAACCTCTAACTAAACCTTTACATTTAATGGTAGAATAATTGTAACCATGTTGTCTCTAATCAATGAAAAATGGTACTGGTATCGACAACTAACCAAAAAAAAGAATGTTAGAAAGCGCCAAACTTGATGACGACTCGAATACATAGGGAAAAAGAATCTTCTCGGGCGGGACTCAAACCCGTAGTCTTTTCCTTACTGGGGGAATGCCTTGACCAATTCGGCTAACCGAGACACGCCACATGTGATTCATTCAGGCATTCCCCCTGTAAGGGAAAGACTACGGGTTCGAGTCCCGCCCAAGAAGATTCTAATGCCCTATGTATTCGATTTATATAGTTAGCATACTTAATGCTGTAAAAATTCATTCAATTGATGACGACTATTCGTTAGTTTTTCACACGGAAAGTGTTTTTGTAAAAATTAACAAAAAAAAGAAAGTCATGGGAACGGGAACAGAATTCCACCCGGACGAAGACGCGGGCATCAGCTAGTAAAGAAATAGTGGCGGAGTGGGAGCGACGACTTGAGCAACCACGCGCAGGGCATGCCGTCATAGAGGCGGTAAGGCCCATCATGGGGGAATGGCTAGAGAGGCCACATGGCAGCCTCTCGTATCGACTGACGCAGATTATCACCGGGCACGGGTGCTTTGGGCGGTATCTGCGTCGGATCGAAAAGGAGCCAACGTCCGAGTGCCATCATTGCGACGCGAGCGAGGACACAGAGCTGCACACGCTCACCGAGTGTCCGGCATGGGCCGGACAGAGGCGAGAACTAGTGGCGGCCCTGGGAGTGAGAGTTCTTACCCTCGCCTCCCTGCTCACAGCAATGGTCCGCTGTGCGGACGCGTGGGCGGCCGGCGTCTCCTTCAGCGAGCAGGTAATGGTCGTGAAGGAGACGGCGGAACGGGAGAGGCAGCGCGAGCGAGCGAGACTCGCGAACCGCGCTGCCCGCGCGCACAGGCAACTCGGGCGTCGGAGGGCACTGACTGACCTCCATCCCCCATGAGCGCGGGCCTGGGGGTGACGGGTGAAGCCGCCTGTCACCCCAGCAGAAGCAGGCCACGGCGACGGCGCGCTGAGAAGCGCGCCTCCCCATTCCGGGGGCGAGTCGGGGACACCGTTGTCCCCCCTCCCGAGGAGGGCTAAACCATAAGTGATGGCCCTGGGTCCGCCGGGGTGCGAGGGATATGTCGATGACAACCTCACCTCCGGCCTAGCACGACGACCCACAGTCGGCGTGCGGTTTTAGTCGGTTCGAGTCCGACATAACCTCCCCTTCCGGCTCCGGCAGGGGGGGGGTATCCGAGGGGATTTCCGCACGGAAAAAAAAAAGCTAGTAAAGAAATAAAAGTAAAATATTTCTATTGATATAAATCTTGATTTGTTTTTTTTTTAATTCGAATACATCGGGAAAAATTAAATGCTCAAGGGGGACTTGAACCCACGACCTTTCCCTTACAGGGGGAATGTTCTTCCAACTGAGCTATTGAGACACACCTGAATCACTTCATTACATTACATTATTACATTACATATGTTTATTCAAAGCTTTCGGTCAACAAAATAAACCAGAACGTATTCATTTGATGTACATATTCGAAGTAGTCATCAGGATACCTTTCCTGTTAAGTTTCTTCGTCGTGTGTATCGCAACGATGTTGTTTTTATCTGTGTGCTTGTGAGTCCAGAACTTCAAATTTCCCTCCTCTTTATAACATTTATCCGGATGTATTCGAATAAGTCTTGATTGATGCAATTTCGTGCCGTATGTTTCCGGACACTACAACATCGTGGAAACAATGTGATAGGTGAAAAATAAGGGATTCTATCCTCCTTATCGTGTGACGCGATGTAACTGGATATTACAGATGTACGGCTCGGCTATACCGACAGCGGATGGCGTTTTTACCCGTTGTCCTACGTGTGCGTCAAACGCAACAGAGCGCGTAAGCGACGCCATGAGTGACATTACGTTCCATACTTCAAATGATATTTTCACGCGACACTATGTAGGACACAATAAAGGCATGCTTTCATTTGATATTTACGCATGGTGTTGAAACGCGTCGCGTTAGCGCGTTTGAATAGTTATGCCATATAATATTCTGATAAATCTTTCATACTGATAGCGAAATAGACAATAGAACTACTGATTTTGAGACGATAGCGATGACCCGTGATGTTCCTAGCATCTGGACCTCACCCTTTCTGCTTACAGCTGGGTGTAGTTAATTTACGGGCCAAATATTAAATAAGTAGGTGATAAAACTACGTTTTTCTTTTGGGAAATGTACAGGTATCGATTTCAAGATAACGGTCTTGTATTTTCATTATTCACATCTTTGGTTTTTTTTTTAAGCCCCGACGCAAAAACTTTTGATATACCTAGTAATATTTTGATTCAACGGTTGCCATGTCGGGGGACCTTGGATTGTTCTGATAATATACCAAAATGCTTAACCAGTTAGGGTCCCCCGACATGGCAACGGTTGAATCAAAATATTACTAGGTACCTATATCAAAAGTTAAAAGGCAAACTCCGTTTATTTTCAACTTTTTGGAGGTGTTTTTTGTGACGGGGGTGATTTTTCATACAATTATGAACTATATGGAAATTGATGAATAATTATTTTTACGGCATTTTCATTCCTTTACACGAAGGCTTTATATATCTTTGCTAAACTTTGATCAGAGTTTCATGCAATCATGATTAATTAAAGCACAAAACTAAACTCGTATCCAAAAGATACGAGCTGATTATTTGCGAGGTGATCAAAGTAGACTAATCAATTCCACTCTGTTCACCTAAATGATATTACCCAGGTCAATAAAGTAGAATAATCCCAGTCACATTTATTTGCAGGAATCACGACAAAGTATAAAGCAAAATCGCTTTCCTCTGTCCATCCCTATGTAAGCTTAAATCTTCAAAACTACGCTACAAATTTTTGTGTGGTTTGTTTTAACAGATAGAGTCATTCAAAAAGAAGGTTTATATGTATGATACATACATCCATACTAATATTATAAATGCGAAAGTAACTCTGTCTGTCTGTCTGTCTGTATGTTACGCTTTCACGCCTAAGCCACTGATCCGATTTTGATCAAATTTGGTAAAGGGGTAGATTAGACCATGAGAAAGGACATAGTCTATGTTTGGCCGCGATAACCGACATCCACGCGGGCGGAGCCGCGGGCAAAAGCTAGTGCTTAATATAGTAGTGAGTGCAGTGAGAACGGGGTCGGACGACACGCAGGCGTGAAAAATTAATAAACTCTAATAAATTAATAAACATAAACTCAATAAAAACGCTCTCCCGCTGTCACTATAACTACAGCCTTTGCCTATCACCGTAAAAGAAAAACTTAAGTATATAGATTTTGGTGTGATCAATGAATACAATATGACGGTGCGATGCTTTTCTTCCCTGAAACAATACATGTGTGTGACGAAATTGACATAATGTATGATAGTTTGCAGATGGAAGTAGTTTTAGGAAACTACTTTGGAAATTGGATATTTTGGGAACATATGTGATGTTTTAGAGGTTGTTTTGACTGGT